>CM077193.1:51095019-51575019 GCA_039654625.1 Rhinogobio ventralis | reverse complement strand
AAAGGGATGGACATGGTCAGAAACAATGCTCAGGTAGGCTGTGGCATTTAGACGATGCCCAATTGGCACTAAGGGGCCTAAAGTGTGCCAAGAAAACATCCCCCACACCATTACACCACCACCACCAGCCTGCACAGTGGTAACAAGGCATGATGGATCCATGTTCTCATTCTGTTTACGCCAAATTCTGACTCTACCATCTGAATGTCTCAACAGAAATCGAGACTCATCAGACCAGGCAACATTTTTCCAGTCTTCAACTGTCCAATTTTGGTGAGCTCGTGCAAATTGTAGCCTCTTTTTCCTATTTGTAGTGGAGATGAGTGGTACCCGGTGGGGTCTTCTGCTGTTGTAGCCCATCCGCCTCAAGGTTGTGCGTGTTGTGGCTTCACAAATGCTTTGCTGCATACCTCGGTTGTAACGAGTGGTTATTTCAGTCAAAGTTGCTCTTCTATCAGCTTGAATCAGTCGGCCCATTCTCCTCTGACCTCTAGCATCAACAAGGCATTTTGGCCCACAGGACTGCCGCATACTGGATGTTTTTCCCTTTTCACATCATTCTTTGTAAACTCTAGAAATGGTTGTGCGTGAAAATCCCAGTAACTGAGCAGATTGTGAAATACTCAGACCGGCCCGTCTGGCACCAACAACCATGCCACACTCAAAATTGCTTAAATCACCTTTCTTTCCCATTCTGACATTCAGTTTGGAGTTCAGGAGATTGTCTTGACCAGGACCACACCCCTAAATGCATTGAAGCAACTGCCATGTGATTGGTTGATTAGATAATTGCATTAATGAGAAATTGAACAGGTGTTCCTAATAATCCTTTAGGTGAGTGTATATTGTATATAGGCGACTCACTTTCAGCACATATGTGACCCTGGACCACAAAACCAGTCATACGGGTCAATTGAGATTTATATATCACCTGAAAGCTGAATAAATTGATGTACGGTTTGTTAAGATATTTGGCAGAGATACAATTTGAAAATCTGAGGGTGCAAAAAAATTGAAATATTGAGAAAATCGCCTTTAAAGTTGTCCAAATGAAGTCCTTAGCAATGCATATTACTACTAATAATACATTTGTGATATATTTACAGTAGGACATTTACAAAATATCTTCATGGAACATGATCTTAATATCCTAATGATTTTTGGCATAAAAGAAAAATGGATAATTTGCGTCTCAAAATACATAAAGTGTATTTTGAGACGCAGGACTGGTTTTGTGCTCCAGGGTCACATAGGAACGAATAATGAATGTGCTGTATTGTTTTATTATGAACACATCTGGAAAGCACTGGAACGGAAGGTTCCGCGATCCGTCCTGTGAACATTCTGAACATTCCAAACGATGTGTAAAGTTCCTGACCTCCTGGTGACCTCAAACACTCCTTCTCTAAAGAAACCAACGCGTATATACACCACATGAAGAAGAGAAATCTCTCTCAGCTGCATTTCATCTTTCTGTGTTTTGAGCTATAGATCTGATTTATATTCTGTATTTTTCACATTCGGAGTGTTATGGATGGAGAGGTGTGGCAGATCCAGTTTCCTCTCCACAGACCTTTAATCTCACACTGTTTTCTTTGTCTTCCTCTCGTTCACAGATCTGGTTTCTGTTTCAAAACACACACTCATGTGCTTCACACACATTTAATCCCTCAATAAAACACACGAGAGACACGCATGTTGAGTCCGGTCACAGGTTCACAGGAAACACAATTGTGAGTCCTAAAAATGTAAAGCGTGAGTTATGATGAGGAGGAGTTCAGTTATGAAGTCGTCACTCTTGTTTACAGCCAAACTGACTTGAGAATGCATGAATGTTGCCTTTCCCTATAATTCTGTTTCTTTAAGTTTCATGGCATGACGCAACAGGTTTGCCATTTTTTAAAATTTATTCATTATTTTATTTTATTATTTTAATTATTTAATTATTATTTTTTATTGAGTAAACCAGTAATATTAACAAATAAAATAAATAAAATAAGAACATAAAAAAATTTATTCAAGAAAATGCACATGAGTAAACCATTATTGTTAACAAATAAAATAAAATAATAGCAGAAAAATATACAATAAAATAAATATAAATAGTGCAAATACAGTAAACCAACAATATTACAAAAAATTGTAAAATAACAATAATGCAAATAGATATTTCAATAAAATTTAAAATAATTAAATTAAATTAAATGAACAGAATTAAAATACTAAAAACAAAAAAAATAGAAATAAATAAATATTACTACATAATAAGTAACAAGATTAAGTAAGAGTAGCTATGAGGGATAAAGTCAAAATAAAAAATATGATTTAAAGTGCCAATAATAATGATAATCCTCATAAGTTTACTCTGTAAACACTTAGTGTGCACTCAGCAGTTTTCGTAGTGCCCTAGTAAGGGTTTCTCTCTGTCTTGTTCACTAAAGCGCTCTCATGGCTCACTTTGTTCGCTCTCATTTACATTCTAGCAAGTCATCCGTAGACCAGCAGCGGCACAATGCAGAGGGTCACACACACAAAACACACACTCACTGCACAGTCACACTTCCTAAAGATCATGTTATCCAACAGCACTGAACACACACACTCACACAAAACACACACTCGGTCAGGAACAAACACTGTCTTGGCAACAGCACTGCACACATGACCTTCTCAAAGACACACACAGGTATTTCAACACACTCACGAGCTAGATTCACTGCAGCAGAGCCACAAATCACCTCGTGACCCAAACATCCTGAAGGATCTCCCAGACTGCATCGGTGTTTGTGCATTTTTCACCACGGTGTTTGTGTTGTTGCGTTTCTGGTTTGGTTAGTCGATTAGTTTGTCTGTCAGTGTGAAGCATCTCTGCATGAAATGCATGTCATATCATGCATGTATGAGAGACAGTGTGTGTGTGTGTGTGTTTGCATGGACTTGTGTTTGCTGAGCCGTGAGAACTGTGCTTAGGCAAACAGTGGAGACTGAGTGTGATTGTGTACCTGTTTGTAACAGTGTGTAGTTGTGTGTGTGTTGACCTTTGGTTATATTTAAGCAAGTGCACGTGCAGGTGTATTATTTGTTTTGTAGCATGTGTGTGTGTGGCCTGGTAAACCCTACGTTATGGGGACAAAAGATGGTCCCCCCAAAGATGGCAATATCCGAAATCCTTGTCCTTGTGGTGCCATTTTTTGGTCCCCATGAGGAAAACAGCGTATAATTCATACTAAGTGATGTTTTTTGAAAATGTAAAAATGCAGAATGTTTCCTATGATGGGTAGGTTTAGGGGTAGGGGTAGTGTGTGTGTGTGTGTGTGTGTGTGTGTGTGTGTGTGTGATGGGTAGGTTTAGGGGTAGGGGTAGTGTGTGTGTGTGTGTGTGTGTGTGTGTGATGGGTAGGTTTAGGGGTAGGGGTAGTGTAAGGGGATAAAATATACAGTTTATACAGTATAAAAACCATTATGTCTATGGAAAGTCCCCATAAAGCATGAAAACCCAACGTGTGTGTGTGTGTGTGTTGATCACTGGACAGCTATTGATGATTTAAAGCTATTTACTATTGTCTTTAGACAGACAGATACTCCATCCATCCATCCATCCATCCATAAATCCATCCATCCATCCACCCATAAATCAATCCATCCATCCATACATCCATAAATCCATCCATCTATCCATCCATAAATCAATCCATCCATAAATCTATCCATCCATCCACCCATAAATCAATCCATCCATCCATAAATCCATCCATCCACCCATAAATCCATCCATCCACCCATAAATCAATCCATCCATAAATCCATCCATCCATCCATCCACCCATAAATCCATCCATCTATCCATCCATCCACCCATAAATCAATCCATCCATCCATCCATCCACCCATAAATCAATCCATAAATCCATCCATCCATCATCCATCCATCCACCCACCCATAAATCAACCCATCCATCCATATATCCATCCATCCATTCATAAATCAATCCATCTACCCATCCATCCATCCATCCATATATCCATCCATGTCCATCCATACATCCATCCATCCATCCATAAATCAATCCATCTACCCATCCATCCATCCATCCATCCATATATCCATCCATGTCCATCCATACATCCATCCATCCATCCATCCATAAATCAATCAATCCATCCATCTATCAATCCATCCATCTATATATCCAGCCATCCATCAGTTCATCCATCCATCCATATATCCATTCATCAGTTCATCCATCCATCCATATATCCATTCATCAGTTCATCCATATATCCATCCATCCATATATCTATCTATCCATATGTCCATCCATTCTTCCATATAGCCATTCATCCATCCATATATTCATTTATCCATCAATATATCCATCTATCCATCAGTTCATCCATATATCCATCCATCCATCCATCCGGGCAGTCATGGCCTAAAGGTTAGAGAGTCAGACTGGTAACCCAAAAGTTGTGGGTTTAATTCTCAATACTGGCAGGAAATGACTTGATCCCTTGAGTAAGGCACCTCACCCCCAATCGCTCCCTGGACACCACAGCAAAAATGGCTGCTCTGGGTGTCCACGGTTTACAGTGTGTGTGTGTGTGTGTGTTCACTACTCTTAATGTGTGTGCACTAACGTGGATAGGTTAAATGCAGAGGACAAATTCCAAGTATGGGTTATCATACTTGGCCTTCACATGTCACTTTCAGTTTTTCACTTTCACTCCTCCACAGGTCACCTTTTGGCGTAACCTACTCTCAACCCTCCCTCTTTTGCCTCATCCACACTTCCTCCCCCTAATCAGCTCTTTTCTCCACTCTAACATCTTTAGACAACTTTTGCCCCCTTTCATCCAGGCCAGCCCACGCCACCCCCTCTGCCCCCTGGCTATCTGCTGTTCTCCGCGAGCATCGTTCTAAACTCAGGGCTGCAGAGAGGAAGTGGCGTGAATCAAAAGATCCCACTGACCTTGGTTTGTTTGTATCAATCCCTCCTCTCTTCCTTCTTTGCTAATGTCTCTACTGCTAAAATGACATACTACCACAACAAAATCAACAAATCTTCTGACTCTCACACTCTCAAAACCTCCTTCATCAATCCTAACAGCTGACGACTTTGCCACATTCTTCATAAATAAAACAACAACCATCATCGGCCAATTTTCTACACCACAAACTGACACACACAGCAAACACACACATTCCCCCCTCATTCTTTCCGCTCTCGGAGGCAGAAGTCTCCAAACTCCTTTCCAATACTACCTGCCCGCTTGATGCTTGATCCTACCCCCATTAATCTCCTTCAAGCCATTTCCTCTTCAGTTGTACCCACACTTACGTATATCATCAACACGTCTCTTTACACTGGTACCTTTCCCACAGAATTTAAGCAGGCTTGGGTAACCCAACTGCTTAAGAAACCCTCTCTAAATCCAGCACTTTTAGAAGATTTCAGACTAGTCTTCCATTCATTGCTAAAACACTTGAACGAGTCGTGTTCAACCAAGTCTCTACCTTTCTTGCACAGAACAACCTCCTGGACAGCAACCAGTCTGGTTTCAAAAGCGGATACTCAACTGAGACTGCCCTGCTCTTGGTTATTGAAGCTTTGAGATTGGCAAGAGCAGCTTCCAAATCCTCAGTACTCATCCTGCTGGATCGGTCTGCTGCTTTTGATCCTCCTGTCAACCCTCATGAGGAAGGGCATTTCAGGAACCACACTCCAATGGGTCAAGTCTTACCTCTCAGGTTGGTCCTTTAGGGTGTTGTGGAGGGGTGAGGTGTCTAAGTCCTAACATCTATCTACTGGAGTGCCTCAGGGCTCAGTGCTGGGACCACTTCTCTTCTCCATCTACATATCATCGTTAGGATCTGTCATTCAGAAACATGGCTTTTCCTATCACTGCTATGCTGATGACTCTCAACTCTACCTCTCATTCCAGCCGGATGATCCAACAGTAGCTGCTCGCATCTCGGCCTGCCTGACAGACATTTCCTGCTGGATGAAGGACCACCACCTTCAACTAAACCTTGCTAAGACAGAACTGCTTGTGGCTCCAGCCAACCCTGCACTTCATCACAACTTCTCTATACAACAAGGTTCGTAATAAATGCTGCTCCATCTGAAAGCACTGCAAGTTTAAGTCGCTTATAATGTGCATTTGAAAAAGCAACATCAAACATCTTTCCAAACATGAGAAGCATTTATGAACCTCTTGTCCAACAGAAGACATTTAATAACATGTTTTTACTCCAAACTCACTTCATAACGACAGTTGAGCATCCTTCTGTGAGATGATGTGGCTTCTTACACAGAATTAGGCAAACAACATATTTCATAGTATTCAATACAGTGAAAGGCTATGTCGATTAGCACTGAAGTATAAATATACTTTATTATCATGAAAATAACATCAATCCGTTTTCATGATAATAAAGTATATTTATACTTCAGTGCTAATTGACGGAGGGACAGACAGATAGACTGATAGATAGACATACAATATCACACAATAAAATGTAAATTTCCTGAAGAAAATGTGAATGGTGCTTGCAGTGGCAAAACTCGGCACTCGGTTGCTATGGTGGTTCTAGGCGGTTGCTAAGGTGTTGTGGGTGGATGCTAGGCAGTTGAAAAGGTATTCTGGGTGGTTGCTAGAGTGTTGCTAGGTGGTTGCTAAGGTGTTCTGGGTGGATGCTAGGCAGTTGAAAAGGTATTCTGGGTGGTTGCTATGGTGTTGCTGGCTTACCCTGGGTGGTTGTTAGGGTATTGCAATACGGTTGCTAGGGTGTTGCTATGCGGTTGTAGGGGTATTCTGGTTGGTTACTATCATGTTGCTAGGGTGTTCTGGGTGGTTGCTAAGGTGTTGTAGGCAGTTGCTAGGGTGTTGTTAGGTGGTTTCTATGGTAACCTGGGTGGATGCTAGACAGTTGCTAAGATGTTCTGGGCGGTAGCTAGTTGTCACAGATCTTACTATGTTATTAGCCTGATTGAGCACTTAGCTTATCACTATTAGCATGTAGCTATTAACTGCTAGCATGTGTAGCATGTTGGACTTCCAGTTTGTAGATAGACAGACAGACAGATAGATACAGTGTGTGAGTAGAGAAGGTCACATGCTCCCCATCAGAGGAAATGAAAATAGAGTGATGATATTAAAACAAAAGTCTGGAGAATAAAGGATGGAGAAAAAGAAGAGATAAGACAGAGAGGCTGACAGGAGAGACAGAGAGAGATGACAGATCTGGTGAACGCATAAGAGGGTGAGTGTGTTCACTGCACTGGAATGATTGTGAGCAGTGAGGTGTCAGATCTGCAGCGCTGTCCGTCACACACACACACACACACACACACACACACAGAGCTTCATTAATGAATATTTGTGTCCGGCTGGCGTGCCATTCTGCCATCTGTGGCATGTTTCACGCAGTAATTGTTCTCTACATCTTCATTTCATTGGTCCTCTTTCACATGCTGCATCTGAAATCGAGCAGATGTGTGTCACAAATTCAATTCGTTTGATTGTTCCTGCGTCCGTCCGCTTCCAAAGCGCCAGGAGAACGACACAGAGTCATTTCATTCATTTTAAATAATGCCCATTTAATTAAATTGAACTGCAAGTTCATTTCATACGAGTGTTTCACATTGCTCAATTTCGCTGTGATCTAACAGGTAGAAGGTCATAAAAGAACGTGCAAATGCAAAATCATCTAAATGACCCCCATCAAATGTCATTCTGTCCTTATAGTCTCAGATCATAAAAATAATAAATAATCCTTTGATGCAATAAATTAAAGTGAAACGAGGAGACAAAACAAGTTCTGAAGAAGAACTGCAAGCATCAATTACAGGCTCAAACACACATTATGAGTATATTTGAGCTGTATATTTTTTCCCCCCTAGAAACACCATTAAAAAAGTAATAATAAGCTGCAAGCAGCAATTATTGGGGCCAACCACAACAGAAGCAAACAAGGAAGCTAGCAGCAGACCAACTGCAAAAATGAGTAAAGACATTTAGTGCGTCCCAATTCGCATACTATCCGTCCTAAATGGTATTCAAAAATAGAATTAGTACGTCCCAAATCGTAGTATGTTGAAAAGAGTATTCCAAAGATAACCCGGATGGTCTGCTATTCCGAAGTGCAGATCAGTGCACACGCTAATGGCTGATATTGCCCACAACCCATTGCGAGTTGGACGAGGATTCGATTAGAACTACAAACGCGGATAAAAAGTGTCAAAAAACTACAAATATGTTGGATGTGTGAGTCCGGACGTTAAGTAGAGAGGTTTAGATAAAGGGGTTTGATGCACACACTTGACGAAAATATATTTATTTAATGTTATCCACATTATATTTAATCTGGAACAGCACTGTGAACTTTTGTAATGATACATTGGGCCATTAACTTTTAAATGCATCATTATATTTAAACTGCAAACACATGAGGAGAGTCTCCGCATGAAAGACCTACGACTGGCAGATTCTCTCCGATACGGTAGGAATTAAATTGAATGTGGAGGATTTTAACTGTGACGATGATTGACAGGGCAGTATAAACGGTGACGGGATGCACGTAACTAAGCGACAGAGCCGCTCGTTAAAGATGACTAAGTAGTTTGTCCCAAAGCTTCACTCAAAAGTATCTACTTTTCTTCACAAAAAGAGTACATACATTTAGGTCGTAGTATAAGTAGGCGAACAGGGACGCAGCAAGTGAGACAATTTTAAGCAAAAAGGTTGAAAACCCATAAAAACATTAAGTTGTAACAATAAGATATAATTGCTTATATTATAAATTTTTTTTAAAACTTTTTGAGCACATTCAGGGCATGGTGCCGAAGACATACTGAGTTTCGTAACGCTATGCCAATGTGTTTGTAAAATATAGCAATACACAAAACAAATTGCAGTTACAGCTTTGGATCTTTTTTGTCATTTTATAATTAAAATGACGGCCATGTTTTTTAAGGTACACCAATGTCATCATGGACTATGACAGCAAATTAGACAATTTCAATCAGTCAATCAGACCAACGGTACTGTAGTTGGAGCCATTTTTTACGTTTTGCTCAATTATAGCGCCACCAAGTGTGATTGCGCTATAATTGAGTAGAATAGAGTGCCCCCCTACATAAGTTTTGTCTCGATCGGACTAACGGTTTCGAAGATATTCACAAAAGTTGTTCAAGCGCTAAATCACAACGTTGCATTTAGTGCCATACACTGTCCGCACGCAAATATGGTGAACTGGCATATACACACACACTTTGAGACAGTGTTTTCACTACATTCCTTCAAGTGGTGGACCACCACAGTACGATAATTACCACCACACCACAGAGGTCAAATGAGAAATTAAACATTACAAACAAAACACAAACAAGCACAAGGCCCAGGTCTTAAAAGCAGCCCTTTAGTTAACAGAGATGGTGGAAAGATATTACCCTCTGCCACCACAGCCACCAAACAATTACAAAGGCCGAAGGTTTCTTAGAATGGTAAGGTTGGTTCCAGTCGTGTTTCCACTTGAGCCTGGTACGGCACGATTACAAACCGTTCTCGGCCCGGTTAGCTAGAATACCATCGGTAGAATACGCGCTGGTAGAATGCGTGTCGTGACGTCGCCACTTAGGGTTTGTCACGTCTGTTGCCTGGCTACCAGTTTCTCTGTAGCTGGCTAAGTGCGCTATTTGAGCGACAGATTAATAATAAAATTAAAAGAAACACCTGATCGCCCTCCATAAGGCGAAAAAACTTGAAAAAATGGAACCAGCCTTAAAAAGCTGATGCTAGCTGGCAGTCCTCGTGTGGATCTTGTCTTCGACTGGATGAAGATTCAACAGCCTTGAAGTATTCAAGTATTCATCTTGGTTGCGTTGTTCTTTTTTACCTTTGTATTTTCCGTTTTTGTGCTCCACTATTGTACTTACTTTCTGACATTTTGCCGCTATGCCATCTTGCCCGTCTAGCAATGCCAGTGACGTAAATGAAAATGATTGACATGATTTGACCAGCAGCTGATTGGACAGATGTGACCTAATCACCTGCTTATTTTTTTATGTTTCTTATGGGCCAATGAGGGGCTGTTTTTGTTCGCGCTGAAGTAAATAAAAAATAATAATAGTCACACGTGGGGCCCCTAGGCTGCAGCCTACGCAAGCCTGTACGTTAATCTGCGCCTGCATGTTTGGTATTGTTGGACTCTGCTAGGATTCAGGAATCTAGGGATATGACTCCTGTGGAAATAAGTCGACCTCAACCAAAGTTATAAGCATGTAAATATTTGATTTTACCACTAGGCGGCGCTGGCTCGAAACTTCTCAGGCTTCTTCAGGGCATCGTGCCAATGACCCATACTCATTTTTAGAAATATTTTCATGACGGAAAATGATAGGATGCAATCGAATCGTCTTGAGCCAAGTAATAAAAGGTTAGAAGCAATTGTTTCTAGCCCTCACAGTTCAAAAATTATTTGCATAAATGCGAGTGGAACTTTGGACCGTTGGTGGCGCTAGAGGGATTAAGTTAGAGACTCCAAATTTGCTATTATGACAGTTTAGACTGTCCTCTATCTGTGTGCCAAATTTCATAACTTTCCCGCAAGCAGTTATATGGGCTGCCATAGACTAAAGAGCAGAAGAGGTTTAAATGACTGATCACAAAATTAACACTGAGATGGAGAACATACTGATACTGTGTTCGTAAATCAGCCAGGAACGTTGCGTCAACACTTTCACTGACTCCCGAGGCCTAAACAAAGAGTTTCGAGTGGTTTGGGTCATGTTTTAACAGGTAATTCTGCTGCGACAGACAGATCGAGAGATGAATGTAGAAGGTGAAAGGCTAAAAAAAAAACCTCATAAAAAAGAGGCTAGTCTAGACGTGTTTGTCTGAACCTAGTCTTAACTTCGTTACACAACTCACATCTGTGTCCTAAACAAGCATTCAGTTGCATGCAATAACACTCACAGGGTAAAAATCAATCGCAATGTTGAAGAAACTCTGAAACCGTAAAGCCGAGCTACTCAATTTACAGGAGTTTATCTACAGTCTGAAAAGTATCTTGCTGCAGGCTTTAAAACAATGAGCTTTCATTTTGGATGACAGCAGCACAAATTTACACAAAATCTAATAAAGCAAGAAAAACAAAAGCCCTAACGGCAGTAATAAAATCATCACCATCCAGAAATATTACATAAAGTGCAGAGTCTACTGGGAACGCCATTGAATGACTCAAATTAATCAGTGTTTCCATTAATTCGTTTATTGAAATGAAGCAAATTGTTTTCCTAAAGGGAATCTTTCCAGTCGAAGGCCTCTCTCAAATATCTGTCTCAACTTGTTTTAAGGCTACATGCTATTAAATCCAAGAAAACATGGCATTTTGTCACACTATGGCCCTGTTTATACTTGGTATCAGATGCATTTTGGTTGACCGGATCACTAGTACACGAGGGAGACACGTTTTATGTCCATCTTTTGCCCACCTTCAACCACTTCTGTCCTGATTTCTTCAAGGGGAGGGTCTATAGGCGGGTAAATATATGGACTTTTTCAGATCTTTCAATCTAACGGACAAGATAAGCTCACGCTATTTACATATGTACGCAACTGGAGACAAAGGAAACTGAGAAAACATACTTTCGTTTCTGCTCTGACAGTCGCGAGACCAGCCAAACGCTGAGAGTGTGTTAGAAATCAGGAATGGTGAGAGAACATTGTGCTCCGGACGTTGTTCGTCTTCAAACCAAACTTGTGTCTTCTTCCAACAGTTTAAATCCCATCTGGCTAGCACACTTCCCATGATGTTTACACGTTAGTTCAGTAGGCCCCCGTTTACACCTGTATTTAGCGTTGTCCACTTGTGATCCGATTGACCAAAACGCATCTTAAATGTTCACCAAAAAAAATCTAATTATTCCATCATTTACTCACCCTCAAGTAGGGGTGGGGATCACAGGGCACCTCACGATACGATACACGGCTCACGATACTGATAATATCACAATACATGTGATAATAATAGATATATTGCTAGACAATCCTATAATGATACATCAGGATATCTAACTATGAAAACAAAATGCCTGTGAAAAGGTTAAGTGCAGGTTTTCCAGACTTAAACGTGGCTGGGGCATTTATTATTTCACTCACACTGCTGTCCATCATCCCATTAAAAACCTCTTTTTCTTAGCCTAGTTAACTTATATTCACATTTCCCCTCATTCGTGTGTTGAGCGCCACCTCGAGGAGCCATGCAGTAGTAACGCTGGGAGCAGAGAAATCTATTTAGAGCGTCTTATTTAATCATTAAAATATCTCTGTTTGGCGCCAGCATATCGATTCTCGTATCACACGGAGAAGGACAACGATATGTCCTATCGATATATTGTCCCACCCCTACCCTCAAGTCATCCTAGGTGTATATGACTTTCTTCTTTCAGCCAAACACAATCAGAGTTATATTAAAAAAATATCCTGGCTCTTCCAAACTTATAATGGGAGTGAATGGAACCTTGGATTTTGAAGCCCAAAAAGTGCATCCATCCATCATAACAGTAATCCACACGGCTCCAGGGGGTTAATAAAGGCATTCTGAAGCGAAGCCATGCGGTTTTCTAGGAAAATTATCCATATTTATAACTTTATAAACAATAATCACTGTCTTCCAGTAACGGCCATAAATGAGTCTAGTTCCGCTGGAAGAGTGACCTCTGACCCAACGCATGACGTAGGAGTAGCATAAGCTTAGGTGAGAGTAGACGCCTCTCGCAGTTCGAACAAATAGGGCTGGGCAACAAACTCAAGCTCCTCGCACATTTTGGTAACACTTTATTTTAGGGTTCAATTCTCACTTTTAACTAGTTGCTTATTAGCATGCATATTAGTAGGATATTGTCTGTTTATTAGTACTTATAAAGCACATATTAAATGTCTTATTCTGCATGACCATATTCTACATCCCTTAATCCTACTAATACCTAAACACTACAAAAACTACCTTACTATTAATAAGCAGTACATTTGGAGCTGTCATAGTTAAGTCAACTTTATTTATTTCAAAGCAGCTTCACAGTGTTAAACAGGAAAATAATGAACAGAATTTGATTCGGCTGTACAGCCGCTCTGGAGAAAACGGTGATGTCATCAGCTCATTTCAATTATCATATAGCGACACTATGGGCAGATCAGCAATTTAGTTGATATAGTTAATTTAGTTTAGTAATTAAATTTATTTGGATATTTAGTTGAAAATGTAGTGTCCCCAACTGAGCAAGCCAAGCCAAAGGCGACAGTGGCAAGGAACCAAAACTCCATCAGGTGCCTAATGAAGAAAAATAAACCTTGGGAGAAACCAGGCTCAGTCGGGGTGCCAGTTCTCCTCTGGCCAATAAACAAACAGTGTATGATTATTATTTTTTGCAACCTTACAGGTCAGAAGTCATATTAGATCGGAATATTCGAAAGATCGGAGGCATCACGCCGGAGACGGGTTTATTGAGGATGCCATGTCAATGAGGCAATTTCAGAGGGGAGACCAATTGACACGGTCTCTGCAGACACTTCAGGGATGAGTTGGTCATGTCCGGGTGCAGGTCCACCATCTGATCTGGATACGGCCCGGATCCTGCTGACTGCAGTAAACCTCGGGATAAACAGAGAGACTAACATTAGCGTAGATGCCATTCTTTTTATGATGTAACGAGTACATCAGGTGTTATGGGAAGTGTTCCTGGTTCCGGCTGACCTAGTTAATGCAGCCTAACAATCATTTAATTGATTTAAAAAATATATAAATTAAAAATGTTTTATGTGTATGCCATAGTAAAGAGATGTGTTTTTAGTCTAGATTTAAACTGACAGAGTGTGTCTGCTTCCCGAACAATGCTAGGAAGACTGTTCCAGAGTTTGGGTGCTAAATAGGAAAAGTATCGACCGACTGCAGTTGATTTTGATATTCTAGGTATTATCAACTGGCCAGAATTTTGAGACCGCAATAGACGTGATGGGAGTATAATGCGTTAAGAGCTCGCTCAAGTACTGGGGAGCTAAACCATTTAGTGATTTGTAAGTAATTAGTAAGATTTTAAAATGTATGCGATGTTTAATAGGGAGCCAGTGCAGTGTTGACAGAAACGGGCTAATATGGTCATACTTCCTGGTTCTGGTAAGAACTCGAGCTGCTGCGTTTTGGACCAACTGGAGTTTGTTTATTAAGCGAGCAGGGCAGCCACCCAGTAGAGCATTACAATAATCTAGCCTTGAGGTCATGAACGCATGAACTAACTGTTCAGCATTTTGCATTGAAAGCATATGCCGTAATTTAGATATATTTTTAAGATGCTAGAATGCAGTTTTACAGATGCTAGAAACGTGGCTTTCAAATAAAAGATTGGTATCAAAGTTGCTGTCATAGTTAAGTGAATGTGTTAAACACTTCTCTTTAAAAATTCTCAGCGTTTTGGTTTGCTCTATCCTCTGCTCTTCCGCGTTCGCCAATACATCAGGTCAGCGGTCACTCTTCCGCTGGAACCAGACTCGCATACGGCCGTTACCAGAAGCCAGCGATTACGGTTTATAAAGTTATAAATATGGATATTTTTCTCACAAAAGCAGGCCTTTATTAACCCCCTGGAGCCGTATGGATTACTTTTATGATGGATGCATTTTTTGGGCTTCAAAATCTACCACTCACTCCCATTATAAAGCTTGAAAGAGCCAGACAATTTTTTTCATTTCGCCTGATTGTGTTTACGAAAGA
The DNA here is from genome assembly GCA_039654625.1 of Rhinogobio ventralis. Lineage (NCBI taxonomy): Eukaryota > Metazoa > Chordata > Actinopteri > Cypriniformes > Gobionidae > Rhinogobio > Rhinogobio ventralis. The sequence continues at coordinate 51,560,250 of CM077193.1, read as the reverse complement.
AGAAAGTCATATACACCTAGGATGGCTTGAGGGGGGTAAATCATGAGTAAATCATGGGGTAATTTTTGGGTGAACTATCCTTTTAATACCAGGTGTAAACAGGGCCTACATGGCAACTTGTTGGGAAAAAAGAAACATTGGTAAGACTAACTTAATATTCTGCAACAATTAGCAGTTTTATTTAATCTAATAAACTACAATAACGGCAAACATGTCATGAACATTTGTAGTTTTATTGAAACTTAATACACGGACCAAACAAAAGACAAACAGAACAAATGAAGAAAACAGAACAGCTACAAACACATCTTGTATTATAAGCAAACTCACCTCTTAGTGTCACTGTACACAAATACAAACCGATAGGTAAAATTACGCTGACTGTACAATCCAAACTTATTCTCTCACACTCAGTGACCCCTTATGGAATATAAAAAGGTTCCCTTCAATCAATCATACAGCATTTCTGAGAGCTCAAATAACAGAAGTGGGCCACACTGCCACCCACTGGTCAGGACGAGTAGTACATTTACTCTCAAAATTAGCATTGTTGTGCTTGAACCAACACACGCACACACACACAAATGAACTCAACTTCACATACTGCATGAGTTCAGCTAGTTCAGGGTCCATCAAGAGCTTCAGGAGAGGCATTTGAGACTATAACCAAACCAATCTAATAATTGTATAGTATGTGTTGGGAAGAGGACTACGATGAACAGTTTCACAGCCACAGGAATCATGAAATGCATTGGGGAAGAAAGACGTTTATGGGTATTTATCCTGCAATATCTTTCAGCACAGGCTGGTTTAAAATGTGAACGACCTGAAACGCCAGCCATCGTTATCATCACTGTAACTAATGCAGTGAACCAAGACTTTAAAAACATCAAAAGAGAAGGACCTGAACATGTCTGAAGTGGGAACGCAAGTGTTTTCAAACCTTGAAAAAAGTCAATTTGTCTGTACTGGCAGGATACGGTTGGTGCAAACCAACTGACGAGGTACAAAATGCATGTTAGTGTCTCTTTATTATCTAAATTCAATGCATTCTGATTGGCCCTATCAATTTGTCAATCACTAAACCACTATCACATCCAGTAGGATGTTGATTTGTATTGACAAACTAAGAGTTTGTCAGCTCTTTATTTTTTTTTGCTCTAACCGTCAGCTACACACAACCTATAACCAACTGTAGTTGGTAAAATTCAATCATAACACGTCTAAGCGCAGTAGTTCCTCCTCCAAATCTTACGCAAACACATTCAAGCTTCAAGACGCCAGTCTTAAAACAGCTTGACATGGTAAGTTTGCTGCAAACAATGAGAGATTTCACTGCAGAAAAGCATCGGTCCTAAAGCAGGAAACTTACCATTCGGCTGTTTTTTTAATGCTAGAATTCTTAGTAAGGTGGTTGCAATCAGAGTTTCATGCGATTGATCAGTCTAAAAGTGTCATTTGTCAAGCAGAGATTCGTTATCATGATCCACAGACTCTTAGTTATTGTTCTGAACTTATGAAATGAAACTTCAATTGTGCATTGAGGGCCGGAGGATCTACTCTATATCTCACGGTGAGCATGCATGTGTGTCTGTGTCTGTCGCGCTTAAGAGTGGTCTCCGTTGGCGCTGTCTCCGTCGTCCTCTCCTTCCTCCTGCTCACCCTCCTCTTCCTCCTCATCATCATCCTCCCTTCCTCGACTCTTGATCTGCACAAACCGAAAACGACGAGTGAATATGAGCAAGCGATATGGGATTTCTCACTGTTGTTTCTCTTTCTCTCACCTCCTCTTCCTCCAGCAGGTCTCCCTCGTCCTCGTAGTCGTTCATCTCCGTGCTCTCACGCTCTTTCTTCCCGCTGGAGTGCTGCGGCGACACCTCCTCTGGTTTGGCGCCCTTCACATCTGTGCAGACGCACAGAAATAATCAGCGATTGTGTTAATATAAACAGTTCTTGTGCAATCCCTTTTGGTGTCATTAGAAGTGAGTAGATTTACTGGCTGTTGGCACGTACCGGATTTCTTGCTGTGGTCTCGCTCCATGCGCTCCAGGCTCTCCAGCAGGTAGTCCACCTTGTGTTTAATCTGAGTCAGTTCCTTCTTGATGGTTTGCAGATCATCAGCTCTCACTGCACACACACACATACAGTGGCTTATTAGCCAAAATGTGCACTATTGTCTAGGGTCAGTAAAAAGTTGGTTGCATTTATTTGATTAAAAATACAGTAAAAACAGTCTTCAGTGTCACATGATCCTTCAGAAATCATTCTAATTTGCTGCTCAAGAAATATGATTATTATTAGTGTTGAACAGTTTGAGGAAACCATGATACAATACCATTCACAAGTTTGGGGATTTTTTTTTTTTTGGTTTAAGAAAGTTTAATTCAGCAAGAGTGCAATTGTTTAAAAGTGACAGATTTATATAACTCACACAAAATAAATGCTGTTCTTTTGAACTAAATCACAGAATCCTGAATAAAAATGTATCAGTTTCCACCGAAATCTGAAGCAGCACAGCTGTTTTCAACACTGATAATAATCATAAACGTTTCTTGAGCATCAACTCGTCATATCAGAATGATTTCTGAAGGATCATGTGACACTGGAGTAATGATGCTGAAAATACACTTTACTACACTCACCTAAAGGATTATTAGGAACACCATACTAATACTGTGTTTGACCCCCTTTCGCCTTCAGAACTGCCTTAATTCTACGTGGCATTGATTCAACAAGGTGCTGAAAGCATTCTTTAGAAATGTTGGCCCATATTGATAGGATAGCATCTTGCAGTTGATGGAGATTTGTGGGATGCACATCCAGGGCACGAAGCTCCCGTTCCACCACATCCCAAAGATGCTCTATTGGGTTGAGATCTGGTGACTGTGGGGGCCATTTTAGTACAGTGAACTCATTGTCATGTTCAAGAAACCAATTTGAAATGATTGGAGCTTTGTGACATGGTGCATTATCCTGCTGGAAGTAGCCATCAGAGGATGGGTACATGGTGGTCATAAAGGGATGGACATGGTCAGAAACAATGCTCAGGTAGGCCGTGGCATTTAAACGATGCCCAATTGGCACTAAGGGGCCTAAAGTGTGCCAAGAAAACATCCCCCACACCATTACACCACCACCACCAGCCTGCACAGTGGTAACAAGGCATGATGGATCCATGTTCTCATTCTGTTTACGCCAAATTCTGACTCTACCATCTGAATGTCTCAACAGAAATCCAGACTCATCAGACCAGGCAACATTTTTCCAGTCTTCAACTGTCCAATTTTGGTGAGCTCGTGCAAATTGTAGCCTCTTTTTCCTATTTGTAGTGGAGATGAGTGGTACCCGGTGGGGTCTTCTGCTGTTGTAGCCCATCCGCCTCAAGGTTGTGCGTGTTGTGGCTTCACAAATGCTTTGCTGCATACCTCGGTTGTAACGAGTGGTTATTTCAGTCAAAGTTGCTCTTCTATCAGCTTGAATCAGTCGGCCCATTCTCCTCTGACCTCTAGCATCAACAAGGCATTTTCGCCCACAGGACTGCCGCATACTGGATGTTTTTCCCTTTTCACACCATTCTTTGTAAACTCTAGAAATGGTTGTGCGTGAAAATCCCAGTAACTGAGCAGATTGTGAAATACTCAGACCGGCCCGTCTGGCACCAACAACCATGCCACGCTCAAAATTGCTTAAATCACCTTTCTTTCCCATTCTGACATTCAGTTTGGAGTTCAGGAGATTGTCTTGACCAGGACCACACCCCTAAATGCATTGAAGCAACTGCCATGTGATTGGTTGATTAGATAATTGCATTAATGAGAAATTGAACAGGTGTTCCTAATAATCCTTTAGGTGAGTGTATACATTCACATAGTTTTTACATTATTTTTTTTATACACACGATACACACATTTAGGATTTAAATTAGAATAAAGAATCAGGGTTCCTACACATTTTCCATTTCAAAATGTACTTTTCCAGATCATATTTAACATAAATGGTTCACACAGCACTATTTTCATCATTATATTAGGGATATATTTCATTGTTTTTTTCTCAGTGATAACATGCGCTTCCATAAGAAACCCAAAACGCTTTATAACCTGTGTATATTCAGCTCTGACACATCGGTTTGATACTGTAATCATGGTCCGGTCTGATTGGCACAATAGCCTGGAAACACACATATATTTCCATACTCCGTTTTCTTTTTTCTATAGGCTACTTATCCAGACCTGGTAATTACTTTAATAAATTACTTCCATACTTTTCCAAACTGCGCAGGAACCCTGAGGAATAAAGAGGCATGAGAAAGCGCTCACTGGTGCGGGAGGTGCGCTGGCTGCTCTTGGAGGAGAAGCTGCTCTTGGTCCGGCGGCTGCCGCCGCTCACGCTCACACGCGCGCGCTTGGACGGGATCACCGCTCGCGACAGCGGGGGAGGAGGGGGCGGGGGGACGCGCGACGGGTACGAGTACATCCTGAAATCACACACGCTCAGATTAACACACGTTCTGGGAATCTAATCAGTTCAGACAGACATTCAAAGCCTTTAATGAATAATAAAAAAGCTTTTGATCAGTTTAAATGTGAGTGAATGTGAAGCGCTCACCTGTCATAGTAATCCCTCTGAAAGTCATAGTCCAGATCAAACGAAGAACTGTGGGAGGAGAAGGACAGGAGTCAAAAGTGGAAAACTCCTATAACTCAATTAAATAACTATATAAAAAAGAATAATGATATAAAATGCAAACCTGTACATATCTCCTGCAGAGCGTTTAATAGTCTTTGACCGATGAGGCTTTGGCTCACCAGCCAGATTAATATCTGAAAAAACAGAAAGATTGAACATTCAACAAAACTGACACGTGGCCTAGTGTTCACGAGACAAGTCGCTTTGGATGAAAGCGTCAGCTGAATGAATGTAAATGTAAACATGAGGTGCTCATGCATGTAGACATTTAGCAGGCATGTAAAACATTATCTTGCAATGGTTAGACTTGGTTTAGCAGAATGATAATGGGGACCTTTTATGCCCCTTTTTACAAGATGTAATACAAGTCTCAGGTGTCTGAAGTTTCAGTTGAAAATACCCCACAGATCATGTTTTTTTGAGTGGAAGGAAAAACATGCTGTTTTCGTGCATGTATCTTTAAATGCAAATGAGCTGCTGATCCCCACCCCCTAATGTAGAAGAGGGCGGAGCCTGTACAGCTCGTGTCATCTCTATCGCGCTCACGTGACATTGCAGTTCTTCAAAGTTTATTATCTGCATGTGTTTTAAAGCCATATCAGTCTAAACTTCTGATATATGGTTTTCTGAGCACACACACACCCGAAGCACATGCACAGAAAGCTGTGTGTCAGACGGAGCGTCCCGTGAGTATTAAACTAAGCTCCCTTTCACATCGTATTGTGCTTAAACTGTCAAAAACACAGAGTTCACATAAACACAGCCGGTTATGTCTGTGAACGTAAAGAAATGGCATGTGTATATTAGATCTGTGTATTAAAGTGACAGTACCTACTGCTATATCTGCTGTTAATATGAAAAACAGAAAATCACTCACTGCTCTCGACTGAATAACTTAAGTAGCTTTAATAAGAATACATTTCTAACTTGAAAGCTCTGGCGAGGAGATAAACATGGCGGACTGTGTACAGCTCACTGTGGGCGGGGCCTGTGCTAACAGGGCGGAGTCTGTCAGAAGTCATGGGCGGAGCCTACACATATGTACCGTCACATTGCAACGCTTATTCTGAGACACTGCTTATGATTTATGGGGGTTAAAAAAGGAGAAGCAGGTGGATTTTTATTATTAAAGGGTGGTTGTGTACACACACTGCCGACACACATTTATGTTCAAACACCATGTAAAAGTGAATTTTGCATTTTTTTCTTTAAATGAGGGATCATAAAAATTGCATTGTTTTTATTTACTACTGTTACTGTAAAATGCACTATGTCCATTGCTTCCACCCCAAAATTAAACAAAAAAGTAAATACATTTTGCATGCATAAAGCCTATTCTAAAGCCATTAAGATTTTGCATTGTGACAATATTACTGAATTTTTGTTTTTTTTTGCTGAGAATTTGGACGGACGCATGCTAAATTGTCATGAAAATTTCAATGCAAAAACTTAATGTCCCTAAAATTAAGCTTTACTTTAAGCAAAATATAGTTCTTATTCTTTAGATTTTTTTAGTGGACATTTTTTTTGTGAGATTTACCGAAGACTTGGGAAGAACGGGGAAATATTGAAATCTCAAAAACTTGCCAAATTCACATTTAAATGACATATTTCAAATCAGCAACTAAGTGTACGCTTATATGGGACTGCTTATGTCAGATTTAGTTGCTGATTTGAAATATACTTACCGAGCACCTGTCCGACGATCATCCTCCCATCTTCACCAGCGACCGCCGTCCTGGCGTTCCTCTCGTTGGCGTACTGGACGAACGCGAAGCCTTTGTGCACGGAGCAGCCCACGATCTTCCCGTACTTACTGAAGATGGCTTCCACGTCAGCCTTGGTCACCAGCATGGTGTTGAGGTTCCCGATGAAGACCCGGGAGTTCAGCGAACGCGGATCCGTCTTGTTGGTGACGTTACTGGCCATCAGGCTGCTGGTTGTGGGGGAATGACTGGGCGAACAGAGAGGAATGGAAGGGGTGCAGAAGATGGACAAAGACAGGGAAGAAAAACGAGAAATTAGCTTGTCGATAACAACACTAACGGCCTCAGTAGCTATGTTTCCATCCAAAGTTGCGAATTTAAATTGGAATCTCGCATAAAACGCTTTCCATCCCATGTGCTCAAGAGATGTTTGGGAACGCAACTGTGTGAGACAGTTCTGGGAAGGGATTAAACCAAATCATTTTGATGACAGACTTAAGCTCAGGGATTCCAGAATGACGGAAGGGCCGTTTACACGACACAGTTTTCAACTAATAACGGATTTGGCCCTTCATTTACACGATAATGGCGTTTTGGGGGCCTGAAAATGCAAACTTTTGAAAACGGCTTTCAAAGTGCAATTTTTTGAAAACTGTGCGAATTATGTTTAGTCTATAGGCGCGTATTGTACAAAGTGACATCGCCATCTACTGGCCTGAGAGCAGAATACAGCGTTTTTAGTTTTTGCAGATCCGTGTGAACAGGGAACGTTTAGACATGAAACACGCAAAAACGTTTACCATTTTTTACATCGTTGTCGTGCAAACGTACCCTACAACATTTGGGATGCTGTGCAATGAGATTGGATAACAGGACTAACCAGCAGACCAATCAATTGATCCGTTGAGGCAAAGTCAGAGTTTTTTGTTGCGCATTGGGGAATTTATTTGGTAAATGTGTTTTTTAATAACAGATCGTGCACGTCTTATCTGACACAAAAATTCAATTAAGTGCACACACTACTTTTTTTATGCACAAGCATTTTTTAAACGCAATTTCCCAAAATTCACATAAAAATAAGTGGATGGAAACTAGTTAGTGAGACCGGATCAGTTCTGGAAATAAAGTGTTCAAGTCGACATGAAACCCATTTTACTTCTATAATAACATGCACTGACGAATCGCTCAAAATAAGACCAAAAACATGTTATTATTGAGTAAATGGGTCTATTTTGGTTTCATGTTGACTTCAGTCCAGATCTATACACGTTTTCAAATAGTCCATTATGAACATTACCAGAAAACAAGACATTTGAGGTCAGAACAAACATTTTCAATATATACAGTTTGTAACAATCCAGATAAAATGTTTAAGCATTATAAATTTACATAAGTTTCATAAGTTATATCAACTAGTATGTTTAAAATCAGAGCCACAGCAGTCATATATGAAGCTTCCCTGTACTATAATGACATTTGAAAAGAAGATTCACATATCAACTAGAAGGGCGTATAGGTTGCGGTTTATTCAGTTTGTTTGGGCGACGGTGTTCATATCGGCACACACCAGAACTGGGCGTGTAACATGGAGATGTATGGGCTGTTGAGATATTGCATGCAAACTAAAAGTGCAGAAGTGAAACTAAATGTCCACCGCATTAGTGAAAGTTAATAGAGGTGTTGTATTATCGCTTTGCTTTGTTTATGGGTTTAATGAAGAGTAAAATGCATGGAAATGCACTTAAAATGTATCTGGTTTTGTGAAGTACTATGTGTGTGGATCATTTCCTGTGCTTACGACACATTTGAGGAGTAAACTGGTATGTTTGAGCTGGACTGGGCAGTGTTTGGAAATATCTTTGGATGCTTAGACCGCCACATAACGTGCACATTGAGATATTTAAGTGTGCTGAGGGGGAAGTTGGGGGTTGAATAGTCAGAACTCACTCCATTCTGTCTGTAATTCAGGTCGAGTCGTCTGTCTGCCTGATTCTGTTGGAGAAAAGAGGGTCGTTATTGGACACCGTTGAGCTGCTGCTCAGCAGTGCATTGTGGGTGAAGGTCGTACTGTGTGGGTGGGTGATGTAACCCACCACACTTTAACAGACGTCACACCAATTTTAACACTTTTCCAAGGTCAAACACGCAGTCTAGTGTTCGGCTGCTGCCACCCAGTGGTTGGTGCACAGAACTTGAGGCAAAGAAAAGGAAACCCAGACAGATATGCCAAGAGAAACAGAACAGCCATGTCACCACAATGTTGTTTAAACCCACTCAATGTCACATGACCCCAAACTAAAACCCTTTTAATTTAGGGGAGAAGTGTCAAATTGAGTGACGTTTCTCAGCCACGTGATGAAATGACGCATTAAATCCTGCGCTAATGAAAAAACCCTTTGAAACGGCCGCCAAAGGAGATTAAAAAGGTCCAAGTGAAGCCCTCGGCGCAGCTTAAGACACACCATTAATCTGTATTACAGCCGACTGAACAAAGAGATGAATATCAGTGTGTCTGCAGGACATTTCAGTACTGTAGAGATGAAAGTTTAAGGCCAATTACAAAGCGAGTCAGAGGTCTGTGCAAATGAAAAACTCAATCTCCTCAGGCTCCATAATAGATAGTAGGACAATAAATGTGAATTTAGGGAAATTAGGACCTACAATTGGAAATAACTTGCATAATAACCTTACTGTAGAAATGCTCCCTTGTCTTTCCTCAAGGAAGTTGAGAATGAAGACCATGTCTCAATAATTACTCTTTAAAATCAACACTAAAATGGGCTAAATACAACATTGTTTTCCCAAAGGTTGGTATTTAAAGTATTAATCAAGACCGTTTCTAATGTCTCAATATTTAAATAGCACAGCATTACTGTATAAAGTCAAGATTAAAGACCAAAAACTGTTTTAAACCATTCCAAAATGAATATCCAATGGTGTAAATGTGGGTTTTTTAGAATAATAATTTGAATGAAAGTTCATGGGAAACCAGTGAGTTTTAAATGTGAATTTTAGATATTGTTCTTGAAGTTTGTCATCAACAATCTATCATGGCAGCCAACATGCTGAAGACTCGTCTTTAAATGTTTGAATGGCGTGAAAATGAAGACCAAGCAGACGTAAACTTGTAACTGTAAGACCTCGTTATCAAATCCTGGGATCCTCTCTGGGAGTGGCTCAGAAAAATGTAGCGTGTCTTTTGTTTAGTGTTCTGCTAGCCTGTTTGCTTAAGAGAATTCAGACTATAAACATAACTAATTGCACTACATAAAAAAAAAAAAAACAAGTCTACACACTATTTATAAAGTATTTTTCACTCTATGGCAGTTTTAAAGGTGATGAAAGCAAGTAAAGGCTGCACACAACAAACGGGAGTCTAGTCTGCACACTTTTCAGGAAGATTGGTGCGGAAGTGGAGAATGAAAGTAAAACCAACTTACGGATTGACGTGGGTCAAAAAAGCTGCCTCAAAAACTACAAAAAAAGCAAAATGAATAAAATCAGAAATGAACATCTGAGATGTGTCCCTTTTAGCTCACTAAAGAAGGGAAAAAATGTATTTTTTTACAACCAATTGAGTGCACTAGACCTGAAGTCTACATGATGGGGATAATCTATCTTCATGACAACTTCGGTGTAAAGTGGGGACTTGATTGTGAACCTTCACGAATTTAAAGATTGTGTATGTTGTTTACAAAGACATCATCAGTCTAGACCAGGGTTTCCCAAAGTGTGGGTCGCAAGTTCTGTGAAAAATCAAATACAGTAGAGCATTGCAATGCAACCACACTGGAGCAATCCCATTTTATTAAACACTTTTGTAGATTAAAATGGGAATGGCAGCTGCACTGCAACACTTGTGTCTAGTGTTAACAGATTCAATTACAATGTGTAAACAATGTTTATAACTCCTCCCCCACATTCCAAAATCAAAAATATATTACAAGTAATCAAATGTACCGAATGTAATGGAAGCACTGCAAAAAATGCTTTTCTTGTTTAGTATTTTTGTCTCGTTTCCAGTCTAAACATCTAAAAAAATGCATTTAGTAAACATGTAAAACTACATACGAGATTTTTTCTTGCTTTCTGGAAAACAAAATCAAAATGAAGTGCGTTTCTGCTTAAAACAAGCCCAATGATCTGCCAATGTGGTACGAAAAACAATACCGTTTCTGTCCCAAACAGGAACAAGATTATTTTCCGTACCCAATTGGCAGATCATTGGGCTTGTTTTAAGCAAAAACGCACTTCATTTTGATTTTTGGGCTGGAAACGAGACAAAAAAGTAAGAAAAGCATTTTTTGCAGAGAGTGATGTACAGTACCCAATATCTTGGGGTGTGTATGATTATCATGTTTGGGAACCCCTGATCTACACACATATATAGACTACAACAAAACCACAAACTGGTTTTAGCTGGAGTATGATGCTGATGTGTGCCTAGTGGGGAACTGTGTGAGGAACATGATTTGGTGCATATACTCATATAAGATACCAAAAACTAAATGTATAATCTATACCAAGCACAGAAAGAAGACAGCCAAATTAAAGCACTTTCAAATGTGATACTGCATTGTTCAATATATGCATGTGTGTGTGTGTGTGTGTGTGTGTGAAGGGGGGACATAGATATTAAATATAATTTTCATATCAAGAACTCTTTGGATCAGGCTACACACAAATATGATGTAATATCCAATTGAATCAATGCAGCATGAGGCAGTTGAGCACATGAGCAAAGGCAGTAATACTGTTCTTGGCCCACTTCTTGACACATTTATTAAATAGTAAAGCAACCAGCTCAATTTAACATTCTTGATGTACTTTTAATGGAAAGATTGACCGTTTACATGATTTTGCATAGACCTGGGATGCAAATGTAAAAAAATGTTAAGTGCTCCATGCATTGTTATAGATTATTGCATGAGACAGAAAACGTGTTTTCTCAGTCCATTAAAAGTGTTGGAACGATTGAAAACGTCGCCTGAAAATGCAATCTGGAACGCAACGACCCACAAAAATAGGAGCAAAAATAACGCCCAAATAACCGCATTAAAAACGCCATGCTCAGTCCAAATGTCTACAGCTGAATAAAAATAGTCTACTCATGTTGGGGAAAACAGTCTGTCATCCTAAAAATGGACTTAAACGCGTTTATATTCTGAATCCCGGACATGGAGGGAAAAACGACCCCATCTTGAAAACACAACCACCGGTCCATGAGACATTCCCTCCACAATAACTTTAAAAAAAAACAAATAAACCAGCTGCTCTAGCAGTAGTCCTGCAAAAAATGGGGTGAAAAATAACTTGAAAAATAAAAATAAAATGGTGCGGTCCTCTCAAAGCATATGTTTGTTTTTTTCACTGCTCTACCACGGCATCACAAAATGTACGCCACCAAAGCCAAGCAGAAAATGACCAGAAAAATGCATTAAAAATTAAAAAAAACCACAAAAATTCTCCAAAGATAGTTCAAAGTCAGTCAAAAATAAAAAGTGACAAAAATCTCTCGAATCAAAATACTCACCGGGAGTTTAAGACTAAAAATGATTAAAATTCGGTGCTGTACTGTTTTGTGGATACAGTCCGTACCAGCTCGTTCAGTAGACACCGACCAACAGACGAGTGCACAAAATGGCGTCGGGCAAATGCGCACTGAAAACAAGCCCCGCCCCCGCTCTGCATATTTGCATGTCATTGGCTGCTTTTCAACGCGCCGGAGAACAGACGGCACCGATTGGTGGATTTACGCGTCCGTCTCTCGTACGCGTTTCTTTTTAAATAAAGAGCACGTTTGATTGGTGGATGCAGGGTTTGGTAAACAGCGTTCCCCGGAGCAGTAATCCCTTTACAAAAAGCTGTTCATCTCATTTATACAGGTCGTTAAATGTGAAAACACAATGTACAAAATGCTTAGTATTTGTGTCTTGTTTCCAGTCTAAATATCTAAACATTCTTAAATCAAGATGCTTTTACTGGATAAGTAAAATCATTTCGTTTTTTCTGTCTCTTTGGGACCAAAACAAGACAAGATTTCAGACAGTTAGCCTTAATCAAGACCATTTATAATGTTTCAATATTTAAATAGTACTAGGGTTGCAAAATTAATTACGAAAATTATAATTTTATTATAGTGCAAGTGTAGTAACCATGTTTTTTTTTTGGCTAATTGATTACCATTTATATAACCACAGTTTTACCACATATACCACGGTTAAACTATGCTTAGAGTAGCAAAAGCATGGTTAATTTGTGGTTTTATTTGTAGTAAAACCATGGTTCATTTTCGTAAGAGAATTGCAGGACTCGAATAAGTCATGAACTGATTATTTCAACAATGACAACTTGACAGCTCAACAATAAACCATAAGAAAACATGAGATCAAGTATGTGAACTTGCAACAGAACACATTTTATACTATTTTACATTTGATTATTTTATTTATTTCTAAAGAACTAGCCTATTTGGTGCACTTTAAAGGGATTGTTCACCCCCTCCCCAAAAAAATCATCATTTACTCGCCCCCATGATGTTCCAAACCTGTATGCGTTTCTTAGTTCTGTTGAACACAAAAGATGTTTTGAAGAAAGTTTGTTCTCAGGCTGCTTTGGGGGCACCATTGACTTCCATAGTAGGAATGTATCTTCCTGTGTTCAAAATAACAAATACATTTTGGAGGGTGAGTAAATGATGACCGAATTTTCATTTTTGGGTGAACTGTCCCTTTAAGCAGTCATTCTGAACCAGTAATCACCTTTTTGACAATTCTGAAATTCAAAAATATTACATTTTTTTATTAATTTACTCAAATGCTGACTATATTATTATGTCATTATTTGTCCCATTTTAATAAAAACTCATTTTTAATGTCGTAAACTTTATATGACATGATTATTTAGTATATAATATAGCCTAGCTAAATGATAAATTAATAATAACATTAATTAGGCTATAATCTAGTAATTAACCTGTCGAATGTCTAAACAATATAATAATTCTGTCCGCCAAGCTCTGATAATGTATGGAATATTATATTAATATATTATCCATAAAAAACCAATAGGCCTAGGCACGGATGTGTCTGGCACCGCATGCTGCTTTAAGTCAGACAGTCTGAGCAACTCAAACGCTGAGACAAAGTGTGCAGTTCGCCTGAGGTTCATCATGAGTTACGAGACAGGAAGTTTACAGCACGTTTTTGAGACTCCGTCGCTATGGCAACAAAGCTGCTAACGCAATCCCGCGCAAACGAGCTTCTGTAGGCTAGGCTACTACTTATTGTGAAATTGATTTCTTCATATTTGCTAGTTTTCTGCACGCTGCAAACCCAGATAGCAAACAGTCACTGAAACTATCAACATTACGTTGTCAACATTAAGTCATTGAATCGACATCGAACTCTGATGTTGATTCTACATCATTTTGCACCCTGTTTTAATATTGAAACAACGTTGAAATCCTGTCCTTAGATCAACGTGATTTCAATGGAATTTCAATTAAGCCATAGAAAATGAGCATACGGAAATGTAATGCCCTAAATTAATGAATATCCTGCTTTATCTACAGCCAGGATGTTAAAAAGTGATGGAACATTTGAACGCTTGTATGCCTATGGCCTAGCTTAAAACACTGACCACACCACACTATTTAAGGTAAAAACTAATTCATTTTATTAGCCTCTTATTTCATTATTTGTCCTCTTTAGCCTATTTACAGTTCATGGTCCTCTGGCATCTGAATGGTTTGTCGTCCAGTATATAGCTCATCCACTTTTGCACAGCCTGGGCAAAAGTAAATTGGGTGACGGCGGCTGTCCCCATCTGCTGTGTAAGAGCATCTAAAACAGAAAATACAAGCACAATGCAAAAAATTAGCCTTTAAGTTAAACAGAACCTATTTGCACACTTGGAAACAAATTCAGTAGCCTAGGATTTTTCAATGATCAGATAAGGCAATTTCTCCAGTGTTGTAGGCTAGCCTATCATGTTTTCTCATTCAAAGCACTTTGCCCAATATGTGCATTGGTTTATTCGAATTAAAGGGAGGCTAAAAGGATCAGCTTGCAGTGGCATCTTTCATAAGGAAAACTCGAGACAATTCTGCATTGAATAAAGTCAGGTTTTCGGTGTAATTCTGGCCCGCCACGGTCACACCTGCGGGTAGCACTAACGTTAGGTGTTCACCGGCGGTCAGAAGAAATAGTGTTAATAGATTTCACAACATACATCCTCCCCTAATGTATCTACTTAGCAATTGGTATAATACAGACATGTATTTCGAGCTAGCTATCACAAAAATAGACTGGACTCGGAGGTTTTGCTAACTTTGCGAACCACAATAGCCATCAGCACGAAGTTACATTAACTTTGATTTTGACATTGGTTTAACAAAATCTATTTCAATGACTGCAGCACTTCGTCGGTTACTACACTAACCATCATGTTAACGAGTAACAGTATTTGATTTGGTGCAATTAATTCATATCGAACATACCTGATCGTATGGTCCCAAGGGTCCAGAAATGAGCTGTGTCCGGTGCAGTACGTGTTGGTCTACCACCCGTTGATCTCCCGGTCAACTATATATCGATGCATTTTCAATCATATTTCCCAGTCAACTATATGTTGATGACTTTTCAACATCAGGTTGTTTCCCGGTCAACTCTAAATCAATGACTTTTCAACACATTGGCAACCGTCCGGTAAGCCAAATATCAATGCTTAATCAATCATAAAGATAACTATAGATCAATGTTGTTCCAATGTTGTTGCCATCAACATTAATAACGTCAGGTTTCATCGATATGGTAATGGTGATTCAATATTTATTCAATGTTGGCTTGCTTTCACAGTCTGGGAAATCCTTATGTGTTTATTGAACTATGTGTGGACCTATGTAAAATACGGGACAAATCGCATCCTGTATTGATTTGATACGGTGCGCGTTATATTGCCTGTAAATATGGAACTGTGGCGAGGTGGACGAGCGAGAGACGTGGGAGGCGCGAGCGAGACCGGTGCGTGACGACTACCGCGCACACATATAACAAAACGTAAACAAAACACAACGTAAAGTCCAGGGGCCTCATGTACAAAGACTTAAATTCATACTAAAACATTGCGTACGGACAAAGCTGTAAATGTGCGTACGCACAAAAAAAAACCGATGTATGAATCTCTGCGTACACCCCAATTAACGTAAAATTGAGCGCAAATGCACGAGCACAACGCCCCACCCAGTCTCCTCCCTTACTTAAATCAATTTAAATATGGTAATGAGTCCACTTTGGCAAAAGAAAGCAGTAAGAAAATGGTTAAAGCAAGCGGCAAGAAACAAAACTTTACAGAAAGTGAACTGGAGGTGCTACTATCGGAGGTAGAAACGAGAAAAAATATTTTATTTGGAACTTTGTCCTCCGGAATTAATAACAAAAGGAAAAAAATATGAGTGGGAGAGTTTGGATGATGCCGTCAATGCGGTGGGATCTGAAAGTCGCACTGTAAATGACCTTAAAAAAAAAAAGGTCTGATATAAAGGTGGACGTTAAATGGAGAACTGTTGCGCACCGACAAAGTGTGGGCAGAACAGGCAGTGGTAAAGGGGTCAATGAACTCTTTGAGCAGAGAGTTGCCTCAATTATGGGTGACACTTTACTCTCTGGAGTAGTATCTGCTGCTGTGGGAGACTTGGATTTACTACAGGACTGCCACGAAGGTAACCAATTTCTCATTTGTTTTTACTTTGGTACACATAGCTTACCTATTTAATTTTCAAATGCATGCAATGTAGCTGACCAAAAGTACACCAGAGATTTTACGTATACATTGCATTTAGCCTATGGCGTGTACCCATTAATAAGGAACAGATTCAAATTAGATTAGATTAGATTCGATTCAACTTTATTGTCATTACACAAGTACAGGTACGAGGCAACGAAATGCAGTTTGGGTCTAACCAGAAGTGCAATAGCAGCAAGTGCAGGATATACAATGGTTTCATTAATGCAGGACATGAATATGTACTGAATAAATATAGAGATGGCTATTACTATAAATAGAATTTACAGATAGATATGTACTGAATATAATATACAGATGGATGTTGCTATAAACAGTTTGCAGATAGATATATACTGAACAGAATTTACAGATAGATATGTACTGAATATATATACAGATGGCTATTATTGTAAACAGAATTTACAGATAGATAGATATATACTGAATGTAATATACGGATGGATATTACTATAAACAGAATTTACAGGGTAGATATGTACTGAATATATATACAGATGGCTATTACTATAAGCAGAATTTACAGATAGATGTTTATAATGATATGTTAGGCTAAGATGGGCAGTATAGCAATGGACGATACAGTGCAAATGAGCATATTTCAGTTAGGTAGTAGTGCAAGATGCATATATGAACAGGTGTTACTGTAGTAACAGTCGATAGTGCAAATGAGCATATTCCAGTTAGGTAAGTAGTGCAAGATGCATATATGAACAGGGGTTACTGTAATAAACAGTCGATAGTGCAAATGAACATCCAGTAGTGCAAATAACAAGTGAAGGCAGATGTGAGGGGGAGAGGAGGGTTATCAGTATATAGGGGGAGTGGGATCAACGAGGGTTAGAGTTCAATATGGAGACAGTTCTGGGAAAAAAACTGTTCTTTAGTCTGCTGGTCCTGGTCCGGAGGCACCTGAAACGCCTACCGGAGGGCAGGAGAGAAAACTGTTTGTGGGCTGGGTGAGAGGAGTCCTTAAGGATGCTGCGAGCTCGATGCAGACAGCGTTTCCTCTGGATGTGGTCGATGGCAGGTAGTGGAGTCCCTGTGATGCGCTGGGCGGTTTTCACCACCCGCTGTAGTGCCTTGCGCTCTGCAGCAGAGCAGCTCCCATACCATACTGTAACACAGTTGGTCAGGATGCTTTCTATTGCGCAGCGATAGAAGTTCACCAGTATAGCCGAGGATAGCTGATTCTTCCTCAGTGTCCTCAGGAAGAAAAGACGCTGGTGAGCCTTCTTGACCAGGCTGGAGGTATTGGTTGTCCAGGACATGTCCGCCGAGATGTGGATCCCCAGGAACTTGAAACTGGAGACACGCTCAACAGCCATTCCATTGATGTGGATGGTGTCGTGTGTGCCTCTTGCCTCTTTCCTGAAGTCCACGATGAGTTCTTTTGTTTTGGTGGTGTTGAGGAGCAGATTATTTTCAGTGCACCATGTGGCCAGGTGCTGGATCTCCTCCCTATAGGCGGTCTTCAGTTAAATCACAGTTAACATGTTAACATGTCAGTTAAATCACAGTTAACATGTGCCTGTGTTTATTTAGACTCATATGGTGCAACAGCCGGAACATCCACTGGCACGAACTCGGAATCCGCCCCTCCTGAGCAGACAGCTCCGTGCCCTGCGTTTCCAGTGTTTCCAAACTGTGCCCAGTGTTTCCAGTGCTGAGGCCCGTCCGTCTGGCCGCGTCTTGACGCATGCTGTTCTGGAGTCACAACAGCAAATCGTTATGGCCATCGGAGAAATTAACAGTCACCTGAAAAATATCACTGACGCACTCACAGACATAAGCCCCTCATTAAAGGAATAGGTCAAAAAATTACCTTTGTCTCCGATTACCATTTATATTGTCGCAATCACATGTGGACGGGCCTGAATGGCTTGTTGGTTGGGCTGCACATACATTGGTCCTGGGTCAGGGTCATCTGGCGGTGCTGCCACCTCACCAAGTGGTATGCCATGCCTGTGCGCGACATTGTGCAGCACACCACAGGCCAGCACAATGCGGCACACCTTGTCAGGGCGGTATAACAGCATCACCCCAGTCCTGTCAAGGCAGCGCCACCGACATTTCAGCTAGCCAATCGCCCGCTCTACAACTGACCGAGTGCGAGAATGGACATCATTGTATCTGCGCTCTCGGTCAGTTTATGGGTTGGTGAGGGGGGTTAACAGCCACGTCTTTAGTGGATAACCGCAGTCTCCTGAAGGGTTGTTGAATAATTAAATGCAAAAAAAATAAAAATACAATTAGATAGAACCATAACTTTAAATGCATCACTCACCAAGAAGCCACCCATCGCGCACCCTGCCAGCTTGGAGCCTCATCCCAACCATGCTGTTTGTAAGGATGTATGAATCATGGGTTGACCCAGGCCACCTTGCCACAATATTTGTTAGGCGCATTTGTGCCTTTGTGTTCTTCAGATGGAACCTTATATACCTGGTAGACATGCGGATGATCCCGTCCCATACCGCTGGCATTGCGCGGCTCAAAGACGACTGGCTTATTCCTGAGCGGTCTGCCAGTTCCCTTTGGAAAGAACCAGTTGCCAGGAAACCAAGTGTTGTCAGCACCTGCAAGGGAACGGGTATTGCGTGGCTCCTCGCTGTCCCTCTCTCTAGATTCGGACCCAACTCAGCACAGAGCTCCAAGAGGATAGCCCTTGGAAATCCGAAACCGCTGATAAGCCAGTCATCATCCTGGGCCAGAAAATCATTGTGGTCCCTAAAAACTCGTTCTCTTCGGATTCTGCCATTAGCAATGTCCTCTAATAAGGCCAAAGCTGCCATTGCCATAGACTAAGGGTTGTATCAATTTGCATATGCTTTTATATGTTCTTACTTAATTGCATAATTGATAGAATATTCCCATGAGGCTCGTGTGACAATATATGCAAAGCTTCCCACAGGTGGTGGTGCGATAGACTTGTAGAACAATTCGTTGTGTAATGTTTGCAACTTCACTTCATTGCCTGTAAGAGTCGCCAACGGACAAAAACAATGAGAAATGTACGTACGGCAGACATGAAATTGGCGTGGAGGAACAAACATTCTCGCGTAAATTTCACTGTTAGTACATCCGACCGTGATCGTGAAAGCTGGCGTACGCAAGGTTGATACATGAGGCCCCAGGCCTGGTCCTCTCTCGTCCTTCACTGGTGTCGCTCGTCCTTATATGCCTCCGAGCTCCCTCATGAGAGGGCTCGCGCCTCCCACGTCTCTCGCTCGTCCACCTCGCCACAGGGACGATTCCGTATTTCACGGGACGGGTGGCAACCAAGTCTGCCGCACTCGTGTTAAAAACTGAAGCCAAAACGTCTCAATCGCCCCCTCTGTGCATTCTAATGGATGCAAGACAAACTAAACAATCAAATTACACTTCAAATATTTTTTTTCCCAAAGATGGTTTCTGTCATTTTAGGCAGTTTTTATCACGCTGATTTCAATTCAAGTGTTTGTTTTTTAAATAAGTTTGGTTAGTTAGTTATTTGATGCTATAAAAACGGGGGGTGTGACGTCACGATTGACAGATTGACAGCTTCTCTGAGTGAAGTAGTCACTGAGGCACCAACAGACTTTTTTTCGGGATTTTCGGGAGAAGCTTTAGCTTTAGCTTTTCCATAACTGTTTATTTCACACCAACATAATGAATTGTTCTGCATCTGTGAGAGTGTGGGTGGGCTTTTGATATCGCAGCTCTACTTCCTGCTCTCTACTGCGCAGACTCTGTCCCAAATCTGCGCAAGATGTCAGTGCCATATTCGGGCCTCCGGCGGCTTCACTTTTCTTCAGCAGAAGAGAATGAAGTTGTGTCGTCCATATTCTTTTACGGTCTATGGTAGCAACCCTAAAGACCAAATGTTATTACAGTAAACACTGTTTTAAACCCTTGCTAAATGAATATCCAATGGTGTAAATGTGGGTTTTTTAGAATAATAATTTGAATTTAAGTTCATGGGAAACCAGTGAGTTTTAAATGTGAATTTTAGATATTGTTCTTGAAGCTTGTCATCAACAATCTATCATGGCAGCCAACATGCTGAAGACTCGTCTTTAAATGTTTAAATGGCGTGAAAATGAAGACCAAGCAGACGTAAACTTGTAACTGTAAGACCTCGTTATCAAATCCTGGGATCCTCTCTGGGAGTGGCTCAGAAAAATATAACGTGTCTTTTGTTTAGTGTTCTGCTAGCCTGTTTGCTTAAGAGAATTCAGACTATAAACATATATTTAATTGCACTAAATAAACAAAGTCACAAAGTCTATACACTATTTATAAAGTATTTTTCACTCTATGGCAGTTTTAAAGGTGATGAAAGCAAGTAAAGGCTGCACACAACAAACGGGAGTCTAGTCTGCACACTTTTCAGGAAGATTGGTGCGGAAGTGGAGAATGAAAGTAAAACCAACAGAAACCAAATCAATCAGAAACAAGATTATTTTTCTTACCCCATTGGCAGATAATTTAGCTTGTTTTAATCAAAATCTCACTTCATTTAGATTTTATTTTCCAGAAAGCAAGAAAAAATATCTTATGTAATTTTACATATTTAGCAAATGCATCTTGATTAAGAATTTTTATATATTTAGGCTGGAAACAATCACAAATATTAAATATTAAAAACCATTTTCTGACAAAGCTATTTCTACTACAGTAAAATGTGGTAAATTATTGTAAACAAACAAAGAAATGTTCTGAAAACACTTGCAAATTCCTTATTGATTATTGTTTTATATAATGAAGAATAACTAGAGTAATTATGGCATTTGATATTGAACAGTTTCAAGCATCAGTAAACCATTAGCACCAAAACGTGTATTCTTTCTAATCAAGATATGCTAAATCGCTAATCAAGCAATATTATGAATATTTGAAATTCAGAATCATTACAAGAAATAAGGCAAGAAGAATGCTAAAAGACCACTGTACCGTCAACGTACTATAACATGTAAACAAAGTAGTAGCAGTGCAAAAGAAATCGCAGAAAAGAGATTTTGTTTCCATACTTAAAAATATAATTAGCTGACACGTCAACGGGCAAGACTTTTGAAGGAACGAGGATTGGAGTTCACCACTTCATTCTTCGGGAGTGACAATCTGCAACAAAACAATCCATATGTAAATATTTTACTTGAGTGCAACTGATGAATTTGGCAGCGAATATAATACCTCTCTTGTCGGCCGTCTTGCTGCGCTGTCGTGGAAGAGTGAAGTCAAAGTGGAAAGACGATGACGATTCAGGAGTCTTCAAAACCCCCTCAAGTTTCGCCTGCTCCTGATTCTCCTACAGTGAAAAAAAATAATCTATCATTATCTATAGCTTCCTAATTTTTTCGGTCCTAATCAAATAAAAACCGTTCAAGGTCTACTTTGTTGTGAGAAGTGAGAATGTGTACTTTTACTGTAAAAGCAGTATTTGTGAATTAGAGCCCTTTACTTACATCAGATGGGCTTTGTTGGTGTCTGATTTTGAGTTTAGGCGTGTTTTGGCTGTTCTTCTCCCTCTCTTTCAACTTCTCTTTCTCCCTTTGTTGAAGGACAGCATTGCGAGTGGCTCTGTACTCCAGAGCGAAGTCACTGACGGTCTTACAAAACGCCTCTGCGCTCGTTTCTCTCACCATGGAACGCGAGTAACCGAGGAAGAGCAGGAACGAGTGGAATCTGGGAGAAAGGAGAAATGAACCTGAAGACTTTGTTTGCATTTTCAGAGGAATTATGAGAAATGGATTTAAATGCTAAGCACTATTTGTAGCTGACAGCATATTCAATAAATTAACTATACCAGTGAAGAGTTTTGATAAACTGGATTGAATTAATGTTACATGCTTGAAATTTCAGACATTTTCATAAACATGGCTAATATACATCGATCAGGCATGAGACCGGTGAAGTGAATAACACTGATTATCTCTTCATCACGGCTCCTGTTAGTGGGTGGGATATATTAGTCAGGGCCAAATTTGACAAGGGCCAAATTGTGATGGCTAGACGACTGGGTCAGAGCATCTCCAAAACTGCAGCCCTTGTGGGGTGTTCCTGGTCTGCAGTGGTCAGTATCTTGGATTGTCAGGATGCACTATGGGAAGAAGGCAAGCAGGTGGAGGCAGTGTGATGCTTTGGGCAATGTTCTGCTGGGAAACCTTGGGTCCTGCCATCCATGTGGATGTTACTTTCACACGTACCACCTACCTAAGCATTGTTGCAGACCATGTACACCCTTTCATGGAAACGGTATTCCCTGGTGGCTGTGGCTCTTTCAGCAGGATAATACTCCTGCCACAAAGCACAAATGGTTCAGGAATGGTTTGAGGAGCACAACAACGAGTTTGAGGTGTTGACTTGGCCTCCAAATTTCCCAGATCTCAATCCAATTGAGCACCTGTGGGATGTGCTGAACAAACAAGTCCGATCCATGGAGGCCCCACCTCGCAACTAACAGGACTTAAAGGATCTGCTGCTAACATCTTGGTGCCAGATGCCACAGCACACCTTCAGGGGTCTAGTGGAGTCCATGCCTTGACGGGTCAAGGCTGTTTTGGCAGCAAAAGGGGGACCAACACAATATTATGAATAATGTTATGCCTGAATGGTGTATGAGAGCATAATAAATATGTGGATCAGTGCAAATGTTTCCATGAAAATGCCTCAGACACGTTGCCGTTTAGTTGCAGTAAGCAAATGGTTTTACCGGTTGATGACTCTACGGTGAACTGCTCGTAGCACCTTCAACCTCTCCTCGCAGTCTTTCAGAAAATGAGGGAGCCGATGATGGAGCATTGCCTCTTCTCCGGCTTCCTCTTTTCTTCTTCCACCTTTCTTCTTCTTTCCATCCTTCTCAAGAAGTCTTAGTTGATCCCAGGATGCTTTGCAAAGGGATTCAAGCTGGGAGAGATTCTGCTGCACTTGTGTGTAGTCACACTAGTGTGCAATTGTTTATGAGAGACAGGAAAAATAAGACAAGAGAAGAAAACACGGTCACTAGAAAACAATGAACAGGCTTCAAATTGAATGGATATCATTAAAAGATTATGCATTTTTACTAGTCAAAACTTTTGACACAACTAAAGCCTTACTAGGACACAGTCTAACGATTGAGAAGCACCCTCTGTATACTCATGTGTTTCCCACAATGCAATGCACAGAAATTATTTTTTGAAAATCCGTTTTTTGCTTAGACTACCAACATTAAAGGCAGTTTTCCACAGAGCTGAATTCTAAATGCAAATCGACCATTTATTTCTGAGCTGATAGATAAGTGTACGCCACTGGCTGAATTTAACGTGCAGTATATACTGTGATTTGAAATGTTTGCTGTTTCACATTCAGTGCATAATGCACAATATTCTTAGTACAAAACAGCCACATACCTTGCTGGCTTTTGTAACAGCAGTGATGTCTGAGTAGAGATCAGAGGTTTGTGGGTAAAGCTGGAGCAGTAACACACACACGTGATGAAGAAGAGGCTGCCGGCCGTGTGTGTCTCTCACCTGAGAGAGTTTGCTCAGGTAACTCAACTCAAAGCCCCTCGCCTATACAAGACACACACCGTCATGCAATGTGCAGGATAATCAGGTGTCGCAGTGCACACACGTTTTACACAGGCATTCTCACCTTACAGCCGTTCAGAAAGTTGCCAATGGCCAGCACAGTTGCAAGTATGCAGCGGAACGTCTGATTGGCCGCTAGCTGCTCCATGGCAAGCTTCAGATGGAAGAGTGGCTCTGCGATTTCCTGTTTACACACACATAAGCCAAGCATGAGGAGCACAAATAAGCAGACACCAGACAACATAAATCAAAATGCTCTTTAGTTGATAGAGATTTTATTACAAACAATAATGGACAATCCCAGCTAACAAAAATATATTCTAAGAACATTTTTGTAACATTCCCATTAAATTATGAAAATGTCATTCCTGAATGATTTCTGAATGTTCTGAACGTTTAAAGCGTCCAGTTTTTTTAAGAATGCTTAATCTTAAAGGAACATTCCATTTTATAATTTTGCAAACATTACGAGAATGTTACTTTTGAATGTTCTCTGAACATTCTGAAACAAGAAGCATTTAAAAAGCATGCCAATCTAGGCATGAAATGATCCTGAGGTATGGGCATTACATGGATTAGCCTAAGTATGGGCTAATTCAGATAGGGCCGACATTGGACCCATAGATAAACCCATGTAGGGCCCATACCTCAAGCCTATATCGTGCCTAGATTGGCCCCATGCATGCCACGTTAGCTGGGTAGGGTTTTCTGGGTGGTTGCTAGAAAATTACTGGAAAAGTCAATTTACAATGAGCATGTTCACATTCACACAATACACTGATAACTCCCAAAAATCAGCTTGTTGAATTAACCCATTATCATGGTTACATGGGTACATGCAAACCAATAACCTGGCAACTGGCAACCTGGCAGACTTTATTAAAAAATATAGGTAATTCCACCGGTATAGTGGAATAGTGTAGCCTATATAGTGGTATAGGCACATACTATGCCTTTTTTACTCAGAAAACCTAAGTTAAGATTAATTGATTGGTTTCAGTACCATTTTGTCAAGGAAAAATTCAAGGCAGGGCAATTCTTAATAGACTTTCACTCATTTCCTCCACTTCTGTAATTATTTTTCTCTGTTTGCATTTACTCATTTCCCAAAGTCATCTTGAATGGTGAATTGTCAATACAACTACAAAATTTGAGAGAACGTCACATATGACTTTATAAATTGATGTTGATTTTCCTTAAAAAAAAAAATACTCACCATTATGGAGATCAGTGTTCCCTTTGGTTGGGCACTTGGAACATTAATATTAGGCTATTATAATTTTCTTCCTATTGATGCAGCGATGCAACAAGAAATAACAAATGTTTGATTTCAAAAGGAAGGGAATATATATATATATATATATAAATATAACTATTAGAACTAATTAGATTTTACAGTGCACACATGTTGTCAGCTTATTAAGCATAATCAGGTTAAGAGTGTGCATGTAAACGTGCTCATTGGTGAACACTACTCAGTTTCTCTTCTCTCTCACTCTCTCCAGGTTGTCGTGGTCCAGCGTGAAGGCCCAGAGCTGCAGTCTGGCGCTCAGATGAGGGACGTTCCCCAGGGTCAGGAGACACTGCTCGGCGGGGCCCAGAGGTGAGCACGGGGCCTGAGCCTTCGCCTCCTCGATCAGATGCAGCTCATCTTCGGTGGGAACCAGCATCTGCAACCTCTGAACCACAACAAATGCATCTCACCAAACACTTCTGATTTCATAGACTACATCTGCTAATACAGTACTTCTTTATGATTTGGTGAACCGTGCTAAATTAGACCATGTATTTAGCAAGCAAGTTTAGACTCTAAAGGGAACAGTGCTGTAGGAAGCATACCTGGATGTCTTCTCTGTCTAATACAGTGTTGTCCATATTGAATATGGCAGGAGGAAGCAGATGGGCCGGTGGCAGGCTGCTCAGGGCTATAGTGATGATGTTACTGCGCTTCACACCCAATACACACACACACGGCTGCTTCTCCTGCATGAACCAAAGCAGATAGAGAGAGATGTGGAGCACAAACGCTGAAAAGCTCAATACGTAGAGGCTTGAGGCTGGAATACACTACGATTTTCGACCTGATTTTCAGTCTGGAGAAGTCAATGCTATAGTTGCCTAAAGTCAGAGCCAGCCGGAGTTGACAGATTTCACAGAAAATAGGGCACAGACTCTGGTTTAAAAGCTTCAGACTTTGATCCCATACAGTCAGAGGAGATCAAACATGCTTGATATTTTTAACTGACTTTAGAACACGTCTCCTAGCAACAGGACGTTTGTTGTTTTTGGAACACCTTGAAACGTCTGGTATGCGTTTAGTGCAGTGTTTCAATCTTTTCGATGCCAGATAATCATTCTGGTACGAGGGCCCCCCATTTTAAAATTTAAAAGCCAGCTATATTTTCATGAAAAAAATACCAAATTTATCTATTATAAATATGAATAAAATATTATTAGGAAATATTTATTTCTACTGTACATGTATTATTTTTTTAATTGTTTAAATCAATTTATTTATTTTAATCAATGTTTTAGTTATTTAAAGGAACACGCCGACTTTTTGGGACTTTAGCTTATTCACCGTATCCCCCAGAGTTAGATAAGTCCATACATACCATTCTCATCTCCGTGCGTGCCATAACTCTGTCTGACGCACCCACCGCTAGCCTAGCTTAGCACAAAGTCTGGAGGTAAACAGCTCCAGCTAGCCTACTGCTCAATAAGTGACAAAATAACGGCAACATTTTCCTGTTAACATGTTGTGATGTGTATAGTTACATTGTGTACTAAGACCGACGGAAAATGAAAAGTTGTAATTTTCTAGACCGATATAGCTAGGGACTATACTCTCATTCCTGCCTAATAATCCAGGAGCTTTGCTGCCGTACCATGGGTGCAGCGGTGCAATGATATTACGCAGCGCCTGAAAATAGGCTAACTTCCATCAGCATAACCAGCGTGACAACCTGCTTGCACAGAGAGCGTGCTGGGGACTATTTTCAGGCGCTGCGTAATATCATTGCGGCGCTGCACCCATGGTACGGCAGCAAAGCTCCTGGATTATTACGCAGGAATAAGAGTGGGTGCATCAGACAGAGTTATGGCACGCACGGAGATAAAAATGGTATGTATAAACTTATGAATTATGTTTTCTTTATTAAGCCGGTAACCACCTAGATCATTGATGGAAAAGACCATTTACAGCCAACACAGGCAATTTGCTAAGGAAATATATGTTTTTTAAAGCTTTTTAACAGTTATAGCGCCCCCTATGGTCTGATCTCCATAAAAGTTGGCATGCTTCTTTAGAATCATATGTTGCATGTGCTCACCTAATTTTGTGAAGTTTTGAGTTTTTGTTCAGGATTTATAGACTTTTGAGTATATTTTGCCACGCCCATTTTCTAAAGGAGCCTGTTATAGCTACCCAAAGTGTAAAGTAGGTTTTTAAAAATAATCGCAAATATTTAACAACGATTTGATTGACAGTAGTGGTTTGTGAGGTAAAGTTCTTCAGAATGAGGAGATCTAACAAATTATATGAATATTGTGTGTATTTGTGAAACAGCGTGATTACAGATGCGTAAAACTCTTTCAATTTCTTTTTAAATTTCTCACAGACCTCTAGGGCCATGAGCCAAACAGGCCCATTGAGTTTTGTTCTGATCTGCCATTGTTAACCTTGTCTAATAGGCGCTCCAACTTCATTGGCCAATGGCGGTCATGTTTTTCGTGAATGTCCTCATAGACTATCATGGCACCTTGGACAAAGACAGTGCATGCCAATTTTGCCAAAAAGTCAATTGGACTAACAGTTGGGTTTTTTATAGCCATTTTCATGTTTTTTCCCTGCTATAGCTCCACCAAGTGGCCAATCACCCCAATTTTTTCACGTGACCACAGACCAAGCCCATACATAGGTGTATTGAAATGATCTAATTTCGTTCAAGAGGGACAGCCGTTTAAAAGCGGCCACGCTTACTTTGAACGTTTTAGCGTCCCGTCGCATACATTCATCAAAATGTCAACCTTCTTTTGATTATTGACAATCAGACTCCAGAGAATCTTTCTGCACTGGTTCGGTTCTAATTGGGCGGAAAAGCTAGCACTAGTTTGCAAAAGTAGGTTTTCGAAAAATCCAAAATAACCGAAAATTTCACAACAAATTGTTTAGGAGTTATGAGCCACCATCAGGCCGATTGGGGCGAGCCTTGGTGACATTGTAGACGGGGTGGGTACTACCATCCCTCAAAGTTTCAAGTCTCTACGACTTACGGTTTGGTCTGCCCAATCATTTTTAGGGAAGAATGCTGATCACTACACTCTTGAACCCCTAAATATCTAACCTTTTGTGAAAAGGAAAGATTCGATAGATGTTAAAGGTTCTTTATGGTGCAATTGAAGCCAATAAACAACTTTGGGGTGAAAAGCCTGGTTTAGCATTTGATGCCCAGTTTTTCTCTGTAACCATTTTTTATTATTATTTTTTTTAAAATCTGTTTCGTTTAAAAGTCGTGTAGTGTATTCCAGCCTTTTAATGAAAGGTTTACTTTCGGGTGTCTTTGCAAACATTAACGTCCTACCCGTCGCCGCTCCATCAGACTGCAGAGGGCGCTGTTGCTGCTGCTTTTGGTCTCAAACAGGTATTCCAGTCTATTGGTGTCTAGATGAACCGGCTCCAGACCAGCCCAGATTGACTGAGGCCCGAAGCGGCCCACTCTCGGCAAAGGCTGCAGACTCAACAGCGCGCTCCAGTGGAGCCTCAGAGTACGACAGCCCAACGGCTGCAGCGACTCACTGGCTACAGGAAGAGGAGGGGCCGAAGGGGGAGGGGGCGGAGGGATGGGAGAGGCTGCAATCTGATTGGCCAAAGTGTGGGAGTCTTCATCAATGCTGTCCAACTCAAGATCCTCGTCATCCCATAGGTCGGAGAAGTCGAGAGCGTTGAGGCGGAGCAGGGGGGCGTGGCTTATGAGGGACGTCCCGGAGGTGTCGAGAAGAAAGGATTCGGCTTGTTTCATTGGGTCTTCTTGGTGATTTATGTTTTAAAAACTTGAAGAAAGTAAATAAATGTTTTGCAAAATGATGCTTGTTCTGCTTAAACACAATGGCCAAATATCCAGTCTCAATATAACTACTTCAGAGGAATGGTTTACCTTGATCAGTGTCCATTAATGGTTGCATGCAGCTTTGCAAATGATCCTCCAACGTTAAAACATTTGCCTTGTACCAAGAAGCTCCATGTTCTTCAAAGTTAAAAAAAAAGAAGCTAGTAAAGATAATCCATTTATAAAACGTGCAGCACACTTTTTGCAGCAGATGATGCAGCTCCTCTAAAAAAATCGTTTGAGCTTCTCCAACATCTGTCTGAAAAGCTTGCACATCATGTGATGTGAATTTCAGAAGGCCCAGCTCTCCAGTGACTCTAGGCGTAGTCGTTGCGTTTCAAGCATCTACAACAGCTCAAATGTTATAGATCCTTTCTTGTGCATTCTCCCACATCACGCCGTCGTCTTGGTTTCAAGCACTCTGTTGCATTGAAGCTCTTTTGGTGAACCTCCGTCTGTGTCCCAGACATTATGAGGGGTCGTTTAGACGGAAAAGAGTATGTGTGTTTGAGTGTTTATTTGAGTTGCGCCCTTTCCCTTAATTTCCTTATCTCTCCAGCATCTCCTGTTTATATCACTAGTATCACTTAGTAACACAGTATCTCTCTGTCTCCACCCTTTCGCTCTCCTTCCCTCTTTTTCAGTCTCTCATGCTTTTCCCAGGTTATGATCGCTCTATAGAGTCAATCCATGCTGAGACTCAGACTGCATATGGATTTTTGGTCAATCATCATTATTACTGTTGCTTATACTTGATTGTTTGGGATCTGAACAACCATCTAATTCGAAGTAAATTGCATAATATATTCCATGGTAATTAGGGGCGAAGCACCGAAAGTGCGATGACACCTATTGTATCCGTTGGCGTTCCTATTATTTTTCTTCTTCTGTTTCTTCTGCTCTGGAAGTCTATGGCAGCCATTGAATCAGAATCAGAATGCGACGAAGAGCACCCCAAATTGGACGTGAGGCTGTATCTCAGCAACGCTTTAGGGTATTCAGACCAAACTTGGGACATGTCATCCCAAGCATGAACTGAGGCTACATGCAGAGTTTCGGCACAGCACCAACTACTGGTCCGGAGGTATAAAAAAATGGCTATTTTTACTTATAACTTGTGAATTATGTACCCAATTTTCCAATAACAGCAATTTTGGGCATCGGCCATTTTGAATTTTGCAGTAAAATGCTGTATTTTATTAACACATTAGCGTAATGTTACGAAACTTGGTATGGATCATCATGCCATGCCCTGAAGAAGCCTGAGAAGTGTCGGGTCAGCGCCACCTAGTGGTAAAAATAAATACTTACATACTTACAACTTTGAATGTGGTTGACTTATTTTCACAGCAGTCATCTTGTTAGATTCATGAATCCTTGTTGAGTCCAACGATACCAAACATGCTAGGATGGTTTGTGATTTAGCGTTTAAAAAAAATATTTGTGAATATTTTCGAAACCGTTATTTCATTAGAAATGAACCCACTGTATAAAAATCTAAATCATAGCAAGCTGACTAAATGTTATTGGCCAAATGTCAAAATTTTGATTGTAAGTGGCAAAACAATTCGGACATTGTTCATTTAAATGTCTATGTCTATAGTTTTCCAGGAGATAAAATGTCTCTTTTATATGGCTGTTGGCGAAGTATACGGTTCAAGGACTTTAGCTCTTAACAACCATTTGGGCTTGAAGTAGTGAAAGTCCAGAGTTTAGTACTAAAACATTTGTAGCACAGATATAGAGACATTCAAAAAATGTTTGTTGGGCTGAATTTATTTTTCTTTCACTCAAAATAATAATCACTTTTAGGTCTAATAGTATTTAAATAGCATGCTTTGAATGGCACAGTACAGAATCTGTTACTGATGTGAACCCTGGGCTGTACAGAATAATGGCGTCTCCCATGTGACTCTGTCTCCAGAAGCTGTTTATGTTCGTTTGTAAACTCGGGGGAAGTGATTGCTATCACAGGCCTGAATGTTGTCCATAATTGTGTTTAATGATGTTTAATTAGCTGCTTTGAGAGGGCAATCCCACGCTCCGGTCCAAAGGGAATGACCTCTGATTAGAATCAGTGAAACTTTATTCATATTCATTCTCTTTATGATGTGAAAGAGGCGCATATATGAGTCAGAGGCGCTGCTGTTGAACTCCAGCGTCCTTCAATAAAAGCTATTCAACTGCAGTTTTAAATGTACTTTCGTTTTTTTCCTTCGTCCTTGTTCAAAAGCTCCTACATGAATCTTTTCATTTTGTGCATTAGAATCCTGTTATAGGGGATTCATGGTTGAGCTCATTTAGGACAAGTGACAAATTATAATATAAATTCCATTAGAATTTATTTGTATGTAAAATCATTATTAGAAGATATTCTGTAAATTTCCAACCGTAAATATGTATAAAAATGTATTATTAGTAGTAATATGCATGGCTAAGGACTTCATTTGGACAACTTTAAAGGTGATTTTCTCAATGTATCTCGGCCAAATATTGTCCTATCATAACAAACCATACATCAATGGAAATCTTATTTATTCAGCTTTCAGATGGTAAAAAAAATGGACCCTTATGACTGGTTTTGTGGTCCAGGGTCACATATTATGTTTTAATGCCCATTTATATAATAAAACTATTTGAAAATGAATTCTATTATCAATGTATTTATTTTGTACTTTTGTAGAAGCTGCCATCGACGACATTTCATTGGCTCTTCGCCACGCCTTACGTCATCTCTGCACTCAACGCCGGGAGCGTGCGCGCTTCTCTTCCCTGCTCCGGAATGTTATTTATGGCAGGCGCGTTCCCGCGGACAGCACCGTTATTATTCGACGAGCGACCGAAACTACAATGTCAAACATTTTCGGGACACCGAGCGCTTCCGTGTTCACGCGCGCCGGTAAGGACCCATCCTGATCTGTTATTATTATACGCGCAAAACCTACCAGCGATCAAATGATATTTCTGGACGCAAAACATTGAGAGGATGTATCATCTTTCAGACAAGGTAAGTGACGCGCGAGCGCTTTGCGAAGTTCACACACCGCGATTGTTAAATCAGCGCGCGCTGGATTCATACGACACTCATGCGTGTTTCTTGTGTTTATAATTACTTTAAATGATTGACATCACCCTCAAGCCAAATATGTCACAGCTGCGAGGCGGAGGCGTTGCGCAATGTGTCCGAAAAATAACTGCGCGCATGAAATATGTGCGCGTGTATTACGCAATGAGCGCGCGGGACAGATGCGCGTGGGATTGAGCTGAATTCATCCAGGCTTTCTTAAAAGCGCAGTTCCTTATAAAGGATGATTAGAAGAGAAAGAAAACAGCATGCATATAAATATAATTTAAAGCATGCAGTGCGTAATATGATCTAAACCAAGACGGTTTCAGTTTCAGACAGCTGCATGACGCTTCAAACTGATGGTGCAACCACTTTAAAACACTTGTCACGCGCATCACTGTCACTGTCAGTGAAGACATCATCCAATAATGTCTGAATAGAAATGTGTTCAAATTATAATGAACTGCATAGGCCAAAATTAGCCTTGTAAATGCATGTTATAATGGAGTCAACAGCCTGTGGTATGATGAACATCTCCTCCTTTTTAAAAGTAAGAACTATGTGTGATCATTGCATGTAATTATCTGTTGCATTTAGCCCGATCACACATTGGCGATGCATGTGTGAGTTTCAGTGGAAGTGGCTGTGTTTCTTTATTTATCCCTCGCTCACCCGGTGTAGGTGGAAGTGTGAGAGAGGGAGAGAGTCAGGGAGAGATGGAGGTGATTAGAAGAAAAGACTCAAACAACTCAAACGGCCTGTTCTCAGACAACTCGGACAATGACTGTGAGGTATGAACGACGTCTGAGTGTGTGTGTGTGTGTGTCAGAGACGATATGTGAGTGTCATATTGGAAATTCACATGTTGAATTGGTCTCTCTGTAGGACATGGGGGCTTGTGGACAGAGTACAGGTGTGTGTTTGTGTGAAAACACCCCCTTCACCGCCTTCTGTGATCAGCACCCACACGAGGTAAGTGTTTATGACATATATATATATATATATATAGAGAGAGAGAGAGAGAGAGAGAGAGAGTAATACTTTGATTCAGCAAGGATGCATTAAATTGAACAAAAGTGACAGTAAAGCTGTTTATTGTGTTACAGAAGATCTTTTGAATGTTCTATTTATCAAATAATCATGAATATAAGTGTATTACAAAATCTGAAGCAGAACAACTGTTTTCAACATTGATTATAATCATAAAAGTTTCTTGAGCATCAACTCATCATATTAACACACACACACACACACACACACACATAAAAACACACACAAAAACACACACACATACACACTGATCAGGCATACATTATGACCACCTTCCTAATATTGTGTTGGTCTCCCTTTTGCTGCCAAAACTTGATTGGATTGAGATCTGGGGAATTTGGAGGCCAAGTCAACACCTCAAACTCGTTGTTGTGCTCCTCAAACCATTCCTGAAGCATTTGTGCTTTGTGTCAGGAGCATTATCCTGCTGGAAGAGCCACAGCCACCAGGGAATACCGTTTCCATGAAAGGCTGTACATGGTCTGCAACAATGCTTAGGTAGGTGGTACGTGTCAAAGTAACATCCACATGGATGGCAGGACCCAAGGTTTCCCAGCAGAACATTGCCCAAAGCATCACACTGCCTCCGCCGGCTTGCCTTCTTCCCATAGTGCATCCTGGTGCCATGTGTTCCCCAGGTAAGCGACGCACACGCACCCGGCCATCCACGTGATGTAAAAGAAAACGTGATTCATCAGACCAGGCCACCTTCTTCCATTGCTCCGTGGTCCAGTTCTGATGCTCACGTGCCACTGTTGGTGCTTTTGGCGGTGGACAGGGGTCAGCATGGGCACCCTGACTGGTCTGCGGCTATGCAGCCCCATTCACAACAAACTGAGATGCACTGTGTATTCTGACACCTTTCTATCAGAACCAGCATTAACTTCTTGAGCAATTTGAGCTCCAGTAGCTCGTCTGTTTGATCGGACCACACGGGCCAGCCTTTGCTCCCCACGTGCATCAATGAGCCTTGGCCGCCCGTGACCCTGTTTCCGGTTCTCCACTGTTCCTTCCTTGGAGCACTTTTGATAGATCCTGACCACTGCAGACCGGGAACACCCCATAAGAGCTGCAGTTTTGGAGATGCTCTGACCCAGTCGACTAGCCATTACAATTTGGCCCTTGTCAAACTCGCTCAAATCCTTACGCTTGCCCATTTTTCCTGCTTCTAACACATCAACTTTGAGGACAAAATGTTCACTTGCTGCCTAATATATCCCACCCACTAACAGGAGCCGTGATGAAGAGATCATCAGTGTTATTCACTTCATAATGTTAGAATGCTATGCCTGATCGGTGTATTTATACATTCTCTGGCAATGGTATATAAAAAGTGCTTCTTTTCTTCTTTTAAATGGCTTACAATACTCGATTTAGACAAAGCAGCAGACCCAAACAAGGCAAAAGAATCAGGTGACTACATATAAGCTAATCCTGAGCTAAATTATGGCACTATTGTCTTTTTGATCTGCTTTACAGCACAATAGTTGAGTTTCCATAATTGATTCTGCTATTTTCCTGTTATCACTGTAAAGCTGCTTTGACACAATCTTTTGTAAAAAGCGCTATAGAAATAAAAGTGACTTGACTTGATATAAGGCACTTGAAGACCCACAAATAGCATATGACTTCAAAATACGTTGAAATGTCTCAAAAAACAGTATAAAATAATCAGATGGTTTCCAAACTCACTGCAGGGTCTCACTGTCGGATTCAGCAGGAATAATGATTTCATGATTGTAACGTGCAATAAACCAATCAGAGTCTCATCTCCCATTCCCTTTAAAAGCCAGTTGCGCTCGCACCATGGCGGATTCACTATTTACATGGAGAAATTTGCGAACTTCTTTTTTTTTATATTTAAAAATGTTGTGTGTTTATTTTCAACTTTTTTTGGTCACTATAACTGACAACATAATTATTTTTGATGCCATTTTGTTGACTGATGACAAATATATGTTCCGGGGACTGTATCCCCGGATCCCCCCTCAATTCGAGCACTGCACCCAATATTTGGGTCTCAATATGTGGCTCCAGTGTCTCTTTTGAATGTGAATCTCTGGGTCATGTGATCTGAAGGAGGGTGTCTTTTCTCTTGTCAGGACTCCAGGGTGAAGTGTGTCCAGTGCGGTAAGAACAGACCCATGATCACCAGATACTCCGAGGGTTACGGCACAGAGGTGAGGGCAGCGCCTGCATGTTTCTGAATGTATAAGCGCACGTGTGTGTGTTTCAGTGTGTGACTGGTGTGTTTCAGGAGGAGTGTGTTCAGTCTCATCCTCAGGGAGACAGCGATGCAGACGCAGACATCGAGGACACAGACAGCAGGTGTGTGACTGACACACACACACATGCGCTGCACTGCATCACCTTCTGCAACTCTTTCTCTGCATTGTGATTTGCCCAGGCTCCAGATTGCGGGTTCCCTCCAGCGAATCAGCTCCCGGAAGAGGAAGCGTCAGCGTATCACGCGGCAGGACACCACGGAGAGTGAAGACGACGGTGGGCGGAGCCACAGGACTCACCGCTGGAGTCTACGCCTCAGTCCTCATCGCACACACAACAGGACGATACTGGAGGTGCGTCTACAACTGCATCTATTGCTGAAATATATGTCTTATTATTCTGGATCTGGTCTAAAATCATTTACGTTTGTAATTGTATTCAAAATGATTGAAGCGATAATGAAAGCACTGATTGTTTGTTTTTACCATATAAACTAAAGAAAAAGTTATTGTTTTTATTTACATAACTATGCATAGAAATAATATGCATATTAGTAAATAATACACACACACACATATTATTTTAGTATCAACATACATTAGATTAGATTAGATTAGATTCAACTTTATTGTCATTACACAAGTACAGGTACAAGGCAACGAAATGCAGTTTAGGTCTAACCAGAAGTGCAATAGCAGCAAGTGCAGGATATACAATGGTTTCATTAATGCAGGACATGAATATGTACTGAATATATATAAAGATGGCTATTACTATAAATAGAATTTTACAGGTTAATATGTACTATGAATATAATATACAGATGGCTATTACTATAAACAGAATTTACAGATAGATGTATATAATGATATGTTAGGCTGAGTTGGGCAGTATAGCAATGGACGATATAGTGCAAATTAGCATATTTCAGTTAGGTATAGTAGTGCAAGATGCATATATGAACAGGTGTTACTGTAATAAACAGTCGATAGTGCAAATGAACATCCAGTAGTGCAAATAACAAAGTGAAGGCAGATGTGAGGGGGAGAGGATGTTAGCAGTATATAAGGGGAGTGGGATCAACGAGGGTTAGAGTTCAATAAAGAGACAGCTCTCTTTTTTAATCATCATTTTTAATCATAATTTTTTTTATTTTTTTAATTAATGTTTTTAGTTTGATATTTTCAATTTTCTTCTTAATTTTAGCTGATTTTTTAAAATACAGTATGTCAAATATATTTTTTAAATACAGTGGGGCAAAAAAGTATTTAGTCAGCCACCAATTGTGCAAGTTCTCCCACTTAAAAAGGCCTGTGATTTTCATCATAGGTACACTTCAGCTATGAGAGACAGAATGAGAAAAAAAAATCCAGAATTAGAATGTCTGATTTTTAAAGAATTTATTTGCAAATTATGGTGGAAAATAAGTATTTGGTCACCTACAAAAAAGCAAGATTTCTGGCTGTCACAGACCTGTAACTTCTTCTTTAAGAGGCTCCTCTGTCCTCCACTCGTTACCTGTATTAATGGCACCTGTTTGAACTCGTTATCAGTATAAAAGACACCTGTCCACAACCTCAAACAGTCAGACTCCAAACTGCACTATGGCCAAGACCAAAGAGCTGTCAAAGGACACCAGAAACAAAACTGTAGACCTGCACCACGCTGGGAAGATTGAATCTGCAATAGGTAAGCAGCTTGGTGTGAAGAAATCAACTGTGAGAGCAATTATTAGAAAATGGAAGACATACCAATGATAATCTCCCTCGATCTGGGGCTCCACGCAAGATCTCACCTGAAATGATCACAAGAACAGTGAGCAAAAATCCCAGAACCACACGGGGGGACCTAGTGAATGACCTGCAGAGAGCTGCGACCAAAGTAACAAAGGCTACCATCAGTAACACACTACGCCGCCAGGGACTCAAATCCTTCAGTGCCAGACGTGTCCCTCTGCTTAAGCCAGTACATGTCCGGGCCCGTCTGAAGTTTGCTAGAGAGCATTTGGATGATCCAGAAGAGGATTGGGAGAATGACATATGGTCAGATGAAACCAAAATAGAACTTTTTGGTAAACTCAACTTGTCGTGTTTGGAGGAAAAAGAATGCTGAGTTGCATCCAAAGAACACCATACCTACTGTGAAGCATGGGGGTGGAAACATCATGCTTTGGGGCTGTTTTTCTGCAAAGGGACCAGGACGACTGATCCGTGTAAAGGAAAGAATGAATGGGGCCATGGATCGTGACATTTTGAGTGAAAATCTCCTTCCATCAGCAAGGGCATTGAAGATGAAACGTGGCTGGGTCTTTCAGCATGACAATGATCCCAAACACACCGCCCGGGCAACGAAGGAGTGGCTTCGTAAGAAACATTTCAAGGTCCTGGAGTGGCCTAGCCAGTCTCCAGATCTCAACCCCATAGAAAATCTTTGGAGGGAGTTGAAAATCCGTGTTGCCCAGCGACAGCCCCAAAACATCACTGCTCTAGAGGAGATCTGCATGGAGGAATGGGCCAAACTACCAGTAACAGTGTGTAAAAACTTTGTGGAGACTTACAGAAAACGTTTGACCTCTGTCATTGCCAAAGAAGGGTATATAACAAAGTATTGAGATGAACTTTTGTTATTGACCAAATACTTATTTTCCACCATAATTTGCAAATAAATTCTTTAAAAATCAGACTGGATGTGATTTTCTGGATTTTTTTTCTCATTCTGTCTCTCATAGTTGAAGTGTAGCTATGATGAAAATTACAGGCCTCTCTCATCTTTTTAAGTGGGAGAACTTGCACATACACTAAATACTTTTTTGCCCCACTGTATAAATTTTAAATATCGTTTTTATCATAGTGTTTTACATATAGTTTTTTATTTCCGTTTTAGTTTAGTAATCTTTTTTTTTGAAGAAATATGTCAAAGTTTTTAAAATTACATTTTAAATATAGTTTTTATTCATTTATATATATATATATATATTTTATATTCATATTTATTCAAATTTAGTAACTAAACTGTTGCCTTGGGAACTAGCTGAAATAAAAATAAAACATTTTTTTAGTATTTTATTTCAGTTAATATTCATTTTTCATTTTGTTTACATTTTTATTAATGTTTTTAGTTTCATATTTTCCCATTTCTTTTTAATTTTAAAGTTTTTTTTTTTCATTTTTATTAGTCTTAAAATATAGTTTTATTTAATTTTTATTAAATAAGTTTTTAAAATGTCAAATACATTTTTAAAATATAATTTTTAAATATAGTTATTATAGTGTTTTAAACAGTTTTTATTCCTTTATATTTCATAATTTTTATAATCATATTTATTTTTAAACTAAACTGTTGCCTTGGGAACTAGCTGAAATAAAATAAAATATTTCGTTTTCTAAATATTTTATTTAATTTTAGCTATTAGTAATTTTTCATTTTATTAATTTTTATTGATGTTTTTAGTTTCTTTTTAATTTGAAAGTTTTTAGATTTAGTTATTTTTTTTATCATGTATAGTTTTTATTCATTTATATTTTATATTTTTATATTCATATTTATTTTTAGTAAATTTAGAAATTCAAGTTAACCTTAACTTTTGCTTTGAGAACTAACTGAAATAAAAAAATGTCATGTTTTATTTGATTTCATTTCAGTTAACGTTTATTTTAATATATTAAGTAATGCCAAAAGTAAAACAATTTTATCATGTATCACAAAATATCACATATGGACTAATATTAATATGAAGTATCAGTGTTCTGAACCACTGTAGATTCCTGTTGACTGGTTCTGTCTGTCCCGCAGGAGAGCGTGTCTCAGGTGCGGCCGCTGGTCATCTGCCGCTGTGCAGCGCGAGAGACTCAAGCCGTGACGGACGACAAACCCGATGGGGGAAAATGGCTCCTGACCACGTTCCCCGCTGTCCCGCTGTCCCTCCCTGTGTCCTGCTATCTGCTCATCGTCCCTCTCTCCGTATCCATTATCATCATTCTCATGTCATTCCTCTTGCTGCTCACAGATACTTGACATTGCCTTACTATATCACTGTATACTCCTCCTCACTCTATCAATCAATCCATTTCTCTCCAGTACAGTAATATTAGATCATGCACTTTCAATCAAGACATTTCCTTTTAAACTCTTTTGTACAGTGTTACCTATGGAAGCCCATTTCTGCCACATCAGAAAATAAAATGCTTCGGTAAATCATAATTATGACATAAGTCTAATTCATGACATAATACATTATGAAACTATGAAAATTATTACTAAGTTGTAAATGAATGTGGCATAAAGTCAAAACAATGGACATACAAAGTCATAATTATGACAAAAAAGTCAATTATGAGATAAAAATCTAAATTATGACATAGTAAGTTATAATTGTGAAAACTATATAAAAATTCTGTCATAATTATGACTTAAAATACTTATGAGATAAAAAGTCAAAATTGACATACAAGTCATAATTATGACATAAAAATAATTATATTTATGATTATAATTTATAATTATGAAACTATGAAAATGTCATAATTATGAGATAAAAAGTCAAAATTATGACATAAATGTCATGATTTTGAGATTAAAAATCTAAATTATGACGTCAATTATGACGAGTTGATTATGAGATA
Organism: Rhinogobio ventralis; assembly: GCA_039654625.1. NCBI lineage: Eukaryota > Metazoa > Chordata > Actinopteri > Cypriniformes > Gobionidae > Rhinogobio > Rhinogobio ventralis. The sequence continues at coordinate 51,520,425 of CM077193.1, read as the reverse complement.
AAAGTCAAAATTATGACATACTAAATTATAATTCTTTTTGTAATAATTATGACTTTTTATCTCATAATTATGGCTTAGCATGTCATAACTTTTTATGTAGTAATTATGACATTTTATGTTTTAAGCATGTTTTTTTTTTTCTTGTGTGGTGGAAATGGGCTTCCATAGTTATTAAACACCAAAGACATTCAAATCATTTGACAAGAACAAAAGCACATTTGGATGCACGACGTGATCAGGAGTGTGAAATTACAGCGATCATGTAATTAAGTGTAAGTACTGTGTCAAAACGTCAAAGTACCTCGTCACAAACGCAAGAGCGAAAGCGTTTCCACACTCAATCGTGTTTTAGTATAAAGTTGTAGTTTTTTAACGAAGGCGCCTCTTCACAAGGAAAAATGACTAATTGTGGCCAATTACATTTCACATTGAAATGGATTTTATTGGCTGTAAATAAAAAAAACTAATTGATGGACTAAGTAAGATGAAATATATATATATAGAGAGAGATGCCTATATTTTTTATATAATACAAAATATTTAAGTAATGACCTGTGAAACATGCTTGGTTCCTTGGTAGTTTTTCCCTTGGGTTTCATACGATGGAGTAAAGTGGGAGGCTTTTTGACCTGGATGTGGAGGATGAAGGTCAAGGAGCAAAATCTTCCCTCGTCTGCTATTATCGCCATTAACCAGCAATAAATGACTTCAGAACACAGCAGCACCTGAGTGCGAAAGAAAGATGTTTTTCTCTTTAATGAAAGATTAAAACGGTCGTGCTCAACATTTTGCTTTACCGTCATCTTCATGAAGTGAATCACCGCACCGTCTCTCAGTGTCATCAGAAATAGAGCTGTTATCTAATTCTTCATGTGTGGGAGAGAAGCACATCGGGGCCAAAGGCCCACCGCCACATGTGGGCTGAATCTATGCAAGCGTCAATCGTTTTACAAACCCTTTCTTGTCTGTGAATATGCTCTTAAGAGTTCCAATCCCTCTTTCATCTGTTCCTGATTCTTCATTCGTGTTCATGGATGCGTTCCTCTGTGTAAAGGGCTGTTGTTTGTCTCACTGTAAAGGCAGTGTTTCACAGCGAGTGACTCATTTGAACCGTCTCGAGACGCAATATTCACTGACAGAAGCACAAGCGCGAGTCAGCTCAAGTGAGTTCAGACAAACCGTTCCCATAATCCCTCTGCATTAGTTCATTATCCGAGCGTGAACGTTCACGGTTTGCATGTTTATGAGTGCTATCGCTACCGGTGTGCATCTGTACCTCATTCCAGCTTATTTTAGATCTCACATTTGCTCACTGCATATTTTCCTTTGTATATTTTTCCCTGTGAAAATGGTATTGTAAATTGAGTCTGTAAAATGAGTCTCTGTCTGTATTTTCCGAGAATTAAAATGATAGTTTGACAGCAAGTCTTAAGTGTCTGATTTTCACAATTAACAAATACTATTGTTACGTCTCCGGCGTGTTTTGGTTGTGTTTTCTTTTTCCTCTTCCTTTCATTCTTGACTGTCATGATTCTTAGGTTTTGCGATTGGTTGGTTATCATGTCAATCGTCATTAGTCAACATGTCGACACTCGTCAAGGAACCAATCAGAACTCATCTTTCTGCATAAAGACCCGGACGGGACAAGAGGATGGAAGTAAATAAACTATTATTTTGTGTTAAAGTTAGTATGTCATGACCTACACAATGCATCACGTTAGAGATTGAGTTTGTTTATACACACCAGGGAAGAAGCGGATGCTACCCCGTGTATTTATGTCTAGTTAGTTTAGTTTTGTTGTGGATCCTTTTCATACTTCTTACTACATTCTTTGTTAGTTTAGTACATTAAATAATGTAAGTTAGTGTGTGTTTTGTTGATTTCTTTGCTTTAGCACCGCTTATTGTCCCTCACTCCAGTGTTCCATGTTTTGTTGTCTTATTATTTGCATATATTCTGTAAATATTTATTTCTTGTTTCACTATTGCACTGTAAAAACAATTGTGTGTGTGTGTTATGATTTTGACACTAAAAAGCATTCATTCATATCTGTCTCTGCCTGATTCATTTCACCACACAAGTTATTGATTAACAGAAACCGTTTCTTTTATTTTACTATTTTCTTAATTCATCTAACTTACGTTACATACCCTATTACCCCTAGACATCTTAAATAGGGAGACGTAACACTGTTTATTAAAGAATTGTGTGATGTTTTGATAATGCCGATTAGTATTTTTCTCCTTTTTATGAAGCAAGTTAATGCAAGTTGTGATAATACTAAGCTTGCTCGTGGCGTTTAATTTGCAGAGTTTCCCTGATAATCCCTTGTTAGAGGCGATAGAAAAGTGTTAATAGTAGCTACCCACTTCCATATTCCTATTCCAAAGCAATCACTAAAAAACGAATCCTTTGGCGAGGGGCAGGATGTTACTGAAGCAGGTAAAGAGGAGGTAGAGACTGCCTTGACGGAGGCTGAGGCTGATGTCGGGGCAGTTTTGCCACTCTTTGAACCTTTTTTCACCAGATACTCCCAGTTCGAGAGGGGAGATACAGAGGAAGGTGTGAATTGCACGGCTCCATATGGAGGTGCAAGAAGGCACACAAGCCCGCCAAGCAGAGCTGGATCTGTGTCTGGAGGTCCGCAGGCTCAAAAGTGACACTTCGTAAGTTGGAGATCTCTTGGCACCGGTCTCCTCTGTTCAGCAGAACTTCTCATTGGTGAGTGATAATTCTTCTAATTCAGGTTCCACCACATTTGATGTGGGAAAACACATTGCTTTGGTGCCGAATTTTAGAAAATCAAAAGTGGATAGTTATTTTATTGCTTTTAAAAGGATAGCAACTTCCTTAGGTTGCCGATGGGTGTTTGGGCATTACTGCTACAGTGCAAATTAGTTGGCAAAGCCTTGGAAGTGTACTCTACCTTGTCTTCGGAAGATGGTCTTAAGTATGATGTAGAAAAACGGTACTCAAACTGTTCGAATTTGCATGAGAGAAGGGAATTCTCTTTGAGAAATGGTGCATTTCTAGTAAGGTTGATGATTTTGCTTCACTTGGGTAATTTATGTTACTTAAGGATTTTAAGCAGTGAGCAGGTGGTGCGTCAATTTCATAAGCCGCAGTGCTAGCGGACGATTTTGTGCAAACGACTAGAAACATTTTTTAAATTGCAAGTGCTGAAAAGAGTTTCTTACCAAGGTCTTCAGTGAATGTTCAGCTGCCTAAACAGAACAGTGAGAAGTACACAGCAAAAACCCCAGTGTTAAATTAACTCTCCTCAGAGTTTGAGTCCACACTCAAGAGTGTTTAAATGAACTCCGAAGAAGTGGTAAAGTTAATGAGATAATTAAGAGATTGATTGAGTGATGATTGGACACCTGATGATAACAAGCAGAATCACTGAAGGAGAGAGAAACCATTTTTAGGTTACCATTATGGTGATCAGTGTTTGCTTTAGTTGGGCTCTTTACCCTTGACTTTATAACATTACTTTTTATATGGCTGCTTTAACCCCTTAACTGTCACCCCCCACCCCTTTTTGAGAATACACAGAAAAATGCACTATCCAAACTTAAAGGGCTGTAATTCAAGAATGCTTTGGAATATAGACCTAGTTTGGTCTTGTTTTAAAGAAGACACTCGGCAGATTATTGCTGAAGTGAAAGCAATTCAAAATATTAAAGTCTGAAAAAGTTATGGAAGTTTACATTTACTGTAAATAAAAAAAAACTGTACTAAATATTTTTTATTTTATATAAAATATATATATTTACAAAAAAAATTTACTATAAAATTACTATAAAATCAAAGCCATATGTCTAACCAAGTTGTGTTCCAAATTTGAAGTTGATTGATATCACAAAAATATTTAAGTTCCCATGGCGCTATACCAAAAATAGCCACCGGGTGTTATCCAAATTCCATTGATTGTTTTTTTTGATGCATTTTCCTGTAAATTTCTGTTCAAATATCACTTCCATCACAAAACAGTCACCAAATATGGAACCTTGAGACTCAGACCTTTCCGACGATATGTGTTTTGTCAAGATTAGAAAAGATTTTGATTATAAAGTAGTTAAAATAAATTTTGTAATATGAAACATGACACCACCCACTAGGGGAGGAGCCTGCTAGAAGAATTTAGAGTACCGTTTCCATGGTAATGCAACGTCCGATTTCAAAACGGTTTTCACAGGATAAAATTTGAGTTTGTAAGCTTTCGAATGATACCTAATTTATGATAATTATTAAAATATATGATATAAAAAAAAGCAGATCAAAAAATTTGCGCCAGTCCTTCCCACCAGCGGGATGGGTGTGTTTAACAAATGTGTTTTCTATGGCAAAGAAAGCACAGAGAAAAATATTTTCAGGTGTTGTCATGTTTTCATAGTAACAATTACTTAATTATCTCATTAACTTTAACACATTCAAAGTTCATTTTAACACTCTTGCGTGTGGAGTCAAATAACCTCTAAGGGAGTGTTAATTAACACTGGGGTTTTTGCTGTGTAGAAAGAGACTTGATGTTTTTACTGTCATAAGAAAAGACGTGAGAGAGGACTGTTTATCTTTGAAGCGCAAACAGAACTTTCAGAGGAAATAAGTTGCGCTTGAACAGTTTGCTTTCTGAACAGATAGACGAAATGCCAGACCCTACTTGCCTTTTCTATTAAAAGGTTTTATTTGACAGGTAAAATGGAGGACCAAGTTGAAGTCCAGATGTTACGTGACACAGGAGCTGCACAGTCTTTTGTATGTACTAGTGTGTTGCGTTTTGAAGGATATAAAGGTACTCATACATCACATCCATCTCCAATCTGACTTGGAGATTTTGGGGAGGTAGGAGTACGTCCAGCATTACCAGTGAAAAGTGTGTCTTTCATTTTAGGTAATTATTTAGTCGGGGGAGAGGTAGATACACTGCTGACCCAGCATAAGACCAATGAGTTGTTTCAGAAATACCTGAGTGCATTTCCTGTGTGCGTTGTCACACGTGGCCAATGTAAGAAAGGGAATGACATATTTACTTATGTACAGTTGAGGAGTCTGAGGAGGTTACGGAAACCAAGTCTTGTGACAATGGCCAGGTGAGGGAAGTTGTAATGAGTGATTCTTTGTCATCAACTGTAACTCGTGAAAAACTCATCAAAGCTCACAAAATGATCCCTTGTTAGTAGTGTTTCAAATTGGCGGAGAACGATGAATTGGACAACGTTTTATTCTTGGTTAAGGATGGTTTACTTAGGCAAAAATGGCACAAAAGTAATACTAAAGAGAACAAGTGGAGCGTAGTTTATCAAGTAGTAGTTCCCACTGTCTTTCGATCACCAGCAGGTTTTTGTCATTGGCGCATGATTACCTGTTGTCAGGAGGTGTAGGAATAATAATGACCTATAACCATGTCCTTCAATGTGTTTTTGTTATGGCCTTAAGCGTGATGTAATACGTATTGTAAGACCTGTCAGGTGTGTCAATATACAGAAAATCTTAACCAGGTGATTCCACCGGCTCCTTTAATTTCAGTCCCTGTGTTGGGTGAACCTTTTGAACAAGTGATAGTGGACTGTGTGGGGCCTCTACCAATGTCTAAATCAGGCAACCAGTTTCTGTTTACGATCATGTGTACCACTACCAGGTACCCAGAGGCTATTCATAGTTTTCATGTGACTTCACACCCTTATGGGAACACCCACCTGGAGGGAAAAACAAGGCTTTCCTCTGCTTTCCACAGTAATTTTTACCAGGTTTGTAGTAAATACTAAAGAAGTAAGACCAAATTCAATATACACCTTATTGATGATGCATACCTTGTACAGGCAAGCAGTTTAACACAGAATATAAATGCACAAGGTTTTTCATTCAGCATTTTTTCCATTGAAAACCATTATAAAGAAAATACATTGCGTTCATATTCTGGGCTCATCTGCTCACCTGTATTTAGTATGCATCATCAAAAAGGTGTAAACTGAATTTCCTTTGCAAGAGCTATTGTCAGAGAGAGAGTTTCTGGTGGTCAATAAAAATGGAAATGAGTATTAACATTGTTACTGTTTAATTGGCGAATCCATAATGGTGGAGAAAATTAATCGTAGATGTTTTAATCACAGGTTAGAATTGTAATCCCTGATGTGTTAATATAAATATGTGTTTAAAATTAAGTGGTGTAACACAACTTGATTTAAAATAAAACCCAGATCAACAAATTAGGATTACACTTTGCTTAATTTAATCCTTATTGGTGCAACCCACCCTAACATTAAGCGCTTTAGAACATCCCACTGTTTTTAATGACTGAAATACTGCAGCAGGTGCTGTATGTGGATCACAAGTGCCTAAAACATCTTGTTCACATATTTTTGTGATGGAAAATTGACAGGCTTGTGCTGCGTTTCTATGGCAGTTTTCCCCTTCAGGTCTCCACGACAGTCACGTGACTGAAAACTATGAATTCCACTGTGAAAAATTCCAGCCTAAGCGTTTATTAAAACTTTAACAAAGCTTTTCTCCACTTTTGGTTTACCTTAGGTCATAGGGCACCAATTTTAACTGTGCCCAGTCTAAACAATCTAAACTGTGCTCACAATTCTTCAAGTCGCTAAATATCATAGAGAAAAAGAGTGAGACTGATGATGTGGTGAAACGAGTACCATATTAATATGCAAAAAGTTTATCGTACAAGTGGTGGCTCTGATACAGAATCCCTTACCATGAAAAATTTAAGTTCCGTTGTCTTTCCTGTAGATGTTGCGTGTGAGATGAGTCCAGCTGTTGAGCAGCACAATGCTGATTTGGATGGTGTGTTTGAGTCTGATACGCCATTATTAGGTTATCAAACTTGAAACTCTAAATTGTTTAGCTTATCTTAATGCAGATGAAAAGCAGGATGTTGTTGAGCTTCTTAACAAATGTTTTTCTTTCTTTGGTGATGTTCCCACACTAACAAATGTGCTGCAACACAATATTCAAGTAACTAATGCACAGCCAATTAAACAACACCCCTATAGGATAAAGAGCTTTAATGAAACACGAAACTCAGTTCTTGTTGGAGAAAGGATTAACTATTAGACCTTGGAGTTCCCCATGTCTCTTAGAGCAGAAATCAGATGGCACTAAACATTTCTGTACTGTTTGTCGACATGTGAATGCTGTTACGATACCAGACCGCTTCCCGTTTCAGAGGATGGATTTCAATGGATACTGGCAAGTTTCATTGACTTCTAGAGCAGGGGTTTTCAAACCTGCCCCCTGCTCTAGAGCATCAGAAATTTTAGCTTTTGTAACACCAGATTACTTTCTGCAATATAATGTTACAGCGTTTGGCTTGCAAAACGCTGCTGCTACAAAGACTGGTCAGTTTAGTGCTTTTTGATGTTCCTAACTGCAATGCTTACCTTGACGATTTGATTGTTTATTCACAAAGTTGGTCAGAGCATGTATCATTACTAGAAACTGTGTTTAAGTGTGTAGAGCAGGCACCCCTAACACTTAATCTTGCTAAATGTGATATTGGGAAAGCGACAGTGACCTATTTAGGTAAACGAGTGGCTCAGGGTAAGGTACGCCCTTTGTCAGCAAAAATTTCGACTTTTAGCGAGTTTCATGTGCCAACTACCAGAATGGCCGATTATTATCAATGTTTTTTCCGTAATTCCATTCTGAACTCCAATAATTGTCCTTCAGAGCCATTTGCATAGTCACTTGAGTGTCAGAATGCTTTCAGCAACATTAAAACATTGTTGTGTAGTGAGCCTGTGTTGTCTGCCCCAGATTTTTCCATGCCGTTTAATGCTGAAATGATCAATGCAAAATGTTTTCTGAAAACATCTACAATTAGCCCTTCGCTAAGCCCTGCCCTCCTTAGTTACTGTTGCTATGCCTGACAAGCTTTCGCACCTGGCACGTCTATTACAGTATGTATGCGCTAGTGTCAGACATTCCCAAGGAGATAATTAGTAATTTTTGGCGAACAGGTGAAATATCTGAGAGAGCAAGACAAAAGGGACTGCAGTGTGCATTCAAGGGATATATCCACTACATAATATGCAACCGATTAGAGAATAATTTAATCAAAATTGAAGCTAAAGCCTATAGGTCCCAGCGCAAGCAGCAGCTCATACGCTGACAATTCAAATGGGAAACACACAAATTGAGGAACAGCTATGTTCATGCACAGCAGGGTAAGTGAAATGAGAAAATAATCTAATAATTAGATTCATTTGCAATGATAACATTCTCCCGCTTACTCCCACACTGCTTGATCCACGCCCGGCATTTCTTCCCTTGGGCTTTAGGTTTGGGGAAGGGGGAAAAGCCAAGGGTCAAGAGCCCAACTAAAGCAAATGCTGATCACCATTATGGTGACCTCAAACTAAACTCAACCAAACATCAACATCTAAACCTCTGTTAATTCTCAAAAAGAGATTCTGTAGTCAATCTGGTTAGTAATAAGTGAAGCTGGTAATGCTGTTTGCGGAGTTGTTTAATCCTCCTCTGCTGAGATCTTCAGAGATTTAATGTTTTTTATCTAAGGCTATGGCTGAAGAAAGTTGTAGTTTGTGTACTTAGTTCTCTTTCATTCAGTCATGGTTAAAAGCAGGTGTTTGAACGATTGAGAGAATGTTTCATTAACATCAAACTAACATTTAAATAACATTCTAATAACATTAAGGAAACTGGAAATTTTTATGTTCTTGGAATGTTACAAATCAATGTTCCTTGAATGTTGAATTGTTAATCAAATTTAAGTTGAAAGAACGTTTGGGGAACATCATACCTTTTAAAACACGTTCCTCTAACGTCAAGAAAATTGGGCATTTTTTACGTTCCCAGAACCAACACTGAATTTTTGGAGAACGTTCTTATAACAAAAATCTGTTTTGTTGTTTTATTATTTGTATATATTCTGTAAATATTTATTTCTATTTTCACTATTGCACTGTAAAAAAAGCATTCATTCATATCTGTCTGAGATTCATTTTACCACTCAAATCATCAGTAACTGAACTATTTTATTATTTTCTTAATTTATCTAACTTTTTCACTTATGTTACATACCCTATTACCCCTAGACATCTTAAATAGAGAGATGTAACAACTATAGAGAGAGAGAGAGAGAGAGAGAGAGAGATTAATCAACCTTTTTAAAGGTAAAAACATGCCGTAATTGTAAACAAATATAATTAAACAAGCTTACAGTGCAAGTGAAAATATGGACATAAATTGAAGCTCATAATGAAGTTTATTTTCTCTGTTTATTTAATGTTTAGTTGCAGCACACAGCCCACTCATGGTCTGTAGGTGTTGCTGTGGCTTTGGAAGAGGTTTGTTTGTCATTAGCAAAATATATGAGCTCTCGTCCTTGGGCTGAAGTGAGAGAGAATCAATCACTCAAGTGCCACTGGATGTTACAGAACAGAAGGGACGTGTCCTCAGGGCTGCTTGACTGACAACTCTCTGGGCCAATAGTAGAGCTGATATGCATGTGGCTTTTCAAAGAGGCTCATTTGAAGCAGTAGTTCAGGCTGCAGGATTGCAGAATGACTAAAGAAATGTTATCAGCAATGTGGTGTAAAACTGGACACAATACTTATTAACAGTATTTGGTTATGGTTACAGTTGATTTGATTACAAATTAGATGTATAAAACTGTATAAAACACAATTAATTGTACTCAGCATGTATGTAGAATGCTACCTTAGAGATAGAAAGAGAGAAAGAGAGTGTGGCGAGGGGGGCGTGGTTTAGCGAGGTCTGTGACAGGAGAGAGAGTCAGGAGACGAGCGGCACGTAAGGAAATCAAGGCCAAATGAGAAACACCTGTCTCTTGTTTCAGTGATTGGCGTGGAGAAACAGGATAAAACGACATAGGAAACGAGGACAGGGGAGAGAGGAGCAGAGACACCAAACAGAGGAGTGGGAAATAGCAAAGAGGAACTGCGGAAATAAACCGTTGAGCGGACCGAGTAATTTATGTTGTGCCAGGGGCACGTGTGTAAAGAACCCACTCGAGTTTCCCAATAAATACCTGTTTGTGTGTCTCAAACCAGCCGACCCCCTTGTCTTCTTCCACTTCCACAGAGTCGCCGCCATGCAAACACCGCCAGGTACGCCATTTGCGGACGTCATCCAGGTGCTCGCGGGCCTGCATCGGGAACAACATCAATCGATGCTGGAGATCCGGGAAGAGCAGGAACGGCGTTTCCAGGCGCTCTTCCTGGCACAGCAACAGGACCGCGAGCTGTTCCGGAGCTGCTTCGATCGGGAGGTTCCAGCCGGGGGAGCAACATCCACCCCGGCCAAATCCACCCACATGCAGCTCACAAAGATGGGACCACAGGACGACCCGGAAGCATTCTTGGATTTGTTTGAGCGGTCCGCGGAGGCATGTGGGTGGCAGCGACTGGACTGGCCGGTGCGCCTCATCCCGCTACTGTCTGGTGAGGCGCAGATAGCGGCCCAACAACTTCCAGTCCAGAACCTCCTGGTCTATGACGACCTGCGACGGGCCATACTTCAGCGGGTCGGGCTATCCCCCGAGTAACATCGTCAGCGGTTCCGATCGCTGACACTGGGGGAGAATACCCGGCCCTTCGTGATGGCCCAGCAGCTCCGGGATGCCTGCCGCAGATGGCTGATGGCTGACCAGCCGACCGCCGACCAGATCATCGATCGGGTGGTACTGGAGCAGTTTATTGCGCGGTTGCCCAGGAAGACCGCGCAATGGGTCCAGTGCCACCGGCCGGCGTCACTGGACAGAGCCATCGAACTGGCGGAGGACCAAATGGTGGCGTGCCCCGGGGTCGGCGAACCCCTGCCGGCAGCTTCTCTCTCTCTCTATCCCCCGGCTCATAATTTTCTATCTTCCCCTAGGCCCGTTCCAGCTCTCCGGACGAGGGGAGGGTTCCAGTCTCGAGGGCCGCCCAGAGGACGGTTGGAGGACATCCAGGGCGGAGCCTCAGGCTCATGGGCGGCCCCTAGAGACCGGGAGCCGACCGGTTTACCTCCAGCCTCCGGTCCTAGTTCCCCTTTTTCTCCACACCAATCCCTTGATTCCCTTCCCGCCACTGGGGCGGCGGGGAAGTTTGGGCCAGCCTGTTGGCGGTGTGGAGACCTGGGTCACTTTATAGATCGGTGTCCAGTGATGGAAGTGGGAACACTGATCCGGGATGCGCCGCAGGCTGCCCCTGACCAACGGAGGGGACGCGGATTTCAGTATTTGGTGGACTGGGAAGGTTAAGGTCCGGAGGAGAGAAGTTGGGTTCCTGCTAGGAACATACTGGATCACTCTCTTATCAATGATTACAATCGACAGGTAGGTTTTCCTGGGAGCGTCAGGAGGCGCTCCTAGGAGGAGGGGTACTGTCACGGTTCATGGGTTCATTGATTCATTCTCTCTCTGTGTTTGTGTGGTTGTGTTGGAGGTGTGGCTACTGATTGCGACTCACTTCATCACCTCCAGCTGCACCTAATTATCTCTCCCTATTTATTCACCTCACTCACCCACATTCATTGTCAGATTGTTGCAGGCTTCTGTGTGTGTGTGTGTGCGTGCGTGCGTGCGTGCGTGTGTGTGCGCGCGCGTCTTCCGGTTTCTCCTGGGAGTGCTGCCAGTTCCGGTCTCTGTAGGATCACCGCCGTGGAGTAGCCCATTGCATCCCTGCGTCACAGCCCAGCGTGTCTGCCTGCCTGTTCCTCTGCCTTCCTGGACTTCCTGGTTTCTCTGTGCCTTTGGACTGCCTGCTTGATCTTCCTTTGTGTGTTCTGAGAGTAAATAAACACAATTGACTTGCTATTGGATCCTGTGTTTCTTTCCCTGACACTTTTGGGGGAACTAAATTAGCTCCTACTTCAGAGTACTGTCTAACCCAGCACAATAGGAACTACCAGTGATGTAAGTGTACGCTGATTGGCTGAATTCATGCGAAACGCCAGCACATGCCATTTAAAAAAAAGCAGTGTACACACACAGAATATAGCCTATATATTTTCTCTCCACAAACTAACTCTACGAACATGGAAAACCGTGATAGATGGATCTCTCAAACTTTACACTAAGGAGAAAATCTGACGTAACCTTAAGGGGATCAAGCGAAACATGATTATGTATTTCTGCTCAGCTAGTGACATTGGGAATCAATCACTTTTCCATGTACTGTCTACTTTCCTTGTATAACAGTTCTATCTAATAACGCATTAGATAGGACTGTTAAACAGATCGTAAACTAGTGAAGGCGGAGAGTGTGAGTGCTGTGTGGTCAGGCTCTGCCTTTCTCAGCACCTTCAAAATAAATGTCCTCTATGCTGTCAAAATAAAAGTCACAACAAGCGCTGCTTACATCACTTCATAGTTCCTACTGGCGTGTGAATGCAACCTGCAAAATGGCTCTATATAGGGGAACATTTAGTTCTCCTATAACTAAGTTCCTAGAACTACCTAGTGCGAAAGTGGCTAAAGAAAGAGTATCCCAAGAAAGGGACCCATAGGAAAACAGAAGAGACAAAGCAACAGTTACAATCTACTTTTATCCCTCCCTTGACCATGTGACTGAAACCCAAATGTTAGGCATTCAAACTGACCGATCAGCAGATTACAGCTTCCCCCGCCGTACTGAAGGTGTGAGAACGAGAAAACCATCAGCACCTATGCCTTTAGGAATTCCAAATGGAAAAGAGGGGGTTGGAACAGGAAAGCAAAAATCTTTGTTGATTTTCAAGCCTACAGAGGTCATTGACATAGTAACCATTTGCAAACATATATTGTGTTGTCCTTCATCTTCTTTTCTTTAACTTACCATTTTAACGCTTTTAAACAGATGCCATTTGCTTTGATATTTGTCATCTAGGCAAATTAAATTCCAACAGGAGTGGCTTCAATTTCCAGACTCTTTTGGTCACTGTATTAATTAACAGGGCAATCAGGCATTGCCAGTCTTAGCGTGAGCATATTCTCTCTGTCTGTCTCTCCGTGGCCTCTTGGCATCTCCGGCAGGTTTCCAGTCCAAGGCTGACAGTGACATTTGCTCCTCTGTTTGTAGCTCTTAAAAGAGCCACGGGTTTCCATCTGCTGTCTCACATATTCACGCTTTCCATACATGAACAGACAAAAGACATGGAAAAGCTGGGCTATGTGTATGTGTGTGTGTGTGTGTTTGTATATTAGAACAATGTAGCCATGCTATATTATAGTAGTATGTATTGTTATTATTATTAATAACAGAACTGCCATATGGAATTAATTAAATCATTAAAGTAAAAACAACCTTTAAATCTATAAAAGCTATCATGTGGAGCTTTAGTTGAAGCATTTTAAGAAAAATATCAACCTTCAAGTCTATAAATTGCTTGTTTATATCTGCCCTGGGCTCCTTGACCCAGATTGCATTCCTAGGCTGTGGAGGAGAAACATGATTCTACTGACTCGATCAGAATCTAATGCCTTAAGCCATCACATGCTCCAAGCACCTACTCCAAAGTTTCTTATGGCCCAGAATGTCGGCAGACGTGGTCAGATTGGTAACCCAAAGGTTGCGGGTTTGATTCTCAATACCGCATGCCCTTGAGCATGGCACCTATCCCCCCACAGCAAAATGGCTGCCCACTGCTCCTAATATGTGTGCACTAACTTGGATGGGTTAAATGCATCTGACAAATTCCAAGTATGGGTTACCATACTTGGTGTCTGGAAATTGAAGCCACTCTCACACCTGTTGGAATTGCATTTGCCTAGATGACAAATATCAAAGCAAATGGCATCCCTTTAAAAGAGATTTAAAATGGTAAAAAAAAAAAAAAAAAAAAAAAAAAATAATTTTTTAATTATTTACCATTATATATGTTTGGCCTTCAATTCATGTCACTTAATAGTCAATTAATAGAACTGAGCCATGCAGTCACACAGTGTTCTCACACAGGCAAGGTCACAGAGTTACTCTTTTAAAATCATCCCTGCACAGTGTGGAGTTGTGAAAAGGCCACTGGTCCAGGATCTCTGCAAAAGGTAATTTCTTTTGAGATGTTTTAGGTGTGATGTGCCTGAGAACTGCAGATTTAATCACAATAAAGCAAAAGTAACATTTATTAAACTGATATTTTATATTTGGAAGACTTTCTCTGCCATGATGTTCTTTAAAATCGACACAAAAAGTTTTCATTTTAATCAAATTGAGTGATAGAGGCTGAAAAGTAAGAGGAATTAGTGACATTATCTGAAAAGGAAAGACAGAGAAAGTGATTGCATTTGATGGCTTGCGATGTGATCTTATCGAATGCTAGAGGTAAAAATAGCATTATGATGATAACGGTGTGAGCTCATGAGGGACTGATTTTTTTTTTTAACCTGACTACAGCACAAGATCCCACATCAGCAGAAAGATTCAACAGAAGTTAAGAAACAGATTTGATGCAACTTGTCCTGGTTTTTGAACAGAAGTAAGAATATAGTTTTATAGCATTTTGACAGATTTGCTCTTTACAGAAACCTGAAGACACAGTGGCAATGGATCAGCAGTGTCTTCAGAGAGAGTGGAGAAGTTCATGGAGAACAGCCAGACAGGATACAAACATGAATGGTGAAAATGGATGGATGGATGTGAGCGAAGAAAGGGAGGAACGGGAGAATCCAGTGGAGAGAGATGAGCAGTCGGAAGAAGTGGAGCTGCAAGTAAAAGCACAGGAAAGTGAGAAGGCTGTTGATGACGGCGAAGGATGTAGTGTTAATTTTCCCTTTATACCTGCAAACAGTGACCATGTTGTTGTTATGTGTGCAAATAATGATAATGCCAGTGATGAAGAGGATGCCAACAACAGTAATGTAGAGAATGCTGATAAGTATGACAACAAAAATAATGAAGAATACAGTGACAGTTTACCTGTTAGGTCTACAGGTAACGGTGACGGTTTAGTTGCTGCATGTAAACATACATATAAAAGCACTAATAAAGATTATGATAAATATAATGATGATTTTAAAGATGACTGTTTTGTTGCTGCCTCCATCAGTACCGATGACACTGGTGGTTACGAAAAAGACTTAACTTTTAGAGGTTTAACATTTAGAGGTGAAGAGCAGAAGATGACAAATGCCAGCTCGGAACCGGGAGTGCTAAATCAAGAGTTAGACGAGGAGGAAGAAGATGAGAATGAATATGAAGGACATTCCAAGAAGCTATACTCCGATCCAGCGTTCCCAGGTATGGTCTTTGAGGCTCTGGAGAACATGATGTTGTATTCTGTCCTCACTGACTTGGCCATCTACACAGAAGACGGACATCAATTCCAGGTTCATTCTATTGTCCTGGCTGCGGTCAGTTACCTTATTCAGAAGAGGCTCAGTCAGAAGCCCAGACAAGAACGGATTATCACATTGTGTTTGGGGCCCGAGGTTTATGGTTCAGGGTTTGCAGCAGTGGTGGAGTTTGCCTATACAGGGAACATCAGCATTCTGAACAAAGACAATATGGAGTTGGTCTGGACTGCAGCTGTCAACCTGGAAGCTCCGAGAGTTCTGGAACTCTGCAGAGAGGAGAAACAAAGAGAACAGGACAAGGAACGAGGGAGAAACGAAGACAAAAAAAGGATTTCTGCTAAGGAACATATGAACAATAGTCTACAGCATTTCAGACAGCTGTGGACACAGAGAGTGGGATGTGACGTGAAGTTTGAAGCAGAGGGAAGAGTGTTTCATGGTAAGTCATTATAAATATTACAGAGGTTTAAGTTTCCTATGCATAAATCTAGATGATGCCTCCATATTGTAGACATCACAATATTAATTTGATGCCCTCTGTATTTGTGAAACTGCTCGTAAACTTTTATTTATTTCTCACCCTCATGAAGCTCACCGAGTGCTCCTGGTTGCCAGCAGTGACTACTTCAGAGGGATGTTTACCAGCGGTATGAAGGAGAGCAGGCAGGAATTGGTGTCTCTGCTGTTAGTCAGGGCTGCCATGTTTGATTCCCTCCTCCACTACAGCTACAGTGGGGCTCTTGCTCTTGGATGGGACAGCGTGTTTGATCTCACATGTACATCTCTTCAATTACAGTTTCAGACTGCCTTCTCACTATGCCTTAACTTTCTGCAACAAGAAATAGATGCTTACAGCTGCCTGGATGTTGTATCTTTCGCAGAGGCCTATGGGATGGCTGACCTTCTTGCACTTGCCAATGACTTCATCTTGAGGCACTTTCAAGATGTGTCTGTCTCTCCTAAGTTCCAAGATCTTCCTGTAGAAAAACTGAAGAAATACCTTCAAAGTGATTCCCTCTGCGTTCCCTCAGAGTTGTCCCTGTTCAAAGCAGTCATGTCTTGGATCGAAGCCTTTCCCATTCAACGGTTGAAACTTGCCAGGGAGCTGATGAGAACCATCCATTTTCCCCTCATGACCTTTAAGGAGTTCAATGAAGTCGAGTCCATAACATCTTGTCTGAGAATTGATGCCAAAAATCTCTATCGGTCTCTCCAAAAGGAGTTCTTCTCCAGTTCTTCAGATGCCCAGTCAAATGTCAGGGTCTACATGCCTAAAGACACTCTAGTCCTTGTTGGGGGTGAGAGAATCACTGATAATTTTGACAAACATAGACCCTGCAGGGAAATGTGGTTTAGCAATTCTTTTCAGAACCACATTGGATTGGTGAAGAAAGTAGAGTGGAGAATGCTGGGAACTTTACCTGAGAAACCAAGATTCAGTCATGGAGTTGGGGCGATGAGAGGGAAACTTTACGTAGTTGGTGGACGACATTATTATGGAACAGCTGATACCATGAAAAGCACCTACATGTAAGATTAAATATATAAGGCTTATTCTGTCTAAACTTGTCCAAGTTTACCCCCCTCATACTAGTTCAATCTTTGATCTAGGTACGATCCAATCCAAAACTCTTGGCAAAGGTTGGCTGATATGCATGAGAGAAGAGGCAGCTTCACTTTAGTTGTCCTGAATGGTAAACTATATGCTATTGGAGGAGAGAGAGACTCAGAGGTCAACATGGAGACTGTCGAGGTCTACTGCCACAACACAAATTATTGGAGGTTAGTACAATAAATAAGTAACACACACAACATCAGCTGTTGTTTCTGAAACAACATGTCTAGCAAGTGATCACAGGTCAAACACAACTGCAAACCCTAACCTATGTCTGAATGTTGTTCAAGACCCTTACCCTAATATTTGATTTGTTTGTGGATAAGGGTAGTGAAAACGAGAAAACGAGTTTGTGAGGGATGGATGTACTGTTTGTGTCACCAGGAATTTACCAAAAGCCAGGTTAATAACATTACTTGTATGTCTTGTATGTATTGTATGTCTATCCCTCATATCCACATTAAGCGCTTACCATGATTAATTAGGAATGTTGTTTCAGGACTAATAACGATGTTGATTCCGAATCATGTCCTACTTCACTAAATAACTTTGTTCAGAGTAAGAGTAAGGTAGATTTAAATATCATAAATAACATTAAATAACATATTGCAAATGTATTGCAAAATTCTAACTCTTCCTAATAGCTTGGTTATAAGAGTGAGTGATGTTGGGAAACCTGACCCCTCTCTTCAAAGCCTTTCTTTTTAATTCTCTACTTTTCCAGTTTTGTCTGCCCATTAGACCAAGCTCTATGCTGTCATGCAGCCAGTGTATGGAACGACACAATCTTCCTATCCGGAGGCTTTAACGGCCAGTACCAATGCCTGTCGTCTATGATCCTTTACCACCCAGAAAGAGGATCGACTTACCTGGCTGACATGAGTAATGACAGAGCGCTGCACTGCATGGAGACCCTGGGTGACCATATGTACGTGGCTGGTGGGGTTTCATGTGTTGCTGATGGCCGTCTGGTAGATCAATTAGCCTGTGAGGTCTATGACCCTGTGGCCAACTCCTGGACTGCCATTATGTCAGTCCCAGTGCCTCATGTTGGGTCAGCGTCAGTAGTCTTAGAGGGCAAGGTCTACATAATTGGAGGCTACTGCCATGATAACTACAAGGATACCAAATCAGTGAACCGCTATGATCCTGCAACAGAGCGTTGGGAGAACATGAGCAGGACACCAGGCCCGAACGCACACGTAGCTGCCTGCGTGCTGCCCATACCTACTCACCTTAGAAAGTAAGAGGAGTATATTCTGAATACAATAAATTGTCAATACACTAGGGCTGCACTACATATTGTTTTAGCATTGATATTGCGCTGTGCGCATCCTCGTCACAACACAAGCTGTGCGATGTCAAGTATAGGGATTGTAGTTGAGGGTACGGGCCAGCTGCCTACCGGTTTGGAGCGCATGTGATTTGCGGATTAGTTTCAAAGTTTAACCATCATAAACTGAAGGTTTATCATATGTATGTGTTTTTAAGTCCTGTCAGTTTAAACATCAAGCACAAGAAGACTGAAACTCACATGCTGTTTTCTGACAGAGAGCCACGCAGACAGCACGTGAACACTGAATTCAGTTATCTTGTGTTTTCACTGTCATACTGTAGGTGTGCTATTACGCAACATCTGAAAGAGTACAGACTCTCTGGATCAAAACAGGCAAAAAAGGAGGAGAAACAAGAGATAAAAGCAGGGCTCTGAAGCGGTTCAGGGAATGAAAACAAAACGGAAACAAACTAAATTTTAGCAGGAACAGGAACATAAACAAAAATGAAATCAAGTTTAAACATTCTTAACAAAAACACTTATTTGAAAATACCAATAACCGGTTAATAACTTTATTTTATCGTTCTGTTTAAAATTTTAATTTGGCTGTCAACCAATCATGAATTCAAATGTACTATGCAACGTGAGTCAAATGCGCTCAGTTGTCAAGTCCTCCTATGTAAGACGCAAAATGCCGGCATTAGCTGTTGGATCGCAGGAGTTTATCCGAGGATACTTTGCCATGGCAGGTTATATCCAGTATGGTGATTTTTGAAGACAGCAAAAATTGCAGGTTACCATTCAGTCAGTCAAGTTTGACATTATGTCGATACGGATATAATGGGGTCTCGTCTGGGAGCCCAATCATCTTTAAGTGGTAACTAAATGAGAAAATGGAATTGGCCAGTGAGATTTGCATCCCGAGTCACTTTATTTACATCACCATTACTCACTTAATTCATATTTTGCTTTGGAGCAGAGTGGTTGTGACAGTGATCGCTCAATCCAATCATCCTTCTGTGAAAGAGTGAATTTCTTCAGTGATAAAGAGCAAACAGCATTTTTGATTGCTAAAAAGGAGTTAATATCCAAAAACAGCTATTTGAATTGCTTTCATTTGCTTTGAAGCTCATTAGTTCATCGTGGGAGATCTTTCTGCCAGTGTGAGGGCGCATCCAGCAGTGATTCGTCCCTTGGTGCTTCGCGTTCAAAGCAGACTTCTTAAAAGAGCGGCAAACACAGATGGCAAGCAAAGATGTTTTCTGGTCCCTGTTTTTCTGGATGTGGTAGTTTCCTGGCTTCATCTGACGGCCATGATTGCTTTCTCATATGCCTGAGCAAACAGCTTGCTGAGAGAGCTTTTGTGGATGGTACATGCTCTCACTGCGACTCTCCTTCTTTAATACAGAGGTACGAGTCCCCTCTGCTGTTACCCAGCCCACTGCCACTTCTCATAGCAGAGCCGTGGGTCTGGATAACACTTTGGGAGACCTGAGGATTACAGTGGGAGCACTTCTGCCGGGCCGGCCCCAACGGACCTCCCACTCCTCTAGCGTACCATGTGCTGTTGAGTTGCCATTGAGTCGTTGGATTCAGAGTTGACGGCTATGCTTGCCTGGGCTGCTGCAGGCATCGGGCTCAAGTGGAACCCTCCACCATGCCCTGAGCGCTTGTGGTTGGATAATTGGTTCCTGGGTGTGGCACGCAGGACGCAGGGCCGCCAAGGGTTACGTGGACATTCCACAGATGGAATGTGCAGTTGTGGTGCATTTATGCCTGCAAAGTTCTGCCACCTGGCAGAATCATTTGCTCCTCCCACCCAAGGCATGTAAGACGAAAGAGTCCTGGTGAAACGTACATCAAAGCAGCCCTGAGACGGGTGGCCCATAGATGGAGGGAGCTGTTCTGAACCAGGAGATGGTGAACACACCACTCCTGAGAATCTTCCATTTTGGAGAATCTTCCATTTTGTTTTATTTCTGTCCTGCTTTTTCAATAAAAGAGCAGTTTCCTCAATCTCTGGGCCGTACTGGGTCTGTGCTGACAGTGAGGGACTGCTCTCAGCCAACTCTTCATTTGCCACAAGCGGGGAGTTTGCATTTCGAGGACACACTGCTTCCTCACGCCTCCCTAGCCAGTCCCTCACGGGAGCTACAGAGCCAGGTAAGTGTCACCACACTCACTGCCTCTACTTTGGATGCTATGCTTACTGGGTTAGGCTCCAGTGCTTCTCGCCACCCTCCTGCGGGTACGTCTGTTGTCCATCTGGTGCCACCCGTGCGGAGCATGGGAGCCTGGCTAGCACTTCCCAGCCTGTCCCATTGGCTCATTCGGACAGTCAGACTCGACTATGCGATTCAGTTCACCAGGTGTTCCCCCAGGATCAGTGGCGTCCTGTTTATCTCAGTGGTAAGCAAAGATGCCCCTGTCCTGCATGCGGAAATTGAGGTCCTCCTAGCGAAGGATGCAGCCGATATGAAGTCAGGGTTTTACAGCCTTTACTTCATTGAACCCAAGAAAGGCGGCAACCAATTCTGGATCTGCGTGTCCTCCCCTTTGGGCTGTCCCTGTCTCTCTGTGTTTTTACCAAAGGCTGCCCTTACCCCGCAAAGGGAGGTGGGAATTTGCATCTTGAACTATATCAACAACTGATTCTAGCTCACTCTCGGGATCAGTTATGTGAACACAGGTACCTGATGCTTAAGCACCTCAGCCATCTGGGGCTTCTGGTCACCTGGGAAAAGAGCAAGCTCTCCCCCATGCAGAGCATCTTTTTTCTCGGTGTGTAGTTGGACTCAATCAGTGTAATAGCGTGTCTAACCAGCGAGTGCGCACAGTCGGTCCTGAACTGCCTAAATACATTCAGCTGGAAGACAGCGGTTCCACTGAAACAATTTCAGAGTTTCCTGGGGCATATGGCATCCGCAGCCACAGTAACACCACTCAGATTGATGCATATGAGACTGCTTAAGCACTGGCTACATGGCAGAGTCCTGAGATGGGCATGGCGCTGCGGCACGCTCCGTGTGGCCATCACACCGAGCTGTCGCCAAACATTCAGCCCCTGGTCAGACCTTGCCTTTCTACTGGCCGGAATACCCTTAGAACAAGTGTCCAGGCATGTTGTTGTCAGATACCTACTGGATGGGACCTTGACTGCACTGGCATACTAATTGCCTGGAGTTGCCCTAGTCTATGTTGTTTTTGTGCCCATCTCTATTAACCTTTTGAGAGTATAGTACCACTTATGGGATTTAGAATGTTCAGTGACGTGACATAACTGCCAGATTCAAACTGTGTTTTCACGCTTTAGCTGGCGCTGAGCCAGAGGCGGACGTTCTCAGTGCTTGACATATATCATGAAGTTTTTTCAACCACATAATGTTTATTTTAGGTTTCAAACATTTAAATACACATAAGTACTAGTAAAACAATACATCTAGAGTTTGTAAAATACACACTGGTGTCTATGGATGCAGCAATAACAATCCATTCAAATGTAATCTACCGACATGTTTTATTCATATCAGATACACATAGTTTAAGTACCTATAAAGTACTCTTCTCCCAGTGCACCGGCCACTTACATGTATTTCTTGAGAAACTGATGAATTTACGTGCTGTAAATCGGACTGACAGGACTCTCTGAACTGCGGTGCAAACAAACATGGCACGCTTGAAAGGGTTAATATGTAATGTTAATAAAATAATTTGTAACAGTTAAATTTAAAGCCTAGTTTATTACCATTTTGTTGGGGCAATTGGGGACAGGTGGGGCTCGGAACCCTTCCGTACCTCCAAAGTGGGGAACGGCAGAAAAAGTTTGAGGAACACTGGTCTAGCTTAAGATCCTGTCTCTCAAGATAAAGCTCGCTTCTGTCAAGAGGGTAGGGGACCTGCAGGCATTTTCCGTCAATGAATCGTGCCTTGAGTTCGGGGCAGCCCTGTCTCACGTCATACTGGATACATGCCCACAAGTTCCCACCACTCCTTTTAGGGACCAGGTGGTGAAATTGCAAGCCCTGCCCCCGAAAGAGGCAGACCTAACTCTTGCGTTGCTGTGTCCTGTTCACACATTGCGTGTTTACGTGGACTGCACGCAGAGCTTCAGAAGCTCAATAGCAGCTCTTTGTCTGCTTTCGGGGTCAGCAGAAGGGAAAGGCTGTCTCCAAACAGAGGTTGGCCCACTGGTTAGTGGATGCCATCACCTTGGAGTACCAGTCCCAAGGCGAGCTGTGCACCCTTAGGATGAGAGCTCACTCCACTCAAGGTGTTGCTTCCTCCTGGGTGTTGTCATATGGTGCCTCTCTGGCAGACATCTGCAGAGCTGCGGGCTGGGCACATTTGCAAGATTCTATAATCTCAGAGTGGAGCCGGTTTGACCCTGCTTGCAGCGCCATTCCCCTCTAACAGGGGGATACAAGCGCCTACTTGCAAACCCTGATTTCCCCACTTGGCAAACCCTGAATCGAGTTCCTCCAGCAGTCAGGCGCAGCGGAGGCATCTGATGCCAGGCCCAGTATTCGTATGCATGCCCGGCCGGTCAGACCTTGTACTGAGCTAGATGCCCATATGCTGTGATTCCCCCTCGGTAATCCCACATGTGTACTGTCCACGGTATGGTTTTCCTGTCTGTAAACCTGTGTCTTTCCCTGGGCAGATCTGCTCTGCCACATCTCTGTGGTAGGTCATGTCTGGCCAGGGAGGAGCTAATACCAATGCAGAGATTTTCCATATGTAGCACTGCCCTCGGGGATGTCCACATGTGTATCCACCACGTTACCTCCCTTTTGGCAGGGTTTGGCCTCCGTAGCGCTCCTCTCCATTGGACTAGGCACGCTTCATGGCTAAAAAACAATGGGAGTTGAGGTCCGAAGCACTCTTCCCCCATGCAATGTCATGATAAGAAGAACAGCAGCTACGACCGTTCCTAGTGTAAGCTCTGTCCCTTTCACCCCTATTGGTATGGAGGACTACTCTCCTTGGGCTTACATGGGGCGACTGGTTACGACTGTTTGAGGCCAGTTGCCAAAATGGAGCAGGAACGGAGACATTACGTTCCCCCTGCCACAGCCCTGAACCACTGCTGAATGGCCAGGATCCTGTCTCGGCTCCTCAGCAAAACATGAATGGTGGTAATATTTAAAGTCCGGGTGGGTGTGAATTGGCATGCAAATCTCACTGGCCAATGTTCATTGGCTCATTTAGTTACCACTCGAAGATGATTGGGGCCCCATTATGTCAGTTTCAATGTAACGTCTCTGTTCACCATTCATAATTTTCGGAATGATGTTACAGAAGGAACGCATGAACAAAAAAAACGTTAAAATACTGATTCTGCTTTTTTTTTTTTCTTCTTTTTTTTTTAAGCCCTGGATAAAGCATTGCTTATGCACATTGTAGTCTCTAAAAAAAGATTTTCTCAGCTTTGTGCCAAATGTTATATGTATATAATATTTGTTTTGAAGATTACTTCTAGAATAAAGAATAATAAAGGAAAATAGTTTCTTCCTACTGTGTGCATTCACTTTGTTAAGAACCATTCTTCAATATTGTGATATATTACAGTACAATTCATCAAAATGCACTATTGGCTTAAACTTAACAAATCAAAATCGCAGTGTTTGTTAAGAAGGGATGTCAGATGTGTTTTGGGATTGGATGACAAAGAAAATTTGGGTTGAATAAGTGCATTATTGTCAACACGTTCTTCACTTTTACAAACTGAGGACCAGTTTTATGATTCTGGCAACATTACAGATCAGAAGTCATATTAGATCAATAGATACTCGTAGGATTATTCGAAAGATTGGAGTCATCACGCCGGAGACGGGTTTAATGAAGATGCATTTACAGGGGTGAGTTTAATTGACAATAATAACCTTTTAATAACATTCATTCACATCAAAGAAACATGAGATATATTTTCAGGACTGTTAAAAAGTTATTTTTGACATTTTGCTAAATAATTCACACTGGTTAAATCACACAGAAGTAGAATCCTGTGGGTAAAGCAGGTAGCCTGTGAAAGTGGAATAGTTGTACCGTCGATCTACAAAGATCCAGCATCTGATCCACAGCCTCACGTGAACCTCCTCTCCAACATCCAGCTCCATCACGGCTCCATTGGACATTTGGTCGTTGCGCTCCTCAGAATTATATTCATATGAAGACACAAATCGCGCCGTGCCTTTAAAGATGCTCAGACCCATATCATGGGAGGCAAACGCGGAGCCTGAGTACCTGAAGTAATACACACCTTTAACAGGTGCGGTGAAGACTCCTACAACAGATATTTTAGTCACATTTTATCACATATAGAAAAAAGCAGCACAATTTTAAATGCTATACAGAGCAGAACAAAGCAAAGATCTTTTTTTAAACCACAGACAGTCAAAGTGAATATGCAGAAACCTGTGACAGGGTTGTA
This sequence comes from Rhinogobio ventralis, assembly GCA_039654625.1. Classification (NCBI taxonomy): domain Eukaryota; kingdom Metazoa; phylum Chordata; class Actinopteri; order Cypriniformes; family Gobionidae; genus Rhinogobio; species Rhinogobio ventralis. The sequence continues at coordinate 51,495,853 of CM077193.1, read as the reverse complement.
TGCATCACCAACGTTGGTTAGGACTTTATCAAAGATGAGTTTGGTCTCTGTACTAAAAGGCCCTCGGTTTGTGCTCTCTGTTGCCGACATGGATGCAGTGAATGCCACTTTTGGACTCTCTGTGTGTGGAGAAGACAGGTTAGTTCGCTTTACACAATAAATAAAACTATTACATTTCCCCAAGGAAATGTGAATAATGCTTGTTCAAATGGTACAACAATGTTCAGACACTGTATCCAAACCAAATAAAGAGAATTTACCCTTAATCTGTTTCCGCAGGTCCTGAATCAAGCTTTTCTGCTCTTCTGGTTCACTTTTAGCAGCGCTCAGATCTGTTGTCAGTCCATCAAGCAAAGCTTTAAGCTCCTTTAACTCAGTGTAGATATTCACCGCAGGAGTCATAATATCCTCATCCTGTGCCATGCAGGAAATTATAATTGAGATTAATAAGATCTGAAATAAAGCCATGTTTCTCTGGTGCTAAAGAGAAGAGCAAAGATCTACAGTCGCTGTGCTTCTTATTTGTATAGAGCTACTCTTGGTTAATGATTAAGAATATGGAGTTTTTAGATTTAGGCTTACGGGGGAGGATAAACACAAACACAAGCTCAAATTTGACTAATCAATATGAAAACTTTCTAGAATTGCACAAGTGAATTTCCATTATGTTGTACATGACAAATTGCTCAACTCATATCATTAGTCCTATGTTCAAATCCTATGAAAGAAGATGAATTGCTTGATATTGGTTTAAAGATCCTGTGATGATAGCGATGACATTTTTAGACATTACGTTTTTTCTTAAAGGGACAGTTCACCCAAAGATGAAAATCCTGTCATCATTTACTCACCCTCAAGTTGTTCCAAACCTGTATGAGTTTCTTTCTTCTGTTGAACACAAAACATGATATTTTAAAGAATGACGGTAAACAGATAGTTTATGGTAGTCATTAACTTCCATAGTATTTTTCCTACTATGAAAGTCAATGGGGAAGTCAACTGTTTGGTTACCGTCGTTCGTCAAAATATCTTCTTTTGTGTTCAACAGACGAAAGAAACTCATAAAAGTTTGGGTGAACTATCCCTTTAACACCTTTCCTCTGGCTTTATTCTTCAAGTGCAATTAAAAAATGACCCAAATCCAAAATAAATCAATGATTTGGTTGAATTTTTAACCAAAATACAAAACAACCATCATTGGTAAAGCATGGTTTTGTCCTCATAAAGTTCAGGTGTAGTTCAGACATCTACTAGTTAATAGTGGAAATTAACTGGTCATCTCACTTGCATATGGCATTTCATTTCCTTAAATTTGAATGTTTTTTTCAGAGGTGAAACCATCTGTTTGGCTAACCAGGATTCGCATGATAGACACATAGTAAATAAATGGGTGATAAAAACTACTGTAGCTTCAAACAAATGTGTGTCTATTAACATATGCAGTTCATATACAGTACACACACACAAGATTATCATGCATATTCTTATTTAGGCTATATGAACATTAAAATAATGTTTTATGTTAGCTCACAATATAAGCAAGAAATATTTATCATTTTGAACCTGTATCGCACAATTTCAAAACATACACTAGAGGTGTCATTGTACATTTTTACTTTTGAGATTTTGCAGTTTGGCACGTGTGGATACTTCATACGTAGACAACACACAGACAAACACCAATACTTTTATTTTAACGTATCCAGAGCATGCTAAAGATTCATAAATAGACATAACCATGAAGTAAACAGAGTTAAAATACTGATCCTCCCTTCAAGTAAAAGAGGTAAATAAATGCTCTAGGACTACTAAAAACACTTACATTTCTAGTTCTATTGGGTTTCAAATCACCTCTAGACTTAAGGTGACACAGAACTAGATCATTTAGGGGGAAAAAAGTAATGTGGCCGTTCCAAGGTGAAGTAATTCATGAACAGTACCAGAGAACTCATAATACATATGGTAATGTCATGGTATACGAGTACTGTTTCTGCTGTTGGCAAACGTCTTACCTGCACCTGCAGTACAGAGTCATTTACAAACGTCTAATGCAGGTGTTGATCGACAGTGAAATCCTCGCTGACATTTGCAGATGTGGATTCAGCGGATTGTAGGTAAATATCCACTCTATCCAGCGATGTTTTCTTTCTCTGTGTTTTTAAAATGATACATTAAGTGAGTGAATTATTCACGAAGCGGGTGTAAACTTCTAAACAGTCGATAGTAAATAGGAATTTTTATTAGTTATTTGTTTCATTTCAGGTTTATGTAGTGGAAATAAAATACATTTTATTTTATTTCAGTTAACGGTTATAGAGTGGTGCAAGTATGACATCACTTTGTAGGCCAAAATGCGAAAGCGAGTTAGTATTTTAGCACTCCTGTTTCCTTCGTCCCGAAGTCAATGGGTTTTATGAATGGCTGAAATAAGGTCTGTGATGAAGACAAGCTCAAAACACTTTCACGTTTTTTGCTACGACATAAAATACATCAGTTTGACCCACTTGTGGTTTTTTGAAGCTGTAAGGTAGGCTGTAAGGCTGAAAAAGGCGGTTGCTAACAAGTGGCTAAATGTGACTACAGAGGCTGTATATGACATTCTTCTTTCAGACGAAGTTATATTAAAAAAGTCTTGGCTAATCCAAGCATTATAATGGCAGTGAATTGTTGTCTCGTTTTTGAAGTCCATAAAAGTGCATCCATCCATCATAAAAGTGCTCCACACGGCTCCGGTGGGTTAATAAAGGACTTCTGAAGCGAAGTGGCGCATTTGTGTAAGAAAAATATCCATATTTAAATTGGCTAATTTTCATTTTTGGGTGAACTATCCCTTTAATGATGGTGACGTTGAAGTCGAGCGACTGTGGTGTAGTTAGTTTATAGCCTACTTTTAGCTTTTTACTTCTGCCGACTGCTTTTAGGCATAAAATTCATAAAATTTGTGTTCATCTGTGATAATTATCTTGATGGACAAAACGTGTAAGTATTATAAACTTTTTGCAATAATCCAGAAGGCTATGGAAAAATCCTATTGGGTTTTTGTCAAGGGAACTACAAAGTGACGTCATACCTGCACCACTTTATTTTGTTTCAAGTAACAATATTTTTTTTTAATGATGATATAATGATATAAATAGTTTGAATAGTTCTAATTAAAATGAATTATCAGATGTCTTCATGTAAGGACTTTTATTTGTAGGACAATCAGACTTACTGCTCATACAGAGCGTTCCATATCTGTCACTTATGAGTTTTCATTTAAGAGAAAATGCTCCCTCACAAGGCAGACATAAAGACTATACAAATAAAAGCAACACACTTTTTTTTTCATTTTCTGATGTGCTCAGGCAGATGAAGGAGGCATGCGCGCACATCTGTAACGGGTCCGGGCATCTTTCCCATGCTGTTCCATCTCTGAGTCGCAGGGTCATAGCGGTGAGTGACCCTCGCCTCACTATAGTCCTCCTGGCAATAGCCACCTAGAATATACAGCCTCTCCTCCAGAACAGCAGAGGCCGCACCAACGTGGGCAATTGGAAGAGGTGTGAACACCGTCCAGGTGTCGTGTACGGGGTCGTACATCTCGCAGACTAGCTGGTTGGTGTAGTACTTATGGAGGTTGCACACCCCGCCAGCTACATAGAAATGGTTTCTCATACTCTCCATGCAGTGCTGGGCTCGGTCGTGGGTCATGTCTGCGAGGTATGTGGTTCCTCTCACTGGGTGGTAGAGGAACATCGACAGCAGGCATTGGTACTTGCAGTTGAAGCCTCCGGAGATGAAGATTTGACCTCCCCAGACGGTGGCAGCATGACCGCTTAAGGCATGGTCCAAAGGATGGGCGAAGCTGTTCCATTGGACAGAAAAGTCAATATTGAACAGCTCTACACTCTTACTGCATTACAAATGACTCATGTGTGCCTGTCTTATTTATCCCAATTAATTGTAGGAGAAACACCTGAGACAAAGCTGAAAGAGCAACCTCTGAGCAATGACATTTGACTTTGGACTGACAAATCAAATGATTCTCCAAAGATTCTCCATCATTTATAGGTATGTTGCTTCTGAGAGCCACTAGGTGTCAGTAAGTTCATTCATTCTGTGCATTCTGTGTTCACAATAACAGGCAGAATGGTAGATTATTACAAAGGAATCTTTAGGAAATGATTAGCCCACTACTTTTATCCCATTTTATGTCTTTCCCCTACCTCCAGGAATCTGTTTCTAGAGAGTATTTTTCCACACTGTCAAGATTTGTGTTGATGTCTTTGTCTCCTCCGACAGCATACAGGGCGTCTCCACTCACCACCAGAGTAAAGTTACTCCTTAGTTCCAGAAGGTCTGCCAGCCTTTTCCAATGGTCTTGCACAGGGTCGTACCTGTTGATGCAGATGTTGTTAGAGAGAGAAAAGGTGAGAACAGGTGAAAGTGAATGAATGCAGGGTGAAAGGCACATAGAAAAACTGTAATGCAATTCAAAGTTAATAAAACAAGACCTCATTTAATCAAGCCACAAAACTGCCACTTTGGATTTTGTGGGGTCTTTAAATATGCTTTACTTTACCTGTAAACAGATTTCATGATGTCATACTTTGCGTAAAAGTGGCAACCTCCAGCTACATATAGTTGACCATCAAGGACCCCAACACCATGTCTAAATCTGGCCCGATCTGGCATCTCTCCCAGCATTCTCCACTCTATCTCCTTCACAAGGCCTGTTCCACTTTTTAGAGAGTTAGCAAACCAGACCTGCTTGCTGGGAAGTCGTTGACCCATGTCTGGATTTAGCTGATCGCCTCCGACCAAAACCAGGGCATCTTTGGGGTGACGTACGCGTTGCTGCGCCACGCGGTCAGAGATGCCAAATCCAAACTCCTTTAGCGCTGATTTGTAGAGTTCAATATCGACTTCTCCACTGCATTCCATGCTCAGGGTTACGGCGCGGACTTCTCGGAATTCTCGGAAGGTCATGAATGGAAAACGCACCGCTTGCATGAGCTCTTCGGCCTGTGGGAGCCGTACAGCGGGATCTGCCTCTATCCAAGTGACGACCGCTCGGAAAACAGACAGCTCCGATGGAGTGGACAGCGCATCGCACCGGAGGAACGCCATAAGCTTCTCAGCCGGGAGGTCCTGAAACTTTGGGGTGGCAGATACTTCTTGGAAGTGTCTCAGGACATAGTCCTCAGCCAGCTCCATCAGCTCAGCCATCCCGTAGGCCTCTGCAAAGGACACAACGTCCAGGCAGTTGAGGACATTAATTTCTTTCTCCAGGAACTCAAGGCAGAGCAAAATGGCAGGCTGAAACTGAAACTGGAGGGAGGTAGAGGCGAGTTCAAACACGCAGCCCCATCCGAGCACCAGAGTGCCGCTGTAGGCACAGTGCAAGAGGGCCTCGAGCTCAGCGGCTCCGACTAACAGCAGAGACACGGACTGCTGCCTGCTCTCCTTCATACCGCTGGTAAACATGCCTCTGAAGTAGTCACTGCTGGCTGCCAGAAGCACCCTGTGAGCTTCATGAAAAGAATTGAGTCTTTTAAAAGATTAAAAATCTTCTAATAATATATTAACATTTTCTACATTTTAAAACATTCAAATTTGAATGGTCACTGAGGACCAACTGTGGAAAGGATGGAATGGAACCAAAAGGTTTGTAAAGTCATTACCATAACTGCCCTTTTGTCTCTACCTCTGTCCTTCACCATTGAAGACTAACTACTAACTATTGTAGACATTTTCTACAGCTTGATAAAAGTCAAGCCCAGCAGTTGACATTTTCCCCTGCCTCTTTTCTTCAGTTTTAAACTACTTTTCTCTTTTTCTACCACTGGATACAAGTCAAGGCCAACAGTTGACAAAATGGAGGGAAAAACAGTTGTCATTTTCTTGTGTCAAGTGAAGTCAAATTCAAAATTTCCCTGCCTCTTTTCTTCACTTTTAAACTTTTATTTATTTTTTTTTTTTTTTTTACAGCTAAATGTAGATAAAACTCAAGCCCAGCAGTTGACAAAATGGCGGGGAAAACGGTGGCCATTTTCTTTCAAATTAATTTTTTTTTTTTTCACATTGAAATTTGAATAATGGACTCTCTTTCATAAGCAAACACCCAGAATGCTCAAACAGACACCTAGCAGTGCCCTAGAGACAATTGTCAACATCCTGGAAACCAACCACAACACTAGCATTGTGGAGACCCACGGGCAAGCATCACTATTTCTTGCACAAATGGTCATATTTTGGATGTTACAGTGTCTCTAGGTGTCTTACCAGGGAAAACTGTTCCTTCTGCCACCAATTCAACATCACATCCCACTCTCGTGGCCCATAAGTCCTTCATTGACTGCAGGCCAACTTTCATCTGCTCTTCCGCTGAGATCTTTCTCAGTTTTTCTTCCCTGTTACCTCCATCTTCGGAGAGCTCCAGGACTCTTGGCGCTCCCAGACTAAGAGCTGCAGTCTGAATCAGCGGCATGTCGTCTTTCTTCAGATTGCTGATGGCTCCAGTGTAGGCAAACTCCACCACTGCAGCCAAACCTGAACCGTGAACCTCGGGACACAATCTCAGGGAGATCTCCTTCTCATCCCCATCCCTCTCCTGGAACTTTTGCTGGATGAGGGAGCTCACCGCAGCCAAGACAAGCGAGTGAACATGGAAGCTCAGCCCGTCCTCGGTGCTCAGGATCAGATCCGTGAGGAGGTTCTCCATCTTCAGCTCCCCCAGAGTCTTGAAGATCTCGCTTGGGTAACTTTGTCTATGATACCTTTGCAGCAGTTCATCTTCCTCCATATTATCGCTCTCATTGTCCTTCACTGCCCTCTCTTTCATTCCAATCCTGCTGTCGTTGTAAGACATTATCCATTTTAGCTTCCTGTTTTCTTCCTCAAACTTCTCTCCTCCTTCTTTCATCATCCTTTTCCTGCGCTCCTTCTCCCTTCTCCAGAGTTCCTCCCATTCCATTGGCAGATATTTTCTTGATAATTCCATGAAAAACAATACTTCTCCTTACAGCCGCTCTCTGTTTACAGCACTAACTCTTGTCGGCGCTCATGTAAGCTGTATTTCCCTGAAGTCAAGTCTAATTATAGCTTCTGAGTCAGTAGATCTAATTTCATTAGACACGCCGCCTTTACAGAGGGGTCGCACACAATTAATAAGTCACAATAAATCCAAATTGTATAATCTGATGATGATTATCATGAATAGGGTTCAATGGGGCTAAAGGAAAAATGAATAATGTGCTTTTCATTACTCCCATAGTGTATTATTGCAGAAAAAAGATATATGTTTGTATTGAACATTTATGGAGCAACAGATTTTGTGTGAAAAATTAAATCATAAAATATTCTTTTTTTTTTGTTTGTTTAAAAATCTTTTACCCCACACACACACTGGGCAAAGCTAAAATAATATGTTTTTAATGATGTTTAAATTAATACTTGTTCAAAATAATCACCGTAGCAAAGTTTGTACTATTTTCTGTTTATTTTGATAAATAAAATAATTAATTTTTGTTTAATAAATGTACTGCCATTAAAATAGGCTATGTTAATATAGAAATATACACTATATTTCCAAAAGGATGCCTGCCTTTACATGCACATGAACTTTAATGGCATCTCATTCCTAATCCGTAGGGTTTAATATGGAGTTGGCCCACCCTTTGCTGCTATAACAGCTTCAACTCTTCTGGGAAGGCTTTCCACAAGGTTTAGGAGTGTGTTTATGGGAATGTTTGACCATTCTTCTAGAAGCGCATTTGTGAGGTCAGGCACTGATGTTGGACAAGAAGGCCTGGCTTGCAGTCTCCGCTCTAATTCATCCCAAAGGTGTTCTATCGGGATGAGGTCAGGACTCTGTGCAGGCCAGTCAAGTTCCTCCACACCAAACTCGCTCATCCATGTCTTTATGGACCGACACTTTGTGCACTGGAGCGCAGTCATGTTGAAACAGGAAGGGTCAATCCCCAAACTGTTCCCACAAAGTTGGGAGCATGAAATTGTCCAAAATGTCTTGGTATGCTGAAGCATTAAGAGTTCCTTTCACTGGAACTAAGGGGCCAAGGCCAACCCCTGAAAAACAACCCCACCCCATAATCCCCCCTCCACCAAACTTTACACTTGGCACAATGCAGTCAGGCAAGTCCCGTTCTCCTGGCAACCGCCAAACCCAGACTCGTCCATGGGATTGGCAGACAGAGCAGCGTGATTGGTCACTCCAGAGAACACGTCTCACTGCTCTAGAGTCCAGTGGCGGCGTGCTTTACCCCACTGCATCCCACGCTTTGCATTGCTCTTGGTGATGTAAGGCTTGGATGAGCTGCTCGGCCATGGAAACCCATTCCATGAAGCTCTCTACACACTGCTCTTGAGCTCATCTGAAGGCCACATGAAGTTTGGAGGTCTGTAGCTATTGACTCTGCAGAAAGTTGGCGACTTCTGCGCACTGACCCTCAGCATGCGCTGACCCCGCTCTGTGATTTCATGTGGCCTACCACTTCGTGGCTGAGTTGCTGTTGTTCCCAATTGCTTCCACTTTGTTATAATCCCACTAACAGTTGACCATGGAATATTTAGTAGTGAGGAAATTTCATGAATGGACTTATTGCACAGGTGGCAACCTATCACGGTACCACGCTTGAGTTCACTGAGCTCCTGAGAGCGACCCATTCTTTCACAAATGTTTGTAAAAGCGTCTGCATGCCTAGTGCTTGATTTATACACCTGTGGCCATGAAGTGATTGAACACCTGAATTCAGTGATTTGGAGGGGTGTCCCAATACATCGGGCAATATAGTGTATCTCAGTTCTCAAATTAGAAACACATTTTTTTTTAATCTTGTTTAATATGATAATTAGAGAAGAAAATATGAAATAATATCTCAATTCTAAATAGTGTAATCATGTTTTCCTTTTTTGGGGTGAAAGTTTGAAAATCTTGTTTAATATAACCATTATGTCATAGTTATGTCATTGTTATGTCAAAGAAAATATTATATTGCTTTGAATATCATATTTTCTTTTTTGAAACGATACAAGCACTATACAAATAACAAAACAAAAAAACGTAATTTTTAAACTCATTACATATTCATATTGTTTTACTTTAACATATAGGCCAGTTCATACCGTCACACCATTTGCAAATCACATTTTACAGTACATAAAGAGCAGTAATTCATTCTTGTTATGACTATGAAAGACATTTAAGCACTGAAAGACATACACTGCCGTTCAAAAGTTTGGGATCAGTAAGATTTTTTTTTTTTTTTTTAAGAAATCTCTTATGCTCATCAAGATGATCCTTCAGAAATCATTCTGATATGATGATTTGATGCTCAAGAAACCTTTATGATTATTATCAGTGTTGAAAACAGTTGTATACATTTGTTTCAAGATTTTTTGATGAATAGAAAGTTCAGAAGAACTGCATTTATTTGAAATATAATCTTTTGTAACATTATAAATGTCTTTACTGTCACTTTTGATCAATTTAATGCATCCTTGCTGAATAAAAGTATTAATTTCTTATTGACCCCAGACTTTTGAATTGTAGTGTATAATAGTACAAAGGCTTTCTATTTCAGATAATGCTGTTCTTTTGAACTTTATATTAATCAAAGAATTCTGAAAAAAAAAAAAAAAAAAAACTTTGATAATAATCATAAATGTTTGTTGAGCATCAAATCCTCATATTGAATGATTTGTGAAGGATCATGTGACACTGAAGACTGGAGTAATGATGATAAATTCAGCTTTGATCACAGGAATAAATTACACTTTAAAATATATTCAAACAGACAAGTTATTTTAAATTGTAACAATATTTCACAATATTCCTTTTTTTTTTATTAAATAAATGCAGCCTTGGTGAGCAGAAGAGACTTATTTTTAAAAATCTTACCGATCCCAAACTTTCGAACGGCAGTGTATATCTGTTTCTTAAAGCCACTGATTGAAGCTGAGTATGCCAGATGTATTGAATAGATAATTGGCCATAGCTGACAAATATAATAACATGCACATATTTTAACATCAAACATGCATCTAAAAAAAGTCTCTTAAAAAGTAGTCAATCTTTTACATATTACATGCGATGATAATGACCAAAAAAACGACTAGCTTTTATTTACTAGTATTTTTGCAATAATTAGAAGAACGGTGTTGTTCAGAATCAAACTTTAGGTTATGAAACATGTTTTCATCAGAGTTAGTGTTTTGCCCAACCTACATAATACCAGTAACCCAGCAGACTGACATCCGTGAACATTTTACCACAAAGTGCACTTTTCAGAAAGCTGATTCTTATTTAGCACGGTCGTGTTGCTTCTGTTTGGGGTGAAATTCAGGAAGAACATACTGTTAAAAAAGCACACCAAATCAAACACAAACAGGCATGTGACCCAAGTGACCTGCATGTACACCAATGTGAAATTTGAGAAATCATTGCATTTATACATGTAACATTAAAGATCTCATAAAATTAAGAAAAAGCATCATGTATCAACCTGATAGTTTTAATATATTTGCACGGAAAAGAAGACAAGCTGAATAATAGTGTCTGAGATCTGAGAAATTAGCATTTAAATCACCAGCATTTTCCTCAGTTTTCCAGTCATTGAATAAATTATGAAAATGTTCTGTACATAAACACATCATTTCTTGTACTATTCTTTGTACTTGTTAACAGAGATGACATTTTGAGACCCAAGGTCACTTACACAAAGTGGACAAGCCCACCCAACTGGGCTCCGTGTTGAAGGACGTGCCCAATAAATGACCAAAAAAGCCACGGAAAGAAGTTTTACTGTTCATAAAAATAAACTTTTTATGAACCTCTTTATGGCACGCGATTCCATGAAACTTGTGTATAAACAGTGGAAAGGGTTTATTGTGTTCTTTCGGCCCGTTCTGCTGGCTGACTCAAGTGCTCTTTGAAATCGAAATTCTAGGAATGGACAAAAACACTAACTGATTGGCTAATGTCCACTCTATAAATTACATATCCTTTGGCCATCCATATTTTGCCCTCATGAAAGCATGATGGTTCCAGTAAACACAACCTGCATACTAAGATCTGATTGGTTAGGTGGGGATGTGGGTGTGTTTACCAAATACCCCTGTATAGATAGTTGGAACAATCGTCATGAAACTGGTACACATTCCCAAAGAAAACCCACATCAACAAAACATTTTCATGTTAGTACTCACAACAAATGAATGGGAACACTAAGCAAAAGTAGCAGATATCAGACACATATGCTGGTTCTCCCATTAAAACAAAACGAAATTCCATTTGATAAAAATAAGACCATTATGGAAATGTTCTCACTACATTTTCATGACGTTCATTATCTTGCTACTAAGTTTTATGTGTTGTCAAAATGACCAAAGTTTAAATTCAATCACGTTTTCATATATAGTGCTTTTTTTACAAAGCAAGCGGGTTTACAGAGGGAAGATATACAGCGGGAAAAAATCCCTTCAGTGTTTTAGGAGGAAGGAACCTTAGCAATGACTCAGTTAACATGTTCAAACATGTCCTTTGGGCACAATTAAAAATAAACTAGATTAAAAAAGTTTGTATACAAACTTTAAGTTGGCTTGAGAAATCCTAGCCAGAAAGTTTAAAGAAGTTGTAAAAGCTTGAAGTTTTAAGGTTTTCAGTTTGAAAAAGATTTAAGTTTTAGTTATGTAGTTTTAAAAGATAGATAGATAGATAGATAGATAGATAGATAGATAGATAGATAGATGGATGCTACGGTATTTGGGGTGGTTGCTATGCGATTTCTAGGGTATATTATAGCCAGCAGCCATATCACCCTGTAACCCAAGACTGGTTTCCCACTGAAGCTAAGCAGGGTTGAGCCTGGTCAGTACCTGAATGGGAGACCTCCTGGGAAAACCAGGTTGCTGCTGGAAGAGGTGTTAGTGAGGCCAGCAGGGGGCGCTCACCCTGTGGTCTGTGTGGGTCCTAACACCCCAGTATAGTGATGGGGACACTATACTGTCAATAAGCACCGTCCTCTCGACGGACGCACGACTCTCTGTGGTCATAAAAAAATCCCAGGATGTCCTTCGGAAAAAGAGTAGGGGTGTAATCCCGGCATCCTGGCCAAATTTGCCCATTGGCCTCTGTCCATCAATGCCTCCTAATCATCACTCTGTCTCCTCTCCACCATAAGCTGGTGTGTGGTGGGCGTTCTGGTGCAATATGGCTGCCGTCGCATCATGCAGGTGGATGCTGCACATTGGTGGTGGTTGAGGAGATTCCCCCCTTCTATATGTAAAGCGCTTTGAGTACCCAGAAAAGCGCTATATAAATGTAACTAATTAATATAAATGTAACAAATTAATTAGGGTACTTGGGCTGGTTGCTAGGGTGTTGCTATGCGGTTGCTGGTTTAGTAGATTTAAAAGATAGATAGAGAGTTGCTATGGTATTTGGGGTGGTTGCTATGCGGTTGCTAGGGTACTTGGGCTGGTTGCTAGGGTTTGCTATGCAGTTGCTAAGGTACTCAGGGTGGTTGCTAGTGTGTTTCTATTTGGCTGTTAGGGCACTTGGGCTAGTTGCTAGGGTGTTGCTAGGCGGTTTCTAGAGTATTATGGGTGGTTGCTAGGTTGTTTCTATGCGGTTGCTAGGGTGTTGCTACAGTGGTGGCCAAAATTATTATAACACCTGACAGATCAGAAAATATTGACCTTTTTTTCCCATGAAACATGCTCTGAGCACAACAAATATCAGATGAAGTGAGTCTGTTTTTATCCACTTTTAACTTTAATATTTTAATATTAAAGTTAATATTAAAATATAATATTAAATATTCATTTTAAATATATTTATTTTAAACTAATATTAAATATTAATATTTAATATTAAAGTTAATATTTAACTTTAATATTTAATATATATATATCTCCTTATGATGGCTCTATTCTATGGTTTATAGAGCATAATCGTGACTTTGTAGATATTTGTTTTATGAGTATTGTAATGGCTAATTCAACAAAAACAACTGAAACCTCTTAAATATGCCAAGTGTTCTAATAATTTTGGCCACCACTGTATATGGTTGCTAGAGTATTCTGGGTGGTTGCTAGGGTACTCGGGTGGTTGCTATGCTGTTGCTAGTACGTGTTATCACATTGATAGCATGTTTCAGATAGAGACCATGCAGATAGATGGATGGATGGATGGATGGATAGAATTTAAAAAGTCAAATTAAAAAGTAAACACAGATAGTTATTGAGTAATCGGTTGTAAAGACTGGAGTCCATCTGAAGCAATTGGAGAATGCTTTTTATTATTTGGAAACAATATCTCTTTAATATCTCTGCAGTGAAATAAAAAAGCAAACTTTTTAAACTCCTGCATGTCAGATGTTTCTCCTGAGAAAGAGACCCCAGTAACCTCAGAAGAGATTGTGCTCAGGTTTGCAAAGCCTGCCATCAGAAATCAGAGCTCTCAATATGAACTCAAATTTTTTACATTAAACGCAGTTATACTCTTACTAGATGACAATGAGTGACTCATTCGGCTCTGTTTTATTTCAGGAGAACGTTGATAGCTATTAAAGATCAAAATCTGAGCAAGTCTCTCCATTTAATGTAATTGTTAGGAGAAACAGTTAGCATTAAAAAGATCTCAATTGTGTCTCTTAATTTGTGAACAGGTTTGAGCTGTTGCTCATGCTTCTCTGATAACAGCTGGACAAACTTTAGACTTGCTTAAAAGCATGGAAAAACACAGGTTTATTGGCGAGTTTCCAGACCCATCCGGCTAAGTAAGTCAAAGTAATTTAGACCAATAATAATAATAAGTTGTAATCATTTCATTTATGATGCTCACTTTGGGAGAAAGATATCTGATGTGACCACACATCCGAACTGTTGCCAGACAAACTCTATTTGACAGATGTGACATCTTGGGAAACCAGTTTTTTAGACATTTCTGAAGAAGTCTTCAAAGATAGCAAGAGAACACAATACAAAGAACTGCCAGTCATGATTCTTTAAAAATGTTTGTGTACGTCTAAATAATGGGTGTGTGTAACTAGGCTCAATTTAGGTATAAAATAAAACGCATTTCCTGACAGCAGAGGAAGGTCAGCTCATCTCCACTCGGCTCGGCGCTGTGATTTCCGTGGATGTGTTGGATCATTTCTGTCATCTCCATAAGGATTAAAGCAGGAAGAGTCAACATCTTAAAGTTTTAAGTCCTACAGAATCCACGATGGCCAAATATATTGATCGCATCAGAAACTTAATCCCGGGTCTGCGCCGCCCGGAAAACAACCTCCCGCCTCAAGGTGTTACCGTGGATATCGGAGATTATGGGAAAGAGCAGGACAAGCAAAAAATGTCTTTCTACAATCCGCTTGACCCCGTGCCAAAATATGAATTTTACGCCAAAGACACAATCTCAGGACGTATAAAAAGCACCAGACCATCACTGGACGTTCTGCGCAAACCAGTAAGTACATCTGAATGAAATTTAATATGTAAGGCCGCCCAATCGTCCCAATGGAGGCGTACGATTGATGGTTGAAGGTTTCTTGCGCGTTCGGTCTTTTCAGCGGGGCAAAGGGATTTAATTCTAATTTATCTTTATCTGACTCCATTTTATTATGACCTCGAATTTAGGTTAGAATGCCAATTGGTTATTTGGTCATTTATATTTAATAGTTTACACATTTAATTATTCAGTTTAACCCTTTGTTGAAATTATACCCGTTCATAGTTAATAATTCCAGAGTAAGTCAGAATAAATCAGTGTAACAATTTATTATTAGTCAGGTAAATGTATCATGCCAATTCCATAATCAATTCAAAGATAATCCATACATAACATCAAATGCTCTGAAGTATAGAATAAAATATGGATACCTGACCTTCTGAGAATTACATAACGCTGAGCATCTAAGAGACACTCGGCGTTACGGGCTGACCGATGTAAAGGTTCGAGCCCCGACCTCTTTGCAACATCTCCTTAAATACCAGACCAAGACAGAAACCTCTTTCAAATGGAAACGTGGGAATTTACATTAATTACTGTCCCATAGACCTGTACTGACAAAAGGCCAAAGTATTTCCAAATAAAATTTCCTTAAAACCTTTATTACATTTTGGTTTACTTCTGTGGGGAGGAGACCTTTGTACCAGTCGCACTGAGACGTTTCAAATAATATCAAACATGTATAATTCTGTATAGTATTTGTTCACTTTAGACCATATAGATTTTGGGTGAATTCTGGAGGGGAGATGGGGGTAGATGCAGGTGAAAGGAGAGACATGTACATTTAAAGTCATTCGTAGATGATTCACTCAGCGTGATGTCGTCTCGGATGGGGATGCTAAATGCATGAGTGGGTTCAGATGCTAATGCCCTTTATTTTCTCAGAGACATTCTGGCATATGCAAGCTTTTTCCAATCTTACAATAACTAATTAAATTTCTTAACACATATATTTAAGTCTATTTAATATTGTACCTGAAGAATATTGTTTGGATGGCAACATTTTGCAATTGTGTGTTGTTCTCTGTTCTCTGTATCAACAGCCGGAGCCCGATGATCTTCCTCCACCACCAGAGGATGACGGACGGCCCAAAGTCAAACTCGTCCGCTTTGGATGGGTTCTGGGAGTCATGGTGAGAAAACAGGAATTATATACTCTAAAAAATGATGGGTTGTTTTAACCCATGTTTGGGTCAAAAAAGCGCCAAACAACTGTTGGTTTAAATTTTTACATTACATATACACAACGGTTGGGATTGTCTATATTTGACCCAAACATGGGTTAAAACAACCCAGCACTTTTTAGAGTGTATATTTGATCTCTTAGTCTTTAACATCAAGTCATTTCTCCAAGACGTTAAACGGCGAGCTAATGTTTAAGTCTCAGGTTCTCCAATTGTTCTCCTGAGGAAAAGACCCAGTTTGTCTCCTCCTCAACACCAGAGAGCTCTGGGTGACCCGAGTTTAAATCTCGGCTTGAGGTCCTTTCCCAGTCTTGTTTTTCAACCCTCTACGCACACCTTGGCAATATAATCGCCATTGGCTAGTACATTTTTTAGTTTACTCGCCAGACTGATATACTGTTTTATTTATATTAGTGCTGTCAAATCAATGAATCGCAATTTACCGCATCCAAAATAAAAGTTTGTGTTTACATAATATATGTGTGTGTACTGTGTATAAATATTATGTGTATATAAACACACAAATGTATATATTTAAGAAATGTTTTTTATATTTATATATAAAATATTTATATTTATATATAATATTAATTATATATATATATGCAAATATTTCTTAAATATATACATTAATGTGTGTTTATTTATATATAGTAACACACACACACACACACACACACACACACACACACGTATGAATGCATGTTTGATATTTTAACTGAACTTAGGACTGGTGGTGGTGCTTAAGATATTGTTGGTCATTCAGTGTTTCTGTAAAAAAAAAAAAAAAAATACTAATAGATCATAAAATAACTATGAATAAGATACTACTACAACTAATTCTACTATTAATAACAATATACAATGCACTAAAGACTGAGCTGCTGGGTTCATGAATGTTAATCACATTGTCAGCGTTACTCAAACTGATTTGCTGACATCAAAACAGTGAAGGTAATAGATGAGCGCCAGCCAATGAGATTGCCGTTTGTGCATTAGTCCCGCCCACTACCGCATATCTTCTGCTTCTTCTTAAAAGCTGAATAATTCCAAATGAACTCCGTCGTTTTGACAGGAAAATACAACAAAGAATATGGTTTACATGTAGTGCGTCGATTCTGCGTGGTATGTAAGACTCTCTCTCTTTGCGTGTGTGCGCGTGTGTGTGTGAGAGAAACAGCGCTCCCTCAAAGCGACGGCGAGTTGTGCGCCTTCACACTAGAGTTTACGGTACGTCAGATACAGGTGCGCACGCATCCATTGAGCTGAACTGAAATAGACAGTTCGCTTGATGGAGAGCGAAACTGTTTCTCTGAGTGTTCAGTGAGTGAAAATATATCTATGCAAAACTTATTCTTAGCCTCCAACACACACACTGGCGAGTAAAATCTTAGCATTTATTAGCCAGTGGCTAATGATAGATATTGTTTAGTCGCCCAGAGTGAAGATTTACTCGCAAATGCGAGGGTTGTTCTTGTCTGTACTCTCCCAATGTCTCATCTTTAGGAATGTGACGGTGAGGAAATTTTCCCACTGGTTAATCGACGTGTGACAACACCGGTAATACCGGTATCACCGGCGGGGCTTTTAAGTCACTGATTCTAAACCGAAAGTAAAAATGCGCACAGCCGCTCGGGCATTCATAATGGAGCGGAGCAAAGCGAGTGTTTTTTTTTAGGCATGAACTGAAAACGTGCCAAACGCACCGTGAATGACAGTGCGGCCGTGCTCATTTTAGTTTCGGTTTAGAATTAGCGACAATTCGGGGGCGGGTTGCTTGAATTGTGGGTTCATTAGCCTATTATTCTTAATGAAAAACACTACAACAAAACATTATAATGACAAACTCACTTAAATAGGCGCTTTTACATTTAGCATTGAAACCAAATCTTCCGCGATCATCTTGTCAATCATCTCCTCACTCTCGTGATGAATGAAATCTGCTGCGTTTGTGCTGCGACTCTTGTTCGGCTCTCACTGTACTGAGCAGACACGTTCAGTCTTTAATTGTAGTGTCTGTTCTCTAACTGAACTAAATAATTTTATTACTATAAAAATCAAAACAATGGTGGGGGCGGGGGGCAAGTGATGTAACCGGTGTTTAGCCTGAACACCGGTAACAACGGCAACACCGACTACCGAAGCAAGCCTACTCATCTTGTATTGTCATATCTAATAAAAAAGGCAAAACATATAACTTTAAAAAAAGTGTCTCAAACTGTACTCATATTTGCAAAGATACCTGCTGTCAAAAGCCAGAACTCAAATACTTCTCACCAACTTCACACAAGAGCAGATGTTCTGAGCTGCCGTCCCTTACACCTCTATTCTCCTTATTCTTCAATAAGTAGTAGGGTAAACGTACCTATTAAACTCAAGTACCCATTACTATCTTTGAGCTCAGATTATAAAAAAATAAAATAATTAATCATCCAACATGATGTCTTAACCAAATGATGTGTTTGTTACTATATACCTCCTGTAATGTCAAGCTAATCAGACCATTGCACACTGCGATATGGGTATCCATGTGTTCACACTGTCTGGCGGCCATTTTGAAAGCTGTCTGAAAACGTTCACCAGAAGAGGAGCCCCTTAAATGTGCATTTTTTTTTAGATGTTTAAGCCTTTATTTTCAATAAGTATAACTTCTTACTGCAAAATTAAGAGATTAATATTTAGACTTTTGCATATTATAACCTGGAACCTGGATGTGGGAAATAATTACAGTTAGTTTCAGCAACATAGCGCAGATGCTACAGAACAGAGTTAGCTTACTAGCTGTATAAGACTGTGCTACACTAATATATTACTTCACAGGCATTACTGGCTTGTACTTTTAAATCCATTATATTATAAATTTACAGTTTATTGATATTCTGTTGTTTTACACTTCTATAATTTTTAAAGATTTCATATTATTGTAAGGTGAGTTTAAAGGGTGCACTACTATGAAAATCACAGCTTCAGTGTGACATCAATAAGAAAAAGTATAATTTCATAGATATTTTCTGTAATAGCTGTTCGTATTAAAATATGTATGAACTTAATACATGACCTAGATAATTTATTTAGCAAAATTGTACTTTTAAATTTATAAATGTAATATTTATTAATTAAAAAAAAAAGGTTTGCTGTTCTAATAAAGCTCAGTGTGCTCCCTTTAAGCTCATCCACATTGAACGTCTATGTAAATACTTCATAAACAGACTTTAAATATTAACTGATGGTTGTCACTTCAAGTTAATCTTTATAAAATTATTCTTTAAAAATGTTGTTTCAAATAAACAAGAATTTTCCCCAAAAAGCATGTACCCATTTAGCACAGCCAGACTTTTTGCATTTAATACAATTAAATATTATTGTGTGAGAGATTAATATTTTATTTTAACATAACTTCTTGTACTCAAACCAATACCCTGTGCACTAAAATGTCTGAATGTAGATTTTGGTGAGCTTAATAGGCACGTTTACCCTATAAGTAAGGTGTTTTCTGTGAATGTGCAAGACTTATTAGCCACTATAACAAGAAGAATACATCAGCGCGCAGTAAACTGCAAAACTGTTTGTGCTACAAACCAGCGTTTATAATTAAGACAATACGTTAAAACAGGGCTCGACATTAACGCTTGACAAGTGGATTTTTTGAAAGAGCAAGTGAAAGAAAATTTTACTTGCCCTGACCAGACAAGTATCCTGATTAAAACGTCAATAACAAAAAATAACTAGGGGATCACCAAAACGCGAGAATGATTCTGCGTTCATTTAGTGTAAGTGGCGATTGATAGTGAATAATAATATAGCGTATAATGTACAGACGGTAACGGGTTGCGCGGTCTCATGAGGAGAAATGGAAACAAATGAGTGCAGCTCAAAGAAACTCAGTAACATACTGCTGTAAAAATGTGGAGTTTTTATATTTATAATACAGTTAAGCAACATCGCACGACCAAGAGTGCTGAATACCATCATGACTGAAAATATGACACTGATTTCATATGACAGTTCAATAAACAAGTCATTCATATTAAGTCACTTAAATTTTGGAAGCAATATTGACTGTTTTTGTTCTATTTCAGCAGCGAAAATAGTTCCGATTAGTGAAAAAATGCCCTTTATAAAGGTTAAATATTATAAATATGCAGATTTAAATATGTCAAAGCTGACTGAACACTAATGACAATATTGCTTCAGAATAAATTAAATTTACAATACACAACAAAAAAAAAATCTATTTTTTTTCTGGACAAGCAAATGACCGATTTACTTATCTGAAGGACATGAAAAGGCTTAATGTCGAGCCCTGCATTAAAAATATGGTAAGAAATACCAGGTTGCAATATCAAGCCGCATAATGAGCTGTTTTGTGCAGCTAAAAATACCTGTAATATGTATGTTAAATGTAATAAATAATGAAGTGAAATTAAAAAAATAAAAAGTTGGCTATCCTCATGTCTCTACATTTCATCCAAATTGTCATTATCATAATGCCTCTGAATGTATCCTCGTTATTCACAGTGATACCTCTCATTTGAATCTACAGTGATGGGAGTAGGCCTATACAATATGCTTAACAGGGATGTAAACTGCTCACTTTTCAGTTAATTCGCCGTTTTGAAAGAAAACGTTTTTGTAGGGTGGGTTTGTGGCGCGAACACATTTGTCAACGTTCGTTCTGCGCGCTTTCGCTTGACTACAGTAGCGGCCAATCCTGTGGATGACTCCATCCGCAGCCAATCACGCTCCTGACTAGAGCAGCGACCAATCGTGTGAGTGACAAGCACGTGTCTGACTTCAGAAGCGGTCAATCGCATGAATATATCTATATATATATATACAGGGGTGTAGCACCAAATGTTGGGCCCCGGTCACCCCGGTCCCTTTGAATGCAGCCGTCTATCTGCATCGAATTATCTGTACTCAGTAAAACCGGTACTGCAGAAAGACTGGTATCGTCACATCTGCACAATTTAATTACAAATCACTACCGGTAGGCTACTTTTGACAACACTACTTTACTGAGGTAAAGGGAAAGTTACAGTTACACTTTTCTCTCGCAAGGCTCACCATTCTTCCTCCTCCCAAAAAAACTAGTCAGAAGTTGTCTGCCCTCCTGCAACTTTCTTTCCCTTTCTCTCCGCTCTTTTTTTTTTTTGATAACCTGAATTAGGCTTCATTTTTTGTAGTGCGAGGATCCTTTTCACGTCACAAGCTGAATTTAACCGACAGCGCCGGACTACAAGACCAAACCAATCGCTAACACGGGGACACAAGCTGCTAGGCAAATAAAGAACATTTCTCATTTTTACAGATGGAAAAACGAGTCTTGTGAATTTCTTATTACTAACGATAGCATATTATTATAACTATGCAATTTTGTCATGTTAATATTATAGATTATCAATATATATTTTCGGGCCCCCCCTCACCGAGGGCCCGTTACTCAGTTCCAGTATTACCCCCTGTCCGACGCCGAATTATTTACATTTACATTTATTTACATTTATGCATTTGGCAGACTCTTTTATCCAAAGCAACTTACATTGCATTCAAGGTACACATTTTACATTTTGTCCGTTTTTAAAAAAAAAAATATATATATATATATATTTCCAATGCAAAAGCCTCTAAAAGCCACCTCGGTCAAAAATGAGATAACGATACTGAGTGAATGCTCTCCATACATAGTATACGTTAATCAAATACGTTCACTACAAAACCGCTAAATCCCAACCTCAGCCCATTCAGAAGTACTGGTACTGAGCCTGACAAAAATGCAAATTTTAAAGAAAAACATCAGACGGACTTAGAGGCTTTTGCATCTTAAGTCTTCATATATATATACATAAATTAATTCTCTTATAAATTAAGAGACCACTTAACATTGAGAAATCAATGTTATGTTAATCAATGTGTGTGTGTGTGTGTGTGTTAAGTAATGTTATTATAAATATTATTGTAGCACTTCCAAATAAAAGTGTATATAATTATTTAAACATATGAATGTATTACATATTTCCTTAAAGTAAATCATTAAATCGTTAAAAATGTGTTTATTCTTACATAAGAAATTCCATTTTAAGCATTTTTCAGATCTGTAATTGTCTCACCTACATGAGTGTGCAAAATAATGTTGAAATGTACAAAAATATTTAAAAAATCTTACATCCACACACCACTGATGTTTTGCTGTGATTCTGTTTCAGATTCGCTGTATGTTGAACATCTGGGGAGTCATTATGTACCTGCGGCTGCCATGGATCACGTCTCAAGCCGGACTCAGTGAGTCGATCCTCCATTTGGTTTATTGAATTCAGTTAAAGTCACTTCTCAAATACCCAAATGTTTCCTCCCTTATCTAGACCTTATCTAAACTGTCATTTGACACATTTATTGCAGTTCTGACCTACGTCATTATCTTCATGTCTATCACCATCACAACAATCACTGCGACGTCAGTGTCGGCAATCTCCACCAATGGGAAGGTCTACTCTGGTGAGTCAAATTGTTTACCATAAAAACAGGAACATTTGATTTCATGTGGGTTTAATCAGAATCTTTGTTTCGTCTCCTAGTAAAATATATAAACATAGGCTACATAAAACAATATGTTTACCTGAGATTTGTAACATTGCCCAAGCAATGCATTGTGTATTTTCTAAACAAGTGAAAACAGACTTGTTTATCTGTAATCTTTGCTCCAGGTGGCACATACTTCATGATCTCTCGGAGTCTGGGTCCGGAGCTTGGAGCGCCCATCGGTTTGCTCTTCGCCTTCGCCAACGCTCTCGCCTGTGCGCTCCACACAGTGGGATTTTCTGAAACTGTCAGAGATCTTCTGAAAGTGAGACATGCACACATTGTAGGGCTTGGGGGAAACGCAGAGAGCAGTTTTTTAGAAAAAGCATTTCTTAAAAGCACTCATATTATTACCGTAATGCAGGGTTTCCCAAACTGCAGATAATGTGACTATTCAAGGTAGGGCCGGCAATTTTCAGAGTGGCTAGCAATATCAAGTTAGCTTTAAAAGTATAAGATCCCACCCTCCCTTCAGAGCATCTCCAAAGCCACGCATCCTTCAAAACAAATGAACGCGTACAGCAGGGAGCAAACAAAAGCATCACGAGAGATGCCTATAAACTACCTCATGTCTCAAAGAACATAACATTACAATAAAGATAAACATAAAAAACTGACCTGTACCACTGGACTGCTGCAGATTAATTTCCGCGTTGATAGTGCTGTCTTTAAAACGCATCAATTTGTGTCACGAACCGAGTATAATGTCACAGGTTTCCATCTCTTCCAAATTACGCTAGTTATGGCGTGAACGCAGCATAATCTCGTTGTTTTGGCTCAGGAGGAACTGTAAAATGCAGCTACTGTTTCGTTTGCAGCACTTTGTGACTGACGTCTGTCTAACTCTGCATAGCATGAAACACGCTGATGATGTGTGATGTCTGCGCGAGCAGGTGCATGGAGGTATGGAAATACATACACCGGACCGAATGCAATGATCAACAAACATTTTATGGTCCTAAGGCTTCCACAGACGAGATATATATATATAAATCTTTACCCCACTGCATCCCACGCTTTGCATTGCTCTTGGTGATGTAAGGCTTGGATGAGCTGCTCGGCCATGGAAACCCATTCCATGAAGCTCTCTACACACTGTTCTTGAGCTCATCTGAAGGCCACATGAAGTTTGGAGGTCTGTAGCTATTGACTCTGCAGAAAGTTGGCGTCTTCTGCGCACTGACCCTCAGCATGCGATGACCCCGCTCTGTGATTTACATGGCCTACCACTTCGTGGCTGAGTTGCTGTTGTTCCCAATTGCTTCCACTTTGTTATAATACCACTAACAGTTGAGCGTGGAATATTTAGTAGTGAGGAAATGTCATGAATGGACTTATTGCACAGGTGGCAACCTATCATGGTACCACGCTTGAGTTCACTGAGCTCCTGTTGGAAAATGAAATCTGCATCTCCATAAAGTTGGTCAGCAGCAGGAAGCATGAAGTGGTCTAAAACTTCCTGGTATACGGCTGCGTTGACCTTGGACCTCAGAAAACACAGTGGACCAACACCAGCACATGACATGGCACCCCAAACCATCACTGACTGTGGAAACTTTACACTGGACCTCAAGCAACATGGATTGTGTGCCTCTCCTCTCTTTCTCCAGACTCTGGGACCCTGATTTCCAAAGGAAATGCAAAATTTACTTTCATCAGAGAACATAACTTTGGACCACTCAGCAGCAGTCCAGTCCTTTTTGTCTTTAGCCCAGGCGAGACGCTTCTGATGCTGTCTGTTGTTCAAGAGTGGCTTGACACATGCGACAGCTGAAACCCATGTCTTGCATACGTCTGTGCGTAGTGGTTCTTGAAGCACTGACTCCAGCTGCAGTCCACTCTTTGTGAATCTCCCCCACATTTTTGAATGGGTTTTGTTTCACAATCCTCTCCAGGGTGCGGTTATCCCTATTGCTTGTACACTTTTTTTCTACCACATCTTTTCCTTCCCTTCGCCTCTCTATTAATGTGCTTGGACACAGAGCTCTGTGAACAGCCAGCCTCTTTTGCAATGACCTTTTGTGTCTTGCCCTCCTTGTGCAAGGTGTCAATGATCGTCTTTTGGACAACTGTCAAGTCAGCAGTCTTCCCCATGATTGTGTAGCCTACAGAACTAGACTGCGAGACCATTTAAAGGCCTTTGCAGGTGTTTTGAGTTAATTAGCTGATTAGAGTGTGGCACCAGGTGTCTTCAATATTGAACCTTTTCACGATATTCAAATGTTCTGAGATACTGAATTTGTGATTTTCCTTAGTTGTCAGTTATAATCATCAAAATTAAAAGAAATAAACATTTGAAATATATCAGTCTGTGTGTAATGAATGAATATAATATACAAGTTTCACTTTTTGAATGGAATTAGTGAAATAAATCAACTTTTTGATGATATTCTAATTATATGACCAGCACCTGTAGTGTAGATATACATAGAAATACATTTAGACCACATGACTTAGTGATTGCTATCAGGATGTGAAGAGACTTCACCAGTACAACAAAAAACATTTCTGGAACAAATCACCTAGTGATCAATAAACATTTCAATATGTTGGTAAATCATTAAAATATTAACTTAAAATCTCATGGCGACTCAAAGTAAATGTTTCAAGTCAAAGGGGTTCAGCTGACAAAAAAAATCTGTCCCCACTTAACTCACAGTAAATCATGCGTAAAAAAAACGTGTCATTTTATTGAAATGTTTAGGGGTAAATTTTATAATTCTACTGTCATTAAATTGTTTAGAAAAAAAAAAAAAAAAACATGAAATGGGATTGTCGATTTTTTTCTTCTTACATTGACATTGTTTCTTCTAAAACAGAAAATGTATTTTTGTAGTGTTTGCAACTTGAAAAAATGCCAGTTCAGAGAGCATTTAATTGGACCAAAATCTGCAAAGAACTCACAAAAAAGTTGAAAAATTTCACCAAAAAAAATTTGTTTTGAGAGCGAACGCACAGTTTCTCGAGGGACCGCAAATCATTTGCGAGAGAATGCAAAAATGTAAATATGTTTTTTCCTCCCATTCATATTGTTGGTCACGGTCAGTTGGTTTTACTACAAGTGAAAGACAGAAAGTAAAAAGTATGTTGTAATTGTATATACAGTGTATATTGAGCTTAACAGACTGCACAGATGTTTAAATCTCATCCACAATCATTTCCTTTATTCTCAGGACTATAAATCTCAGATGGTGGATGACGTCAATGACGTGAGGATCATTGGGGCGATTACTGTCGCCATCCTCCTCTGCATCACATTCGCTGGCATGAGTTGGGAGGCGAAGGTATGGTCCTCTGCTCCTGTTTTAGCTTAATTCCCAAAACTGCCTCTTGTAACACGATTATTCTTCTTGGTTTTCGCTCCACCACAGGCTCAGATCCTGTTCTTCATTGCGATCATGCTCTCCTTAATTAATTATTTTGTTGGGACGGTCATTCCTCCCAACAATGAAAAGCAGGCTGCAGGATTTTTTGGCTACCAGGGTGAGTGAACAAGCTCCAGATCTAATGTGGCCTTCACGTGCATCTAGTTTTCTAAGTTTGGGAGTCAATATTTCGACCTGCTACAATAGATGACAAGCTTTTGTTTATCAAGCTCACTACACCTACATAACGTTAACATATATGATTCATGCATGACATCATGCATTAAAAATGTAACTTTTTTGTTGAAATCCAGACCTCAAACTTGAATTAACTTTGTCAAATTATGAACATCAACTTGATGTTGGTTTGTGCTGGAATCAAACCTAACCACAGTTTTCTTCTCCCAGCTGACATTTTCGTAAGCAACCTGCTGCCTTCCTTCCGAGGTAAAGATGGATATTTCTTCAAGATGTTCGCCATCTTTTTCCCGGCTGCCACAGGAATTCTGTCTGGTGTCAACATCTGTGGAGATCTCAAGGTAATATTGCCATTTTTCAGGCAGAGTGTGTAAAAGTAGGAAAGTCAGTGTGCCTTAAAACACTACAGAATGACTTGTGTCCGTGGTTTTCCAGGATCCAACGGGTGGGATTCCTAAAGGGACACTGCTGGCCATATTGTGGACCACCTTGAGTTATTTATTGATCTCAATCACATGTGGTGAGATTAGACCTTTTTCTCTCACACCTTTTTGTATCATAAACTCTTGTGAAATTAATTGAAATGTGTGTCTTATTGGGGAACGAACCGTCCTCCTCAATGAAGCACTTCCTCTCTTCTTCCTCAGCTGCAACTGTTGTGAGAGACGCTTCTGGCATTCTGAACGATAGTTTAGCACTATCAAATTATTCAATCCACTGCAGCGGTCTGGGCTGTAAATATGGCTGGAACTTTGACCGATGTGAACAGAACTACACATGTAGCTCTGGACTGGCAAACAACTTCCGGGTGAGCGCATTGGCCCTGTTGGTTATAGTTTTCATTATTTTGTTGTGTGGATGGATACACTGATTAATAGCTATTACTGTTCTTTCTCCAGGTTCTTACCACTGTTTCAGGATCTGGCATTTTGATCACCATTGGTGTATTTGCCGCCACCTTGTCGTCAGCGCTGGGTTTCTTGGTGTCTGCACCCAAAATTTTCCAGGTAGACAGTGCAGACGTTTTGATTTAATGTTTTTATCCTGCAGTTGACTGTAACAGTATTTTTGTATGTGTTTTCCCGCAGTGTTTGTGTAAGGATAATATCTACCCCTACATCGGCTTCTTCGCAAAAGGTTACGGGAAAAACAACGAGCCTCTACGTGCCTACTGTCTGGCGTTCCTCATCGCTATGGCTTTCATCCTCATCGGTGAGTCCTGGATCTCCTCCAGATCATGGAGCACTGTAAAATCCAATAGTGATTCAACAGTGAAGAGAATATCATGTTTTAGATACCTTTACTTACCTTTTTTAATCAGAAAACCCAAGTTAAAGGGGGGATAACACACACAGTTTCAGCCAATCTCATGTTAGTCTTGAGTACCTACAGAGTAGTATTGCATCCTTCATATCTCAAAAAAGTATTTAGTTTTATTAGATTTATAAAAGACAGATTCGCTGTACCGACTCTTTCAGAAAACAGCCGAACTCCAGGAGGCGTGCGTGGAGCCAAAGAGTCACATGCGCACGCGTACACACACACACAACACATCATCGCATCATAGACTCTCTATTCGTTCTGGTTAAATCACAAAATAAAATGTACACAAACATGTCCCTGCTCTTGATACAGAATCCCTGATGAAAACCTTTGGTTTTAATGACAAAAAAAAAACTATACAATGGTGGTTTCGAACCCAGAACTGAACCTCAGACACGCTCGCCGGACAAACGCTCTTTATATGAAGAATCTCGGGACTGACAATATTGTATTATGCTATAGTTAGGAGATATAACGTTAAGGATGAAACTACCACGTTAAACATGACTTCTCATGACTTCCCCCACTCACCCACTTTTTAAAACAAAGTTACGCCACTGCACGCTGGGTTATTTTGGGAAGCTGAACATATCTTTCCCTCACAACCAAAAAACACATTTTAAGTGACATTGTTAAAAAAATCTGTTGGTGTGTGCATCCTGGAGAAGTGCCCATTCAAGGATTTTCCACCCCTTATGAAGTCATACAGGGCCATACTCAAAAAAAACTTTCCCAACCTTGTGAGAATCCTGAAGGAGTGTATTTGGCACAGAAATACTCCGTCATACGTCCAACTCATTTTTTTTGAAACTTTGGCCATGTTTAGCAAGAGAATCCAACTCTTTAACAGTGTAAATAAGTCAGAATGCAGGAAATAGCTTTAGACATCCCTTTTAAGATTAACTGATTGGTTTGAGTGCCATTTTGTCAAGGGAAAAAAAAATACTTTTTGAGGCGGGGCAATTCTTAATAGACTTTTCTCTCATGTCCTCCACTTCTGCAGTTATTTTTCTCTGTTTGCATCCACTCATTTCCCAGTCATCTTGAATGTTGAATTGTCAATACAACTGAAAATGTGAGCGAACGTCACATAAGCTGACTTCATAAATTGATGTTGATTTTCCTAAAAGTTTTTGTTTGAAGTCACCATTATGGAGATCAGTGTTCCCTTTGGTTGGGCTCTTGAACTTCATTTATATTACTGTAATTTTCATGCAGCGATGCAACAACAAATCACAGTTATTTGATTTCAAAAGGAAGGGAAGTGTATACATATGTGTGTAACAACTAGATTTCATTTCAAATAATGATTGTTTTAAATTTTGTTTGCTAACACTTAGGTCATAAACACCTTGTGAAACTTGTAACTGGGTTAATATAATCCGTGTATATTTGTGACAATATCTTGTAATTGATCGTGCTTGAGTCACACACACTTCAACATTCAGCAAAACACACCAATGGTAACAATTAAATTTTATCTAAAGTAAATTATCAAGTACTCTGAGCTTTTGTGTTAGTGAACTATACTAACTAAGCATTTGTCAGCACAACATACTATTCCTATTTCACTTGACTTGTTTTTTTAAGGCAATAGATTTGCATGCTTTTTTTAAGTAAGTCTAACAAATTAGATTTTACAGTGTGAGGTGTTTATCTCTGCGGACGCTTTAACATTTGGTGTAATGTTGATATTTTTTAGGTGATCTGAACACAATCGCTCCTCTGATCTCCAACTTCTTCCTCTGCTCTTACGGCCTTATTAACTTCAGCTGCTTCCATGCGACGATCACCAAATCACCTGGTGAGAACTTCATCATCAACAGTTTTGTATTTTGTAAACAAAAGACTGGATTAACAGATAAACAATAAATGTGAATAGAAATACAATATAAATGGGTCCTGCCTGCTCTGCATCACCTTTTGAACTCATACTTTTACAGCATGTTTTGCTATTTAAGGAAATGCTTTTATTAAACAGATTCAGATATATGCTCTGGTCAAGTTCAGACTCTTTAACTTTATTATTATGATAATGATTTCTAAAAAATATGATTTCACTCACAATCTCTCCCTGACAAAACATTTTAGAGATTGGCATATCAATAAAAATATATATTTATTGTTATACACTCACCTAAAGGATTATTAGGAACACCTGTTCAATTTCTCATTAATGCAATTTTCTAATCAACTAATCACATGGCAGTTGCTTCAATGCATTTAGGGGTGTGGTCCTGGTCAAGACAATCTCCTGAACTCCAAACTGAATGTCAGAATTGGAAAGAAAGCTGATTTAAGCAATTTTGAGCGTGGCATGGTTGTTGGTGCCAGACGGGCCGGTCTGAGTATTTCACAATCTGCTCAGTTACTGGGATTTTCACGCACAACCATTTCTAGAGTTTACAAAGAATGGTGTGAAAAGGGAAAAACATCCAGTATGCGGCAGTCCTGTGGGCCAAAATGCCTTGTTGATGCTAGAGGTCAGAGGAGAATGGGCCGACTGATTCAAGCTGATAGAAGAGCAACTTTGACTGAAATAACCACTCGTTACAACCGAGGTATGCAGCAAAGCATTTGTGAAGCCACAACACGCACAACCTTGAGGCGGATGGGCTACAACAGCAGAAGACCCCACCGGGTACCACTCATCTCCACTACAAATAGGAAAAAGAGGCTACAATTTGCACGAGCTCACCAAAATTGGACAGTTGAAGACTGGAAAAATGTTGCCTGGTCTGATGAGTCTGGATTTCTGTTGAGACATTCAGATGGTAGAGTCAGAATTTGGCGTAAACCGAATGAGAACATGGATCCATCATGCCTTGTTACCACTGTGCAGGCTGGTGGTGGTGGTGTAATGGTGTGGGGGATGTTTTCTTGGCACACTTTAGGTACCAATTGGGCATCGTTTAAATGCCACTGCCTACTTGAGCATTGTTTCTGACCATGTCCATCCCTTTATGACCACCATGTACCCATCCTCTGATGGCTACTTCCAGCAGGATAATGCACCATGTCACAAAGCTTGAATCATTTCAAATTGGTTTCTTAAACATGACAATGAGTTCACTGTACTAAAATGGCCCCCACAGTCACCAGATCTCAACCCAATAGAGCATCTTTGGGATCAACTGCAAGATGCTATCCTATCAATATGGCCCAACATTTCTAAAGAATGCTTTCAGCACCTTGTTGAATGAATGCCACGTAGAATTAAGGCAGTTCTGAAGGCGAAAGGGGGTCAAACACAGTATTAGTATGGTGTTCCTAATAATCCTTAAGGTGAGTGTATAATGCCCATAACATTGTGCATGACTTTTTCAGGTCTAGAAATCACACTTTTAAAATAACACTTCCTCAAATATCATGGTTTTCTAAGACTGTGTAAATTCTGTGTCTTCAAAGAAAATGAAAACAAACAGTTGTTGAGGGGTGAAATAAAATAAGAAATGTCTTGATTTATCATATTTTAAGTCATTGTGAAGCCCTTTTTGAGAACAGCTGTTCTGTGTGTCTAATATTTGTGTTTGTCGTCTGTGTCTCGCAGGCTGGAGGCCGGAGTACCGTTACTTCAGTCCGTGGACATCTCTGTTTGGTTCTTGCTTGTCTTTTGTCCTCATGTTTCTGTTCACATGGTGGGCCGCTCTCGTCACATCCGCAGTCGTCCTCTTCCTCTTAGGTTATGTTTCCTATACAAAGCCTCGTGAGTAACTTCATTGTTTATCTGCTTTGATTTCAATGACCCAAAATGATGCAGATTATGACTTACATTTTCCAATTATGATCATCGAAACATTTATGTTCAGTTGTTTGAACGCACTGACTGTTGTCTGATCGTGTGTCCAGGGGTTAACTGGGGCTCGTCTTATCAGGCCGGTTTCTACAACATGGCTTTGTCCTTCTCTATGTCTCTGAATGGTGTGAGTGATCACGTCAAAAACTACAGGTGAGACTGTCAAAGTAAATATTACCAAACTGACTGTGACAGATCACAATACACCAGGGCGCTCATGTATGAACTTTCTCTTAGGCCTCAGTGTCTCGTTCTGACCGGCCCTCCGAACGCCCGTCCCGCTCTGGTGGACTTTGTGGGCACTTTCACCAAAAGCATCAGCCTGATGATCTGTGGAAACATAATCATGGTAAGAACCGGAGCTGGGCCATCTTTATGCACAATCTTACACCGATAAGCCTATGATATGAAAGATCATGCAAATGACTATTTAACTATTTAACTATTTAAACTATTTACTTTATTAATAAATGATCCCGGTTCAATTCATAAATGCATGCCCATCAAAATTCTGTCTAATGTCACTCTGACTCCAAATTTTTTAATGGTATATGTAACGGAGGCCAGCTAGTAAGAGCTGTGCTTCTAAACCTCACTCCCCTGATCTTAAGAGGCGCTCTAGCGATGGATGCTAGAGACTGCGGTTTTTAGCCTCCTTGAGCACCCGCCTTGAGCACCCGCCTCCCATGCCGGAGACCCGAGTAGGACCTGAGGGTTTACATGTATAACATTTTTATTCAGGAAAGATAATTTACAAAAAAACCCTGATTGACAAAATCAGATCACCTTGATTTTACCAAATGGCTTATTCAGTGTGCACTTGTGATGTGAAGGTGTTGTTGGTTTATTGCGCTCTCATGCTTTCAGGAGGACGAGAAGTCCAGTTTTCCACAGCACAGCACCGATATGCTGTTGGACTGGCTGAATCAGAGGAAGGTTCGATCTTTCTACACATCCTTCAATGCTGACAGTCTGAAAGAGGGCGCGTACAATCTCATGCAGGTAAGACCGTCGGTAATCTATTCTAACACCTTTTTCTTCTCCTCATTACGCCCTTATCAAACAGTCAATCATCTTTCTAGGCTTCAGGTCTCGGTAAACTGAAGCCGAACACCCTCGTTATGGGATACAAGATGAACTGGCGGGAATGTAAACCTGAGAGCTTACAGGACTACGTCAACACCATCAGGTGAGTTTAGATGCACATATCAGTTTATTTGTCATGCATTTCTTTTTTGACCTTGTTTAATGTTTCTCGTTCAGTGACGCATTTGACTCCAGCTACGGACTTGCAATTCTGAGAATGATGGATGGATTGGACGTTTTGGATGCTTTGCAGAGTTCAGGTGTGTACTGTGTGTTTTATACAGTATAATGACTTGAAATGGATTGACGCTGCAGTTTGAATCATAAAACAAAGTTTGAAGTGGGTCTGTTTTGAGCAGCAGGCAGATTATCGGCAATGGATAATCCGGCATACGACGCAGATGAAGTCATGCAATCCGAAAAAGACGAGACCGACCGGAATTCAGGTGACAAACACATTTGAAGTCTTTTTTTGTGCACTTTTACCCCATCTACACTGTTAGTGAAGTGTTGTGACAGACTAGAATGTTACAATCAACCGTCTACACTGCAAGCGATGGAATCCAGATATGATCACCCAGTCAGCAAAGCTGCATTGTAGAAGGGGTGCACTAACTTTTTTCTCTATCAAGCTTTGGCTGGTGTGATGTAAATGGTTTTTATGCAAGTCTCACCTCCTTTTTTGACTCCCCATCCAGATATTTCTGACGATGGCTCGAGCAATCAGGTCAGATCAGTGTTTCAGACGAAACAAGGCAGGAAGACTATTGACATCTACTGGATCTCTGATGATGGAGGTGAGATATGACTGCATGAATGATATTTAAAATCACTGTGGAAAAAAAAAAATCATAGCATGAAGTTTCAAACTAGTTCAGTCTGTGTTGGTGTTGGTCTAGCTGCTGGACCAACATGGTTTTGGTCTGGTAAAGCCGGTCAAAATCCAAGGTGGTCTAATAAACCAGCATCGCTATTCGTTTGCATTACCATTTTCTTATTCTGAACGCTGTTGCTCTCTTTAAGGTCTGACTCTTCTAGTGCCGTATTTGTTGACCAGAAGAAACCGCTGGAAAAAGTGCAAAATCAGAGTGTTTATATTAGGAGACCAGGAGACCATGAAGGAAGACCGTAAAGAGTGAGTGGATCATTATATCATCGTCATCTGTTACTAGTTTTGATATGCAGAAACAGTGGTTCTTTAAACGTTTTTTTCTCATTCCAGCATGAAGATGCTGTTGAAGAGATTCCGGCTGGAGTTCGAAGACATTGTCGTGATAACAGACGTGGATAAAGCTCCTCTGCCTAAAAAGTGAGAAACGTGCGCAAATAATCACACATACAAAAACATGCAGGTTTGTAGTCATGCTGCCTTCGTGTGCCATTGGAAACATCCTACTTACCACTTCTGAACATTGTTTGGAAAATACTGTTATAGAATTTGTTAAATGAGTCATGTGATTCTTTTTAATGTTTTCCTTTTCCTTAAGCATCTGTTCGTGCTTTTATGTACTCTACAAATTTACAAAGCTCATAATCTAACAGAGAACACTGATCCAGACCTGCCTAAAACACCTTGACCGAAGTCCAGATATTACTTCCTCAAACGTCCATGTCACAATGTGAAATATTAGCATAATGTCCGCCAAAAGACATGCGCAAAAAAAGAAGGCGAGGTTTCAGTGAATTGGGGCCAGATTTACAAATTAGCACGAGAGCGCAATTCCAAAAAAAAACACTGATGGGAGTGGAAAGTTCTGCATGTGATCTACTGACGATGCACAAATTAAAGAACACAGACGCAGCCGGATACTTTCCATAATGACCAATGCAATCTACCAAGATCAGAGCAAATTGCTTTCTGGTTTAAGATATGCTTCTTTTGGGCAGTAAATATTGCTGCAAACACCAGTACATTGACAAGCACAAACCATAGTAAATCACCTTGTGTGATTCATTTAAATACTCTCCTACATACATTTTGCGTCTGATAGGGAAACTCCTACAAATGCATATGCAATAAGGTCAGCCGCAAAAAATTTTCACTGCTTGTAAATCCTGACAGTAGTTTTGGATGCAAAAGCAAAACTGCTTTTACTTTCAGGGGTTATTGAGAGGTTAAGGCCTGTTTATAAAGCTGTTCCTGAGCTGTAAAACCCAAAAGTTTGCTTGTGCATAGTGCATTTTACAGAGGACAGCTTCCTGAGCCTACTAACCACTGTAAAATGTTCTGCTCAAGTCGTGCTTGTGTAACAGAGGCCAGCTAATAAGAGCTGTGCGAGTAATCCTCACTCCCCTGATCTCAAGAGGCACACAAGCGACTGACACTAGAGGCTGTGGTCTTTAGGGTCCTTGTTAGCATGTAGCCTCCCATGCTGGATACGCCAGTTTGAGTCCCGCTCAGAGCAGGGCGAGTAGGACCAGAGGGGTTACAGTGGTGCCGTGACCCGGATGAGAGTGAGGTTTAGGGGGGTGAGTGTAACGGAGGCCAGCTAGTAAGAGCTGTGCCAGTAATCCTCACTCCCCTAATCTCAAGAGGCACACTAGCAATTAATGATAGAGACTGTGGTCCCTAGAGACTAGAGACCTTAACATCCTTGTTAGTGTGCCCGCATCCCATGAGATGCCGATTCGAGTCCCGCTCAGAGCGGGGCGAGTAGGATCTGAGGGGTTACAATGGTGCCGTGACCCGGATGAGAGTGAGGTTTAGGGGGGGTGAGTGTAACGGAGCCCAGTTAGTAAGAGCTGTGCAAGTACTCCCCTGATCTCAAGAGGCGCATTAGCGATTGACGATAGAAACTGTGGGCTTTAGCGTCCTTGTTAGCGCGCCCGCCTCCCATGCTGGAGACACAGGTTTTAGGACCAGAGAGGTTACACTTGCAAAGTTGGTTCTGATGGATCGGCTTGATCCACATTTTCAGAATCCGTCTCAGGCTCAAACTGATACGGAAAACCAAAGACATTAATTTTAACTGTGTGTTTACAAATGCTATTACAAGCCTTGGAAGCTTAAGCTCGTGATGATAGTAAGGGCCGTTACATTTCCAATTCACTCTTGAGGTGTTTGTCTAACAATGTACTGGGTCAGCTGGCCAATCAGAGCACTCTGAGCTTTTTAGAAGGAGGGGCCTTGAAGAAATCAGTATGTTTCAGACACACTGGGAATGGTGGAGCTGTAAAATTTGTACAGAATGTAAACAATTCTTCTTCCTCTCTGTTCCTGTAGTTGGCAGCGGTTCGAGGAAAACATCGCCCCATTCATGCTGAGTGAAGAACAGGCTGGAGGAGATGTACAGGAGCTCAAGAGACTGAGTCCATGGAAAGTTTCCAACAAAGACCTGGAGGCCATAAAACCCACGGTGTGTGTGTTTGGTGGTGTGTGTCGTTTTGAACACGAGTATGATCCATCTTTTTCTCCATCTTGACTGTCTTTTATTTTCAGGTGGAGAGGTCGGTGAGACTGAATGAGATCATCAAGAAGAACTCCATCCCTGCGGCTCTGGTTGTAATGTGAGTATT
This sequence comes from Rhinogobio ventralis, assembly GCA_039654625.1. NCBI lineage: Eukaryota > Metazoa > Chordata > Actinopteri > Cypriniformes > Gobionidae > Rhinogobio > Rhinogobio ventralis. Next base: position 51,460,294 of record CM077193.1, on the reverse strand, counting down.
GATAGTTAGAGCAGTTGACCTATCCCATATGATATGTCATTCACATGCATTAATCCAAAGTGATTTGAATCCCACGGACTGTTGGCTGAACGTTTGATGCATATGGCACACTTATCTGGAAACACTTCAGGACTTTCGAAGTCGTCATCTGATTGTTTGAATTCTACAGGATGTCCGTGAGACGTGTGTGTTGCGTTCTTTAACGGTCCACCTAGAAACAAATGCTGTGACTCCAAACTCCCTTGTTGAAGAAGAACGCCGTCGTGTTTACAGCTGTGACAATGAGCGCTTACCAGGTTCAACTAAACGCTGGATTTTCAAAAGTATGTGAAGTCCACGGCTCCAGTGTTGCAGTAAATTTGCACATCGTTCTTGAATGAATAATTTATAGATGCACGGCGGTCTGTTATTGCAGGGACATCGACTTTACAATTTCACGCCCCTAAACTTGACGCGGAACAAATCAAAGTGTGATTGGTTGCATTACATGTCAATCAAATGTTCTCTTGGGCGGTCCTTGACCAATGAAAGCTGCGGAAGAGTCCAGACCTTCTGCCGTCAGTCTGAAGGTCTGGCTATGCGAGACTAATAAAGGAGAGACATCACAAGCAATTGGTCATACTTTTGCATATTTTGGGACCTTTGAGAGCTAAAGCAAAACCAGTTGATGCTTCTTAACTCGCTTAACTAATATGAACAGCTTTTCCAGCTAATTTATGCCTGATACCAGCTCTAAAGACAATGTGTGTGTGTTTCAGTTCTCTTCCAGTCCCTGATGTCAACTGTCCCAGTTCTCTCTATATGGCCTGGATAGAAGCGCTGAGCTACGGCATCCACTGTCCCGTCCTGCTCATACGAGGAAACCAAGAGAACGTCATGACCTTCTACTGCCAGTAAAACACTCACATTAATGTGAGTTCATCATTAAACACAATTATTGTGTTCATTTATGTTTCAATGATGTGAAGAATCGGACCTGATGAACTGAAATGTGCTGCTTAATCCTCTTGTACCATGATTCTATTACTGCCAATGTATATTTATATCACACGTTCATATGTCTGTATAATCTTCGAGGATGATACAGGTCAAAGTCAAACAGAGAATATAATAGAAATGCTGGTGGAGGGAAGTCACTTATCTCAGGACCTTCATTTCAAAGTAGAACATAAGAGTTTCATGCCATTTAAACAAGACACAATAATGATGTTATAAAAATGTTACATTTTTACTGTATCTGAATAGTAAATTATTAGGTTGTTGTTACAAATATGTAAAATTACAAATATGTTCTTGATGTGCTTTTCAATGTGAAAAATAAAATTTCGTACTATGGCGAACATCTCCATTTTTATTGATTGTCAAAAAAAGTAAAAAAAACCTGTTTTAAAATACATTAATGCTGTACAATCTCAGTTACAACATTTCACTCAATATATTACAGCTGAATATATTCTTTGCTTTGGATAAAAGCGCCTGCCAAATGCATAAATGCAAATGTAAAACACTAGTTGATTTAAAGTCACTGAAAATACTTGAAGAAAAGTGAACTTATAATAAAATGACATGCACACATTTTGAAGTGTGACAAGTGTCACTGTGTTTTGGGGCTGTTAACCTAAAACACACACAAAGGTTTATTAATAATTAGCAAGTGCATTTGTTTGACCTCAAATTATGATTCTTACATTTCAAACGTAAATGATTTATGAGGTTCCAATATTATCAGATTGTGCTTTGTACATAAAATACATATTGAACAGCAGCCTCTTCCAAAAAAATAAGTATAATGGTTAATGTTATTACAGTCAATACACTACAATTGGCTCGCCATGGTTCAATTTCTTCTGTGTGATCTCATTCGGCCGCACTTTCCTGGCTATTCTGATGATTTGAAAGGTTTAATGATTCTGATGATTTTATATAATCCGATTTTTAACATGTATATGTGGCGTGCAGCTCGGATTGTTTGAGACATGCTTAATGACTGACTTCTGATCACAGACTTTGGTGTCTAGACAAACCTAAACACAGTTTGAGACATTACTTATCTCTTTTAAAAAAATTTCTAGCTTGGTCAACCCTTTATGGATCCTGAATTATCTTATTTTAAATGTGCATATTGTTGAAATAATTGGAGTTTATTTTTTTTAGATGGATTAATATTCTGAAAAGTACGCCAGTCTGGCTGTGTCCGAAAAAGTAGGCAGCCGACTTGTTACTTCACTGCCCATAAATCAATGACTTCCAATGGCCATGAGTTTACAATGGCATGCACTGTATAAATGTCATATATTATGATCACAAGTAATTTTCAAAACGTTTTTTTAATGTTTTATGGAGTTTTTGTCTACTAAACATGTTTTTGAAAAAAATGTTTTGTCATCTGAACAGTTAGCATGTTGTTAAAGAACCGTATAATTCATTGAACACACTGTAGGCTATTTCTATCCCTCACAGCTTCATTCATTCCTGTCAAAAATGTAATATCCCAGACTGGCAAAGCTAACAAACCAAATGGTTGTCAAAGTGTGTGTCTGTCGCCCTCTACGTAATGAGGATAAGGGAGACTTACCTAGTTTTCAAATCTTCTTACCTTTCTCTATGGCACTCACTGCGCGTGCGCCATAGATTAAAGTGTAAATTAAAGCTGTAAATTAAAGTGGTGTTTGTTCCCCTCTTGTTTCTTGTAGTTACAGGGTAAGTGTGAATCTGCAGCTGTAAATTAAAGTGGTGTTTGTTCCCCTCTTGTTTCATGTAGTTACAGGGTAAGTGTGAATCTATGGGCTGTAAATTAAAGTGGTGTTTGTTACCATCTTGTTTCATGTAGTTACAGGGTAAGTGTGAATCTATAGGCTGTAAATTAAAGTGGTGTTTGTTCCCCTCTTGTTTCATGTAGTTACAGGGTAAGTGTGAATCTATGGGCTGTAAATTAAAGTGGTGTTTGTTCCCCTCTTGTTTCATGTAGTTACAGGGTAAGTGTGAATCTGCAGCTGTAAATTAAAGTGGTGTTTGTTCCCCTCTTGTTTCATGTAGTTACAGGGTAAGTGTGAATCTGCAGCTGTAAATTAAAGTGGTGTTTGTTCCCCTCTTGTTTCATGTAGTTACAGGGTAAGTACAATAAAAACACGTACACAATCTGATATCACTCGGAAATCTTTGAAAAACACTTATTTGTTTCTCTTGCTTGGCTTCATCCTACTCTTGTTCCTCTACTTATTCGTTCTTGCCACAGATGAATCTTAAGAAGGAATCCCATGTCTCCAGCTATTCTGTAGCTATATTATGTATTTAAAGAAAATACAGTGCACGCAGAAATGTCCTCACCGTTTACTCATCTTTTACCCTCATGCCATCCGAGATGTATACGACTTTATTTCTTCAGATGAACACAGAAAAATAAATAATCTCTGATAATGAAAACTCATTTGAGTTCCTAAAAGTTGAAGCATCAAACAGCACATACAGCAATAGCTACAGCAATCCATACGATCCCAATGGATGAATCAAGTGAAACGTTAAGTGTTTGTAAGAAAAATACCAATATTTTTTTTTTTAATTAAACGGTAAACTATCGCTTCCGACTAGCAGTCAATCTGCGTGAATGAGAGGGTTGAGTTCACGCTTGACGTAACTTGAAGCGTGACTGGTCACGCGGATGTCGGGTGCCGTCTGTTTTTATTTTCATTTTTTTAAATGAATGCTCACAACAGTAAACAAACAATAACATAATATATGATAATAGCAATGAGAAACAAACAAGACTAGAAGACAGACACCAGAGAGACAGAGTCGCCACTTGCGCGAGAGCGTCATGAAAGCTTGAAGCTTCTTTACTCACGCACGCGCTGGTAACAGTTGGTCGGATGTGAAAAGATTATGTGAAGAGTAAATTATGAGATAATTTCTGGATGTACTTTTTCTTTTAATAAATACGGAACAAGAAGAAGAGGAACAAGAGGAGGAGAAGCCAATCAAGAGAAACAAAAAAGGGACAAAACGTGCCACTTTCTGTCAGGATGTTATTATTTGAAATGAAAAGTTTATTTAAAAAAAATGAATAAGAAGTGTCATAAATCTGTTTTGAATTAAGTTGTTTTTCAATAAATTTTCCGAGTGTTTTTTATTGTACTTACCCTGTAACTACATGTATAATTACCCCTTATTAAAAAATATTTTCAGTAAATCATTTGTTAATTTTCCTGATAGTTACCCCTTTATTCCCCAAATATTACATATTGTTCCCTTATAACTACACATACTTACTTTATAGTTACACTATATAAACTATTTGTTCAATTAACATAGTATATTGTAGTATTTACATGTTATTAATACAATAATAGGCTATATACAAATAGTGTGTTCTTCATAATTATTATTGTTTAATTAGCTCATACGATTAATGTTTTTGATGCTTTAACAATTTATTAACTGTAAATAGCTCTCACTTTAGATTAGGTCACGGAAAATGTCATTAATTAAGTGCTTTAAACCAACCTATATATAGCTATATATATATAGTTTTCTATATATTTCTTTTTTTAGGGGTGGAGTTAGTTTAAGGGGATAGAATACAGTTTGAATAGTATAAAAACCATTACACCTATGAAGAGTTCCTGTAAACAACATATGCCAACGTGTGTGTGTGTGTGTGTGCACTTAATGTATTTGTAAACATTTTAAGGACCAATGAATATGAATGCAGTAATGTCTAATAAAGGCGCTTAATTAATTCCCATTTTCTGTGACCTACGTAATCAAAACTGTTTATTATTTACTCCTAATAACCAATTAATAATTCCTTTTACTATGAGCTAATTAAACAATAATAATTGTGTTAATTACAGTGACAATGAATGAAGAAATCACTATTTGTATATAGCCTATTAACAATGTAGAGACAACAATATATTAACTATGAATTAACTATAAACTAATAATTTTTTGATGATTTGTACATACTTTATTACTGTACACTTATTATAAAGGGTTAGGAAAATTCAAATTAATTGTTGAAGGATTTTTTTCACAGCTGTTTGTCTAATAAAAACATAACTGGTATTGTATGCTCCATATACCTCCTGAATGTTCAGTTGAATGTATATTGTTTGATCAATATGTTTTTGTCTGTCCTTTGTCTGTCTGATCCTCATAAAAGTCAATTAAATCATCTCCTTAATAGCCTATCTTAAATTTCACCCTATTTCTGACATGCCAAATTTTTCAAATTGAGAAATCGTTCAAATGTCCTGCTTCTCAGATGTTTCTTCTGATGAAAAACAGTAATCTCATGTGTCTCCTCAAGAGTTTCGAAAGTGATCTGCCAAATCTGCCATCAAAGGTCAGAGATCTCAATATGAATATGAACTCAAACGTTTCCTATTATATCATTCGATCAAATCAGTCATTCTAGACTCTGACTGTTTGAGACACAGTTGACGAGCTATGAAATAGCAGTGTCTGAGCAAGAGTCTTTCCATTTAATCATTGTCAATTCCTTCCCTCTGGTCATTTTGACCCGAAATTCACTTTTAATTTTTGTATTAATTTTGAGTGTTAATCAGACACTTGAAAACACGCAAAAAAAACACAAAAAATGGACTGGATTTGAGAGGTTCATGTGGTTTTAATAAAAAAAGTAACAAATCCTTCACTCGCGGGTCAAACCCCCTTAGTATTCAAAGCAATTAACGTGTATCTGAATGCATACTGAAGAGATAAACTCGAGAACTGACTTTAGGACCCAGCGGAGCAGCTCATTTGCATCATCGATAGCTATAAGGCCATATAGTGGCATGAAATATCATGTAATATTATTTTTAATTAGGTAAATAAAATAAAAAATAGAAATGATTAGAAAAATAGAAAAAAATTATATAAGCTTTCTGGACCAAAAAATTTTTTTTGACCCACTAGGGAAGTTTGTTACAGGTTGCGAGGGAAGAATGAAGGTTTTTCTATCCTTTGTGGTGTGTGTTTGAGATGTTGCACACTGCTCTGATAACAGGTGGATAAACTTTAAACTTGCTTCAAAGCATGGAAAGTTTCCATGTCTATCCATGCAAGTCATTCAGACCAGGAAACTCAATCAAGTGTCTGTCATGATCTGTAATCATTTCATTTATGATGGTGGCTTTGGGTGAAGGAGATCTGATCTTCAGATGTCCAAACTTCAGTGTTTGTTTTGCTTTTCTTGCTTCTAATGTTGCCTAGTTTGATATTAATCAAGTTTTTTTTCTACACGACTGAGTAAGAGCTTTTGGCAGTCTCTATTTGACAGATCTTTGTGAAACCAGCCCGTTGATATTTCCAAACAAGATTCCAAAGATAGCAAGAGAAAACAATATAACCACCAGTCATGGTTGTGCAACAGTGTTTGTGGCTGTATAATAATGTATGTTTGTGTGGGTGTGTGCAAGCAGGCCCAATTTAGGTATAAAAGAAAATGCAACTGATTTCCTGACAGCAGAGGAAGGTCGTTCATGTCCACTCGGCTGGACGCATGGAATGACTCGGCAGATTTCTGAGGGATCATTTTGTGATCTTCTTCACAAGGATTAAGGCAGGAGGGAACAGGAAATTCACAGGCTAAAGTACCACAGAATCCATAATGGTCAAACATATTGATCGCATCAGAAACTTAATCCCGGGTTTGCACCGCCCGGATGACAACCTCCCGCCTCAAGGTGTTACAGTGGATATGGGAGAGTTTGATTATGGGAAAGAGCAGGACAAGAAAAAAATGTCGTTCTACAATCCGCTTGACCCCGTGCCAAAATATGAATATTATGCTAAAGACACGTGGACGGGACGTATTAAAAGCACCAGACCATCACTGGATGTTCTGCGCAAACCAGTAAGTGTCTAAATGAATATTGTAGATAATATTATTTGGATGGCAACACTTTGATATTTGGTGTTGATTCTCTGTATTTTCCTGTCAACAGCCAGAAACGGATGATCTTCCTCCACCACCAGAGGATGACGGACGGCCCAAAGTCAAACTCGTCCGCTTTGGATGGGTTCTGGGAGTCATGGTGAGACTACACAAATCATACATTTGATCTCTTTAACATCTCAAGTAGTTTCTCCTAGACATTAAATGTTGATATAATGTTTAAGTCTCTCAGTTCTTAGATTTTTTTCTTCCAGGGTTACTGCCGTAACCTTGAGCTTAGAGTGTCTCAATACTCTCCCAATGTCTCCTTTCACACTGTCCTATCAAATAAAAAAGACAAAACATCCAAAAATATAACCTTAAAAACACCTGCAATCAAAAGCCAGATGTCTCTCTCAGAGAACTCAAATACTTCTCATCAAATTCTCACAAGAGCAGATGGGAGTCATTTTATACCTCTAAACTGACTGGATATGGATGAATTTTGGGTCATTTTTCACCCCATTGTCAAACGAAATAATAAAGTACGTTTCCCCAAAATGGTCATAATGCATCTGAAGTTTTTTGTCTTTTTTGCTATGCATTTCAGATTCGCTGTATGTTGAACATCTGGGGAGTCATTATGTTCCTGCGGCTGCCATGGATCACATCCCAAGCCGGAATCAGTGAGTCGATCCTTCATTTGGTTTATTTAATTCAGTTCATACTCAAACTTCAGCTAAAGTCAATTTACATTCTCAAATGCCTTTTAAACAGTAACATCCCAGCAAGCAATTCTGCGTTTAAAAGACGTCTAATAGCCGTCCAAACACAGCCCTGACGTCTAGGCCAAAACAAGGCAAAATTTGGGCTGTCAGTGAAAATGTAATAGATGTCTAACCATAGCCCAAGAATAGACTAGTCATCTAGAACATGAACATGTCAAAGAAATGAAACCAAACACCTTGTAGTCACTGTTGACTTTGCTTACATGATGGAATATCATACATCTCGCAAGTTATTTTGGCAAAAAACGACCAAATTCAAGGTTGTTTTGGCTGGGAGTACTCATAGCCGGACTATATGGCGTCTATAGTTAACTGAGACGATGAAATGACAGCTATTGCTTCCTGGGATTTTTCCTCTTTCAGGGATTTATAGGCCAACTGTACAGACATTTTACATGTGTGTCTCAGGAATTTCTTAAATTTAGCCTTTTTGCTTCCAGTTTTGACCTACGTCATTATCTTCATGTCTGTCACCATCACAACTATCACAGCGACGTCAGTGTCGGCAATCTCCACCAATGGGAAGGTCTATTCTGGTGAGTCAAATGAATCATTTGCCATGATAAAGCAACATGTTTTAAGTAAATCAGACCTATTTGATTTCATATTGGTTTTATTCTGGCTCTTTATCTTGTTTTCCAGCAAAAATATGTAAACATGCTTAAAACAAGATAAGTTTACTCAACCTGATCTCATGGGAAAATGTAACTGTTATACGTGACCCTGGAGCACAAAACCAGTCATAAGTCTCACGGGTATATTTGTGGCAATAGCCAACAATACATTGTATGGGTCAAAATTATCCATTTTTCTTTTACACCAAAAATCATTAGGATATAAAGTAAAGATCATGTTCAGTGAAGATATTTTGTAAATTTCCTACCGTAAATATATAAAAAATGTATTATTAGTAGTAATATGCATTGCCAAGGACTTCATTTGGACAACTTTAAAGACAATTTTCTCAATATTTCGATATTTTTGCACCCTCAGATTCCAGATTTTCCAATAGGTGTATCTCGGCCAAATATTGTCCTATCATAACAAACCATACATCAATGGAAAGCTCAAATTGTCAATTAAATCTCAATTGACCCATATGACTGGTTTTGTGGTCCAGGGTCACATATATTAACGAGACAGACACCAACAAATGCCATTTGTCTTAGGTGAAAACACATGACACAAATATACCAGCCCAAATAAGGGAATCTGCGGAAACCCAAAATACCAAATACAATATAAAAATTCATCAACAACACCACACCTCCCAATATACCACAGTAACTATGTTATGAGGTGGTGATTTCGTACGAATTTGTATGATTATTAGAAAAAAGTAAGCATGAAGGTCCACCCTTATCCTGCGGCATAAGTAAATCGTACGAAAGAGATCAAATTAATTCATATGAATAAGCAACCATTTCGCCAAAATAGTTACAAATTGCAATGATATTGTGTTGTTTTACCTGAGAATAAAAGTGTGGACGAAATGCATCATTTTTATTTATTCTAAACAAATTTAGAGAGATTTATTTTTTAAATTGTAAACAAAGTCTTCTTTGCTCCAGGTGGCACGTACTTCTTGATCTCTCGGAGTCTGGGTCCGGAGCTTGGAGCGCCCATCGGTTTGCTCTTTGCTTTCGCCAATGCTCTCGCTTGTTCACTCAACACGGTGGGGTTTGCAGAAACCGTCAGAGATGTTCTCAAAGTGAGACACACTTATGAACACATTTATTGTTGGGTTTCAGGAAATTCAGAGAGCTGCATGAAAGAAAAAGCAGTAAAAATTTGAATCCATACAAGCACTTTCAATATTTAACTAAACACTGTCCAGTATAGTACAGCTGTTTATATCTCACTTTCTCTCTTTTAAGGACAATAAAGCTCAGATGGTGGATGATGTCAATGACGTGAGGATCATTGGGACGATTACTGTCGTCCTCCTCCTCTGCATCACATTCGCTGGCATGAGTTGGGAGGCGAAGGTATGGTCCTCTGCTCTTGTCTTCTCTCATTTCCCAATATTTAATGGCATGACTGCCATTTGTTCTTCTTGGTTTTTGCTCCACCACAGGCTCAGATCCTGTTCTTCATTGCGCTCTTGCTGTCCTTGGCTAATTATTTTGTTGGGACCATCATTACCCCCAGCACAGAGAAGCAGGCTGTGGGATTTTTCGGCTACCAGGGTGAGTAAACAAGATTCAAATCTAATGCAGGCATTAAGTGCATCCAGTAACTTTTGTTTATAATTTGGGGAGTCGATATTTTGTCCTGGTACAACAAAACTAATACATAAAGATGGAAGCCAATTTCCACCATAAGAAAAAAAAAAAAATCATGCTTTGATAAATCATAACTATAACATAAGTAAAAACTATGACATATTAAGTCATAATTATGAATTATTGCTATGTCATAATGAAGACATTTTATCTCATAATTATGACTTAGTCATAATGACTGTGCTTTTTTTAAAGAGGACCTATTGTGTTTTTTTACGTTCAACTCTCTTTAGTGTGTTATGTTGTTGTTTGAGCATGAAAAAGCTCTGCAAATTTCCCTCCAAAGGGAGTTTTGGAATTATGTATTGAATATTATGAAATTATGAATTATGTGACCTACCAGCGTCATTCACAAATCCTTTTCTGTGGCCTCATGGGCAACGGGATAGTAAAGTGTCCATCATATGCACACTTCAGAATCTCGCCCAGAAGAAGTAGGTCATCCGAGTACTTTTTGCCTACTCTTTCAGCTGTGAATTCGGACATACTTCTTTTGTGATATACTGTTTTTCGCCTACTATATAGTAGGGCGATTTTGGATGCAGCTGTGGTTATGGTAAGGGACAGGACATTTCTCAAACAGGCTTAAAGCACTTGACCAATCACAACACACTGGTCCAGCCCACAAATCAAAGCTGGCTTCATAGAGACAGGAACAGAGCGTTACTGACAGACTGGGAAGAGAGGTGCTGCAGCAAAAAGAAGAGCCAAAGAGCAGAGAATCAAGAGACAGAGCAACAGTTACAATCTTCTTTTATCCCTTCCTTGACCATGACCTAAATGTGATACGTTCAAACTGATAATCAGATAATTACAACTTCCCCCACTGTACTAAAGGTGTGACACACATTTTGGCCTACAGGCCTTGAGGACTATCCACCCCTCTGTCTTTAGGAATTCCAAATGGCCCTTGTGGTAAGAAAGATGGGGGTTGAAACAGTAAAGCAAATGCCGTTGTTCATTTTTAAATATCTTTGATTATTTTCAATCCCACAATTCTTCCAGCTGATATTTTCATATCAAATCTGCTGCCTTCCTTCCGGGGTAAAGATGGATCTTTCTTCAGGATGTTTTCCATCTTCTTTCCTTCTGCCACTGGAATTCTGTCTGGTGTCAACATCTGTGGAGATCTCAAGGTAATCTTATTGTTTTTCAGGTGGAGCGTGTAAAGTAGGAAAAACGCTACAAAAATTATGCGTGTGTGTCCATGTTTTTCCAGGATCCAAGTGGTGGGATTCCTAAAGGGACACTGCTGGCCATATTCTGGACCACCTTGAGCTATTTATTCATCGCAATCACATGTGGTGAGATTAGACCTTTTTCTGCTCTGTTTTGTATCTTAAACTCCTATAATTAGTGAAATTTGCGTCTTATTGGTAAACGGTACTCCACTCTGAAGCACTTCCCTCTCTCCCCCCTTAGCTTCAACTGTTGTGAGAGACGCTTCTGGCGATGTGAACGATAGTTTAGCACTATCGAATTCTTCAATCCACTGCAGCGGTCTGGGCTGTAAATTTGGCTGGAACTTTGACCGATGTGAACAGAACTACACATGTAGCTCTGGACTGGCAAACAACTTTCAGGTGAGCGCATTGCCCCGGTTAGCACAATTTTTAAGTTTGGTGAAATCTGACTGCTGGAAAGTGGAGTAAATTTTACATTCACATCAATGCATTTAACACAATGACTAGAAACACTACATTTTTAAAGGCGTTTTATCAGGACATACATTCTCTGGGAATCAAAGTCATGACACTGGCGTTCCTGTCTAGTGCAAAGTTGTTACTGTTAACTAAAACTATTTTCAAGAAAACATCAACATCTAAACCTCTGTTAATTCTCAATAATTCTTAATTTGTTAATTGGTAATAGGTGAAGCTGGTCATGCTGTTTGTGGAGTTGTTTAATCCTCTGCTGATATCTTGAGATTTAATGTCTTCTTTTATCTTCAGTTGATTTCATCTACAGTTGTAGTTGTGTTTCTCTTTTCTTCAGTGATATCATCAGGTGCCTTCAATAATGCTCAATCCTCACTCAATTATTTATTATTTTAATTAACTCTACCCCTGCTTCAGTGTTGCTTTAAACCTCACTCCCCTGATCTCAAGAGGCGTTCTAGCGACTGACACTAGAGGCTGCGATTTTAGCCTTTTTGTTAGAGCGCCCGCCTCCCATGCCAGAGACCACAGTATGAATCCTGCTCAGAGTGGGTTGAGTAGGACTGGTTATAATTGGTACTGTGACCCGGATGGGAGTGAGGTTTAGGGGGGTGAGTGTAACTGTCGTAGGCCAGTAAGAGCTGTGAGTGTAAACCTCACTCCCCTGATCTCAATAAGCGCTCTAGTGACTGATGCTAGAGTCTTTAGCCTCCTTGTTACAGTGTCTGCCTCCCACGCCGGAGACCACTCGGAGTGGGTTGAGTAGGACCGGTTACACACAGAGCAGTGTTAATTTAACACCAGGATTTTACTGTGGATGGATGGATGGCTGAATGAATGGATGGATGAATAGATGGATGGATGGACTGACTAAGGTTATTTTTCTCCAGGTCCTTACCACTGTTTCAGGATCTGGCCATTTGATTACCATTGGGATCTTTGCTGCCACCTTGTCGTCAGCGCTGGGTTTCTTGGTGTCTGCACCCAAAATATTTCAGGTAGACGATGCAACTGTTTTGATGATAATGTTGTTTTATTCGCATGCAGTCGATTGTAACATTGTATGTGTGTTTTTACACAGTGCTTGTGTAAGGATAACATCTACCCCTACATTGGCTTCTTCGGGAAAGGTTACGGGAAAAACAACGAGCCTCTACGAGGATACATGCTCATGTTCACCATCGCTTTGGCTTTCATCCTCATCGGTGATACCTGGATCTCCTCCAGATCAGTTAGTGAGGTGTTTCTCTCTGCAGATGCGTTAATATTTGGTGTAATGTTGATCTTTTCAGGTGATCTGAACACAATCGCTCCTCTGATCTCCAACTTCTTCCTCTGCTCTTACGGCCTCATTAACTTCAGCTGCTTCCATGCGACGATCACCAAATCACCTGGTGAGAACTTCATCATCAACAGTTTTCGCATTGTATAAATGGATATATCAGACAAACTATATGTGAATAAATAAATAAATATCTATTCTCTATAAAATCTTGTGTTTTCATCTAAGGCAATATTTTTGTAAAACAGGCATTCAGAATTATGCTCCGGTCAAGTTTAGACACTTTAACCTTATTAATTATTATATGATTATTGATAAATGGATGGAAATGAATAGATAAAGTTCTTCATGGCTCTGTGAGAGATTGAAAATAGGGTTTAAAATATACCTGTACAGTGATTTGGTCCATAATCGGTGTCTAATATTTGTGTTTGTCGTCTGTGTCTAACAGGCTGGCGGCCGCAGTACCGTTACTTCAGTCCGTGGACGTCCCTGTTTGCTGCTTTCTTGTCTTTTGTCCTCATGTTTCTGTTCACATGGTGGGCCGCTCTCGTCACATTCACTATCGTCCTCTGCCTCTTAGGCTACGTCTCCTATAAGAAGCCTCGTGTGTATATGATGCAGATTATGACTTTTTCAATTATGATCATCAAAACATCATTTATGTTCAGTTATTTGAACGCACTGACTGTTGTCTGATTGTGTGTCCAGGGGTTAACTGGGGCACGTCTTATCAGGCTGGTTTCTACAACATGGCTTTGTCCTTCTCAATGTCTCTGACTGGTGTGAGTGATCATGTCAAAAACTACAGGTGAGACTGTCAAAGTAAATATTACCAAACTGACCGCAACAGATTACGATACACCAGCCGCTCATGTATGAACTCTCTCTTAGGCCTCAGTGTCTCGTTCTGACCGGCCCTCCGAACGCCCGTCCCGCTCTGGTGGACTTTGTGGGCACTTTCACCAAAAACATCAGCCTGATGATCTGTGGGAACATAATCATGGTAAGCACCAGAGCTGAGCCCTATTTAATGCACACAGATAAAGTGGCAATATGCACGATGATGTATGGGTTAAATTCTAAATTAAATAAAAAATGACCTATAATTTCTTATATAAAGAAGTTTTTCACATTGTGCAAAACTTAATAACTCTGGCCCAGGGTTATTATCTCTGTTTTTCTCTGAATACAAAAGTCTGATTCACATCGGTGCACCTGTACAGACAAATGAACAGCCTTTTTTAGTCCGAATTTTTTGACTGAGTAGCAGCAGCGTCGACTCACGCATATAACACGGCAAACTACGCAATGCTCGTTCCCGTTATCTCAGAGAACCAAGGTTACGTTTACTGGAACAAGGTTATTAACCGGAACGTTCCCTTTCGATATGTTCACTCGCATTGCGTCATTTGGAACGCAATTCAAGCCGTCCTGCTTGATGACAAGAACCCAAGGCAGGCTGCCAGGGACCTAAAATATGTCTGATAAGAAAGGCTCAGGTTCGGGATCTGGAGCCTGTGTGGATGTTATCTACTAGAAAAACCCCAGAGGGTGGAGACTGACTAGGCAGACAGAATCAGCGCCTAGAAGGCAGGGACATCTAGGTTATAGAAACTGATAAAGGTGGATAGCAAGGACCAACTGGCCGCCGCACAGATGTCTGCGATCTGGGCGACATTTGACTTTCGAGTTAGTCTTATCAGAGCGTGGTTCAGACATCTCAAATCGAGGATGGGCCTGAGACTGCATCCTTCTTGTGGACAAGGAAGTAGACATTGCTTGCAGCAGGATGATGCAGAGGAGGAATGCTCTTTTTGGTGAAGGCGTTTGTTTCTTATTTGATTCGCTATAACAGGGGAAAGAGGTCTGGGCGCCAGTACCACTGGTGGGGGGGACCCAGTACAGACAGAAAACACAACGGCTCCAACGCCCAGGAACTGGAGGTGAGCACATGGTCGTTTCGGTGGTGGTCCGGCCTCAGCCTCCTTCTCCTGGTGCACAAGACATCAGGGCTGCTTGGGTGGTTCAGGGACCAGCTCTAGCTTAGAGCAGGGTCCCTGGCGCCTGGGAAACGGGTAGCACTTTGCTGGATGGAAGCGCTGCTTCACCTCTGGTTCCACTTGTGATGTCTTCTGCACGGCTGTGAAGCACTCAGCGAAGCCATCCACTGTGGAACCAAATAAGCCAGAGGAAGAGATAGGGGAGTCAAGGAGGGCTGTCTTGTCAGCGTCCTTGATCTCAGTTAAGTTCAACCAAAGGTGTTGCTCGTGGACCATAAAATTGGCCAGGGCGCGCCAGATCGCTTGAGCTCCTTGGAGGGACCACTCGGGTCAGGACCACTCTCTTCCATGGCATGGAGAAGCTTGGCCTGGTAAATTTGAAGGACTGCCACTGTATGAATGGTGGAACCGGCCTGGCCGCTCGTGGCATATGCTCTGACCACAAGTGCAGACGTCGCTCTGTACAGCTTAGACGGGTGAGAGGCTTTAGTCTTCCAGCCGTGGGCCGTGGGTGGATAGAAATGCACAGCGATTGCTTCTTTCAATGGGGGAAGTTTAGTATATCCCTTTCCTCCATGCCATCAACCGTGGTGAGGGCAGCTCAAGTGGAGTAATGGACACGCACTTAATAGGGGGTGCACCATGACCTCATCAGGTCTTCGTGGACCTCCGGGAAGGACGGTGCTGGTTGTTGATGGGGGGCCTGCTGGTGGCACCTGGCTGCAGGAACCATTCCTCAATGTGGCTGCGGGCGGGTGGCAATTTTAACTTTATATTTTTTTTTAATAGGGGAAAGGTCATATATGATTTACAGAAATCCTGATCGATACACATTCGCTTATCACCCCAATTTCACCTTGCATTTTAACACCAAATGGCTTATTCAGTGTGCACTTGTGAGGTTAAGGTGCTGTGGGTTTATTGCGTTCTCATGCTTTCAGGAGGACGAGAAGTACAGTTTTCCAGAGCACAGCACCGATATGCTGGTGGACTGGCTGAATCAGAGGAAGGTTCGATCTTTCTACACATCCTTCAATGCTGACAGTCTGAAAGAGGGCGTGCACAATCTCATGCAGGTAAGGCCATCGGTAATCTATTCTAACACCTTTTTCCTCATTACGTTCTTCTCAAACATTTTTCTAGGCTTCAGGTCTCGGTAAACTGAAGCCAAACACCCTCGTTATGGGATACAAGTTGAACTGGCGGGAATGTAAACCTGAGAGCTTACAGGACTACGTCAACACCATCAGGTAAGCTCAGATGCTGCTTTTGTTTATTTGCCATGCATTTCTTTCTATATTGATGTTGTTTAATGTTTCTTGTTCAGTAACGCGTTTGACTCCTGTTACGGCATTGCGATTCTGAGAATGATGGATGGATTGGACGTTACGGATGCTTTGCAGAGTTCAGGTGTGTACTGTGTGTTTTATACAGTATAATGACTTGAAAATGGATTGACGCTGCAGTTTGAGACATAACATACAATTTTATGTGGGTTTGTTTTGGCTGAAGGCCGATCGTCTGCAATTGACAATCCAGCATTCGACACAGATGAAGTCAAGCACTCCGAAAACGATGAGACAGATCGAAATTCAGGTGACCAGTCTTTTTTATGCACTCATTAATATCATATGACACACCCTGGGCCTTAAATAATCATAAACTAATAGAACATTAAATAGTAGAATTTTATAATCAACACTTTAAGTCCTGATGTGATCACTCAGTCAGCCAATCAGAATGCTTCCATTATAATCAACAAAGCCATGTTGCTTCAATCAAGCTTCATTTGGTGGGATCTGATCCCTAATCCTCCTTTTTAGATATTTCTGATGATGGCTCGAGTGATCAGGTCAGATCGGTGTTTCAGACGAAACAGGGCAGGAAGACTATTGACATCTACTGGATCGCTGATGATGGAGGTGAGACACGACTACCTGAATGATACTTAAACTCACTGTGGAAAAAAAAAAAATAACGCCATGAATTTCCAAACTAGTTCAGTCTGTGTTGGTCTAGCTGCTGGACCAACATGCTCAAGGGGGTCTAATAAACCTCAAGCGCTATCCGTTTGTGTTCCCATTTTCTTATTCTGAACGCTGTTGCTCTCTTTCAGGTCTGACTCTTTTAGTGCCGTATTTGTTGACCAGAAGAAACCGCTGGAAAAAGTGCAAAATCAGAGTGTATATCTTAGGAGACCAGGAGACCATGAAGGAAGACCGTAAAGAGTCAGTGGATCGTTACATCATCATCATCTGTTACTAGTTTTGATATGCAGAAACAGTTCTTTATACGGGTTTTCTCATTCCAGCATGAAGATGCTTTTGAAGAGATTCCGGCTGGAGATTGAGGACATTGTCGTGATAACAGACGTGGATAAAGCTCCTCTGCCTAAAAAGTGAGAATCGTGCGCAAATAAACACACATACAAAAACATTCAGGTTTGTAGTAACTGTCGTGGTTTGCTTTCTCTCTGCTCCTGTAGTTTGCAGCGGTACAAGGAAACCATCGTCCCCTTCATGCTGAGTGAAGAACAGGCTGGAGGAGACGTACAGGAGTTCAAGAGACTGAGTCCATGGAAAGTTTCCGACAAAGACCTGGAGGCCATAAAACCCAAGGTATGTGTATATGTGTGTTTGCTGGCGTGTCGTTTTGAACACGAGTGCAGTCCCAGCTAACAAAAATATATTCTAAGTTTTGCTTTATGTTATGTTATTTCTGAATGTTTCCTGAACTTTTTAAAACATATTGTAAACTTTTTTTTAAAGTTTTTTTTAAGAAACTAGTAGTAACATTTAAAAACAGACGCATTTTCTAAAACGTTTCAGAAAAAAACATTTCATGGGTGATGTATAAATAATATGTTTGTGCTAATGTTTTGAGAACATTATTAAAGATATCTTTGAATTAACATTTTCTTAATGTTATTGGAAGAACGTTTGTTCATAACTTTGAGAGAACCTTGCCACAAATTTATGAGAATGTTCCCTGTTAGCAGGGATCCATCAGACCCTCTATTTGACTATCTTTTATTTTCAGGTGGAGAGGACGGTGAGACTAAACGAGATCATCAAGAAGAACTCCATACACGCTGCTTTAGTTGTAATGTGAGTATAGATTTAATAAAAGTAACAATAAAATAAACACTAAAATAAAACAAAAACTCTATACAGTAGTCATATTTAAACAAACAGAATTACTAAAACTAAAACAACTAAAATTGGTAACGCTTTACAAAAAGGTCTCATTTGTTAATATTGTGTGGCATCATAAGAGGGCGTGTTCTTTCTTGAAGCACCATGCATGGAACCTTTGGGCCTTCCCGAATTCTGGCCACTACAACTTAATATTTCTTTCTTTAAGGAGTCATAACTATTGGCCAGTGTAGGGTTTAGGTCTGTGAAGGCTTTCTGTGACTTTCCAGATAAAAATGGATCTGTTGGCCATTTTTCTCTGAAAGCAGTGCTCTCAAAGGCATGCAGGTAAGCCTCAACATCATTATTCTCTCCCATTTTAGGAATAAAGTCACCAGCCCGTATCCTGCTAACATCTTGTTTTAGTTCCAATTCTTTAACTTTAAGGTTATTAGCCCTCTTTTGTTCCTCCAGTAAGGCTGCTTGGATTTGGTGCTGGATTTTACTCATTTCTATCATTGTTTTCAGTAAGTCTTCAATTTTACAATCAATTGACTCTGTACTTAGAAACTTATGTCCTCCACTTCACTCTGGAACATCAGCAGTCATCCACATGCCCGCATTCTCCACCATGTGACAACATGAGAGGTTCAGGATCTTTAACTTGTGCAGTTTCCCGGTAAACACCGCTTCAACAGTCTCTTCAGTATGCAGGTGTGGGTTTTTAGTAATCAAACAAAAGGTTATCAACATAAATCTCTTCAGCTCACAACAAACAACTTAGGCTTCTTTGGTACCACGTCTTTTCCCAGCCACACACACCTTGCACCATTCTCTCACACCCCTATTAGATCCTACTTCTGGTCTTATTAGCTGCAGCTGCTCTCTCTGGCAGCCTGGGTTTTGTAGTCCTTAATAGGCAGCCATCTTGCCCCCCAGCTTCCACGTGTGGATACCTGGGACTGGTAGTTCTTAACAAGATGCCCTCTTGATCCAGCCATCTTAGAGCAATGTATCTGCCCTTTAGAACATGCCCTCTTATGATGCCACAATTGGTTAATGCATTATTTAACATAAACTAACAATGTTGTGTTTATATATTTTACAGCATTTATTAATCCTTGATAGTTAATAAAAATACAATTGTTCATTGTCGTTTCATGTTATTTCACAGTGAATTAACTAATGTTAACATGATTTTAAAAATGTATTATTAAATGTCGAAATTAACATTAACAAAGATTGTTAATTACTGTAGAAGTATTGTTAATTCTTAGTTCATGTTAACTAATGTTAACAAATAAAACCTGATTGTAAAGTATTACCATGAAATAATTCAAAATATGAACAAAAACTATAATAGTATATCAATGGTATTAAAATACACTGTAAAACCCAACAAGTTCAGCTAACTCATTTCATTTGAGGAAACCTAATTGAGGCCCTACCTCAATTCAATTAAGTTAAAAAAAAAACAATAGTTATGAGTACTGAGCTTATTTTAATAAAGTCCACTTAAACAAGGATATTTCTTAATATACAATTAAACTTTACACTGCATTTAGCTCACAATAGCACACGGACAGTCAAATTAAGCTAACTCATTACATTTGAGGTCACAGATTTCCTTAATTCATTTAAGTTTAGAAACCAATAGTTATGAGTACTCTGAACTTATTTCAGCTGAGTTCACTAAAAGAAGATATACATTGCAGTCAAGAAATTAAGTGATTAATTAAGTGATGATTGAGCATATTAGTGGTGTCAGTAACACCTGCTGTTAACAAGCAGAATCACTGAAGGAAAGAGAAACACAAGAACTACACCTGACTTCAGCCACAGCCTTAGATGAAATCAACTGAAGATAAAAGAAGACATTAAATCTCTGAAGATCTCAGCAGAGGAGGATTAAACAACTCCACAAACAGCATTATCAGCTTCACACATTACTAACCAGGTTTTATTTCTGTTATTCGTCTACAGAAGCTCTTATTGAGAATTAACAGAGCTTTAGATTCTGATGTTGTATTGAAAATGTTTGGTCACCATTATGGTGATCAGTGTTTCCTTTAGTTTGTGGTCTTTGTAACAGTGTTTACTAAAACTAGTACTAATACTTTGTTGCAAAGAAAACCAGAAACAAAGATGATCAGGTGATATCGTTTTCATCATCATAAAGTAGATTAATTCATTAAGCTTATCCCTAACCAAAAGTGGTTATTGGTTATTAATAGACTATATTCACCAACAAAATTCAGAATGTCTGATCTGTTGCAATAAAGTATTATTGGTGAATATAATCTATTAATAACAAATAATCACTTAATTATACAATTATTATTCAATTCATTCAGTTTGAGTTCTGTTTCAGTCATTGTGTCCACATAGCTTTCGGTAATATATTTTAGTGCAGTGAACTCATTTTTATTTAGTACATTTTACAGTGTAACACCTGTATAGATAGTTAGACTAGTTAACCCATCCCATTTGTTTTTCCTGTTCAGCCAGTAAGCAACTTGAGCCAACAAACAAATTAGTGACATCACACAGTTTTGCATATGTATGAAGCTAAACCAAAAACACAAGCAACAAGAAAACTGGAACGTGACAAAGAAAAGAAAAATATATTGTTTTATAAGGAAATTTAAAACTAAACTAAACTAATTTTGAAGCATTTAAAGAAGTGTTTGACTGGTAGTGTGTGCGTTTAATGTGTCTCTTCATCAACAATGTGTGTGTGTTTCAGTTCTCTTCCAGTCCCTGATGTCAACTGTCCCAGTTCTCTCTATATGGCCTGGATAGAAGCGCTGAGCTACGGCATCCACTGTCCCGTCCTGCTCATACGAGGAAACCAAGAGAACGTCATGACCTTCTACTGCCAGTAAAACACTCACATTAATGTGAGTTCATCATTAAACACAATTATTACTGCACGTGAAGCTGCTGTCAGTTTCAGTGATGTGAAGAATCAGACCTGATGAACTGAAATGAGCTGCTCAATGTACAATGATTCTATTGCTGCGAATGTATCGCGTTCATATGTCTGTATCTGCGAGGATGTCAGTTCAATTTGGCTAGAAAGAGTACGACAGATACAGTGCAGTTATGCTGGTGGAGGCAAACAATGAAACGTGGTTACACTTTATTTTGTCTGTGTTACAGTATAATTATACATTAAAGTACTGAGTAAAAATAATTAGCTACATGTACTTACTATGGATTTAGGGTTAGGATTCGTGTGTGGTTTAGGTTAGTGGCATGTAATTAGGCACAGTTTATAGTAATTACTATAGTAACTTTATGTAACAAAGACACCAAAATACAGTGTTACCTGAAACATTGTTTCAGCGTAGAAATGTCATGCAATTTATACAAGACAACATTATAATATTATAAAATATGTTTATTTGTTCTTGCTTGTAAAATTACATTTTATAGACCAAAACAACATGATGAAAATGTTTGCAAATTTTACATTTTGACCGCATATAAATACTAGATTATTATGAATTACAAGTATGTTCTTGATTTGCTTTTCAATGTGAAAAAATACAATTTAGCACAACGATGAACATCTCAATTTTCATTGATTGTCTCATTACACCAAGTAGAAAAAAACATGTTAGGAAAGCTGTTCAATCACATGGAAATAAACCATTTTAAGCATCACAAATTTAAGAATATATTACAGCAGAAATAAACACAGATTGCATGGAGTGTTTGTGTGTTTCTGTGTTATGGCCTCCTTAAAAAAAAAGATAATTAAAAAATTGAAGACATTACAATATTTATCACATCATTTTTAATTATTTAAACACTTTAGCTCTTCACCTTCAAAACCTTGACACAGACATGATTTCACAGCAAAAAGATAAATACAATAATGCATATAATGAGCTTTAAGCAAGAGGATAAATGTGCAAAAAGAATAAGGCAAAACACACATTTGATATACTAAAAATGCAGTTAAATGTACAGTGGCCTCAAGCCGAAGTCATGGGTTCAGTTATCAGGGAATTCATGAACTCATATAATATGTTTAATAATAAAATGTAATATCATATTTAATATATATTTAATATTTGAACTGCACTGCACACATTTTAAAGTGTGATAAGTGTTTGAGGCTGCTGTAGCTTATTTGAAAGATTTTTTTATAGCAAACGACAAGCAAAATCTCTGAACTGCACATGGCCAAGTGAGTCGACACATTAAGGCAAGACACCATAGGTGAATAAGGTCAAAAATGAATAGATATCACCATATTTCCCCAGTTGATTGATTATATTGAGAATTGCAATCATTTTTTGCAATGTTATGCATATGACGCAATATGTAATGAAATCTGCACTAATTTGCATACATTTCCAGAACATAAATCTGAACATTAGATAAAGCCAGCTTCAAAATTTGTTTGATTTTGTTAACATATTACAGATAAAGGCTTTTACTGAGGGGATTTTGGATATCTATTTTTAATCACACCATAAATCAGAAAATACTTTCAACAGACAGACAAAAAAAAAAAAAAAAATTCACGTTTTTAGTAACAAAATGTTGTATAAAATTATATGAATGATATATGAACAAACCCATATCAAAAAATTTTGATATGGGTGCTGCTGAAGTGGAAAAAAAAACTTTTGAGAAAACGTCTTTTAAAGATATGCACTGTAATTGAAATGCACAGATGCAAATAGACAACATTACATTTTTCTTCCTACTACACTGTAAAATCCAACAGTGTTTCTAACTAACACTTTTTAGTTAACTTTACTTAGTACAGATTACTAGATTTTTACAAGTTAAGACTATTCACATACTATTCCTTTTACATAAGTTAAGATTAATTGATTGGTTTGAGTGCCATTTTGTCAAGCAAAAAAAATTTTTTTTTCTATATTCTTAATATACATTCACTAATTTCCCAAAGTCATCTTGAATGTTGAATTGTCAATACAACTGAAAAATTTGAGAGAACGTCACATAAGCTGACTTCATAAATTGATGTTGATTTTCCTCAAATGTTTTGTTCGAAGTCACCATTATGGAGATCAGTGTTTCATTTGGTTGGGCACTTGAACTTCATTTATTTTATTGTAATTCTCTTCCTATTGATGCAGCGATGCAACAAATATGAACTTGTGTGTTTATATATATATATGTGTGTGTGTGTGTGCGCGAATTTGAATGATACATAACAAAGACCTTGTGAAACTTTTAATTTGTTGTTAAGTTGATATAATCCTATATTTGTGACAATATCTTGTAATTGATCATGCTTGAGTCACACACACACTTCAACATTCAGCAAAACACAACAATGGTAACAATTACATTTTATCTAAAGTAAATTATCAAGTACTCTCAGTTCTTTTTAGTCACTAGAGCTCTTGTGTTAGTAAACTATACTAACTAAGCATTTGTCAGTACAACATACTATTCTTATTTCACTTGTTTTTTTAAGGCAATCCATTTGCATGCTTTTTTAAAGTAAGTCTAACTAATTAGATTTTACAGTGTAGTCTGAAGTAAGAAATTTTATGAACTAGCCAAAAGTCTCAAAATTGACCAGTGCATGAAAAAAAACCCTATGCTTTTTGTCTGTAGTGTCTTGCCTTAAAGAGCCAGGATAAGTGAGTAAATCACGTGAGTGTTTTACTGGCAGTAGAAGGTCATGACGTTCTGCTGGTTTCCTCGTATGAGCAGGACGGGACAGTGTAGACCGCAGCTAAGCGTGTCCAACCAGGCCATATAGAGAGCACTGGGACAGTCCGCCTGTGGTACGGGGAGAGACCTGAAACACACAAGTTCATTAATAATTAACAGGTGTGTTTACCCTCCAATTATGATTCTTAACATTTCAGATGTAAATGATTTATGAGTCTCCAATATTATCAGATTGTACTTTGTGTGTGTATGAATCACATATTGACCAGCAGCCAGTAATGGTTAATGGTCTCGCAGTCAATACTCACACTAGGACCATTGCGGCGTGCTTCGAATTCCTCCGTATGATCTCGTTCAGGCGCACTTTTCTCTCCGACTATCAAAGGAGGATGGAAACATTGAGCTGCCAAGTGGGATTTATGATTGTAGCAGGACATTGAGGTCAAACACACATACCTTGAGTCTCAGTGCGTCCATCTCTTTGTCCGTGACCTTCCACGGACACTCTGTCCTCTGCTGTTGTGCCGTCCTCTCGTCCAGCTGTGCCTCGTTCAGCCTGAAGGGGGCGAGTGTTTCCTCAAAGCGCCTTGTACTAATGACACCAAAGAAGTTCTGTTAGTGTGTTTGAGTGTTAAAATTCACTTGAATCTGATTAAATCACACTAAATTCAAACCAAAATTGGGGTAAACCTACCTTTTGGGAAGTGGTGGCCGTTCGCTGTCCGTCATCACGATGACATCATGAATGTCCAGTCGGAAGCGCTGGAGCAAAGTCATCATTCTGAGCAAAATAAGAGATTTTGTAGAGTTACAGTTACTGACAGCTTTTGTGCATTCAATATACAAGCAGACTTACGATATAAGATACTTTGCTATTACATTTTTTAAGGAGCTTGTATTTGTTTAATTAAATGTGTTGGCGGATTCCAATGATTCAATGACTCTCCCAATTCTGATGTGTCAAATAACTGATGAATAACGAGGTCTAATGTTCGTGTTGAATCTGCTGATTTAAATGATTATAGAGTACAAGATCATTTGATCTTGGGAGAATTTGATCCCAAGTTCATATTGAGATCCCTGACTTTTTTGATTGCAGACTTTGGTATCTTGCAGGGCTCCAGACTACGACCAAAACATTAATTTGCGAGTGATATTTTTGCTGAGATCGCCATTGGCGACCATATAAATTTACAGGTTATGATTAAAAATTGCGTGCCTTTTTACCGGCGTGTTCTGTGATGAGTAGCCCATCACATCTTGTGTTGTGTTGACGCCAAAATATGCGTCAGAAACGGATGTCAAACCGGAAAACATCAGGCTTTGTCAAAGCCCTCATCTCTATCGAGCCACAACACTGACGGCTGTGCCAGCATGAGAGAGAGAGAGAGAGAGACGGAGACGTGTCGATGAATGAACATCCCAGTGCTGTAAAAGTGCAGGACGGCAGTGTCTATTTCGTGCACACAACAGATAAACATGTCAGCTGTGTGGACACCAACTGATCGCTAACAGTTCTCGTTATGATATGGATATGGATTCTTATTCTCAATATATTTTAATCTTTGCTGTTTTCTGTTACTGCCTGAACTTCACGTTATTTGTAGCGCAGCCATCCATAATCACAGGAAGATTTGTACTTAACTGTCACCTTTAATATGTCACTTTTAACTGTTTAATTTTAGTAACAATTAACAAACTTTAAACTGTCCTGACAGTTGCTCAATCAGCATTTCCACCTTGGAAAGAGCTCGTATAAAACAGCTTAAGAACAACCATGAAAGCCATTCAATGCTCATAAACTCGATCGTTAGTCAGCTAGAAAAATATCTATAGAAAGGGGCATTTTGCTAAATATATGCACTATATCACATAATATTTTTACTTAAACTGTTGTCTTCATGAGAAATAATGGAAGGAGCTAAAAATGAAATTCAACACCGCCCATATACAGTAATTGCACATAAAAAAATAAAACACGTAATTGGCACTTTAAAAAATAATCTGCGGTTTAACTTTTTCCCTTATAGGAACCAATGGCTCCTTAATTGATTTTTTTGTCTGGAGCCCTGTCTTGGCAAATCTGAGCACAGTTTGAGACATTACTGAGATCTCTTCTGCTTACTGGGGTCTTTTTTTCTCAGGAGACACATTTGAGAAGTGGGAGACTTCAGAAAAAGTTCTCCATTTAATCTAATTGCTGTCTAGAAGTAACTGAGATGTTCAGATCTCCTCTGGGTGATGATTCAAATGGTTCAAATGATTCAAACGATTCACGAGTCTCACTCTTTGCGGTCATCCTCCATGGTTTGTTGTTCTCCAATGATGAAAACTCTGACTTTGCATCGTGTCCAGCGTTTCCTTCTGGTCAACAGGTACGGCACTAACAAAGTCAGACCTGAGACAAAGAGCGAGGACCACATTGCTCAATTGTTTCGAGTTAACTGAAGGGTTATCAAACCCAAATTATGACGGCCGAAGCCTGGTAATGATTACAGTCCGTATCTCACCTCCATCGTCAGAGATCCAGTACACGTCGATGGTCTTCTTCCCTTGTTTATTCTGGAACACAGTTTTGATCTGTTCGTTCACCGTGTTCTTTGTGTTGTCGACGTCTACGAGGGAGAATCAGATGAAAAGAGAACAAAGAAATTAGATAAGGATTGAAGAACAAAGAGAAGACGCATCGATCGGTTTGAGTTGATTCACCAGAGTCGCCGTCTGAGTTCTGCTGATCAGACTCCATGGCCTCGTCCATCTCAAAGGCCTGATTGACTGTCAGATACACAGGACAGAATTACCGCAATAATCCACATGTACTAAACAAGCACACACACACTGACAAACAGGACATACCCTCAGTTTGTAACTCGTCTCGGACGTCCAGTCCGTCCATCATGCGCAGAACACACACGCCGTGGTTGGAGTCGAAAGAATCACTGAGACCAAAGAAAAATACTTCATTTCTGCTTCCGGCAGAATGAATCTCACAAAAAACATGTCCTGGTCACATTTCAGGTCACAATATGTTACATGAAGGAAATGACGCCTTTACAGCAGAATTAAGCATGTTTTCCCTCCAAATTTCAAATTTTCCCTCCAAATTTTAACTTTCATGGTCAACGGAGATTCTCTTTAGAAAAGGATACTTTAAAGTGTTTTATATTATTATTAAATATCAGCATAAATTAAAGTATCAGAACAAAAATGGCCATGGTGAATAAACACTGTACAATTTAAATAAATACAGTAATTTTTGCATTACTGGGCACATGTTTATGTAAATGTTCACTACACAGACTAACAATTGCTATTCATCTTTAAAAATTAACTTTGATTTGTAATGTAACTTGGATTTGTGTTGTTTAATTCATTTACTGACAGGTTCCAATAATTCGCATGACTCTCCCGATTCTGATGTTTATAATAACAACTTTTTTAACAGATTTTCCCTCCAACTTTTTGCATTACAATAAAGACAATTGTATATTATTTTGCATTACTGCATAAAGCCCAGTGATTTTTATTCTCCAGTGCTGTTTATGATGCTTTCTAGAGTGTTTGTGGTACATTTAATTTAATGTAGAAAATATGATAATATTGTGTTTGTCAATTTTCAATATGCAAGCAGACTTATGATCGCTCTTCACTTTAAAAAAAATGCTATGAATTGTAATAGATGTGAAATGTAAATTGTTAACGTAAAATTTCAGATTTTCCCTCCAAATTTCAGATTTTCCCTCCAAATTGTAATTTTCATTCTCAATGGAGATTCTCTTTTAAAAAAAGGCTACTTTAGGTGTTTTTTTATTATTGAAATCTGCATAAATAAAGTAGCATAACAAAAACTTTTATGGTGTCTACTTTACAAATAAAATAAATTATCTTAGCATTATAATAAAGAGAACAAGTTTTTTTTCCCTCAATACTGGGCACATGATTAATTGTGCTTATTGTCCTTTAAGCCAGATATAGTTTGATATTTCTTTCTGGACAGATCTTAGGCATTGTGAGGTAGTTTTCACTCACTATATGGTGTTGATGTAGTCCTCTGTGCCGTGAATGCTGCTCTCCTGCCAGTTCGTTTTGAATCCCACCACCAGTACATTCGGCTTCAGCTTTCCCAAACCAGAGGCCTTAAGAGGGGAAAAATCATCATATTTTCTACATTAAATTAAATGCACCACAAACTCAGAAAGCATCATAAACAGCATTATAGAATAAAAATCACTGGGCTTTATGCAAGAAACACAAGCAGTCATCAAGTGCGATGAATAAAACCACTTTTACATACAGTACAGTTGTTTCACTGTAATAATTCATGTAAAAACGATTTGCACAGTGACAAGCATCATGGCGTGTGTAACCTGTAGAAGATGCCGGGCTCCGTCTCTCAGACTGGACGCCTTGAAGGCCGTGTAGAAGGAACGGACCTTCCTCTGATTGAGCCACTTTATCATGTCATTAGTGTTGCGCTCAGACACGACCGACTTCTCACCCTCCTGAAGAGAGAATAACACATCCATAATATGAGTTTTCAGCTCTTTTGAGGGCAGAAAGTTCCCGTTTAGTAGTGCTTTATATGCCATGAGATGAAATGCCTGGTTCTTACCAAGAGAATGTCTCCACAAATCATCAAACTGACATTTTTGGTGAAAGAGCCCACAAAGTCCACCAGCGCTGGACGCAGAGTCGGAGGACCCGTCAGAACCAGACACTGAGGCCTGAGGAGACGAAATGAACGAGTGAATATATGGGTCTTAATCAGGGTAAACTCCGTGTAATCTACCATTTCATTTTGATGTGAATGAAAATAAGGCTGTTTGCAGTAAATCAGACTCTAGAAAGGCTCATGGGTTCAATTCTAAGCTAGTGCATGAAGTTCCTGGTGTTATGGGCAACACCATCTTTGATACTGACGCTATGTTTACCTGAGTTAGAATATGGTTGTGACTATTTATATTGGGCTGAATTAAAGTTGGACTTATTACAAATCTTTGACATGATTGATACCCAATTTTTTTACTTTTATGTTGGATTTATGGACATTTCTATTATTGATAAATTCCTTTCAAGTCTTGGCAATTTTTATGTTGGGAATTCTTTATTTGCATATATTTGTTTTGATGAAAGTATGTTTAAATAAAAATTTGAAAGATTAAATGGCAGAACTGACGATTGTTATTCATTAGTATATTAACCAAAGGATTAATTGACTATTCAGAAAATAATCACCAGGGGAAAAAGTAGATCATTAATAGTTTGATTATTTGACTAATCAGAAAATAAAGATTAATCAACTGAAAATAAATAAATAAATAGATGTAGCCTTAGTCGTAATCATGAGATAGAAAAATCTAAATTATGGCATAAAAAAAAGATTATAAAATGAAATTATGACATTATAATTTTAGTTATGAGATAAAAGTAATGAGACAAAAGGTCATAATTATTAGGTAAAAAAGTAAAAATTAGGAAATTAAAAAGTCAAAATTATCAGATTATAAAGTAGAGGACTTTATCTCATAGTTGACTTTTTATCTCATATTTATGACTTAGTAAGTCATAATTTTGGCTTCTTATCTCATTATTATTACTTTTTATCAAAAAAATGACTTTTTATCTTATGATTTACTTTTTATCTTATAATTATGATGTAGTAAGTAATAATTTTGGCTTATCTCATAATTATGAGATTTTACCAACCAAATCGGCATGAGAATTTGCTAAAACAAGATCTATGTAGCTATTTGGCTGTTGATTATGATGATTAAATAGCCTGTAACGTGCACTGATGAATCGTTCACAATAAAACCAAGAACATGCATTAAGAACGGACTTGTGCATCTACAGTATCTCATTCACATCCCATTAAAACCTCCTCTAGCATCTGACCTGTAGTTTTTGACGTGATCTTCGACTCCTGCCAGAGACACGGAGTAGGACAGAGCCATGTTGTAGGTACTGGCCTGGACAGACGAACCCCAGTTCACCTCTTGAACGACACAAAAACATCATCATTGTCAGTAAAAGCACACCGTTTCAATGCAATCTTTACTCGGACGACTCAACATGGTCCTGTTCACCTGGTTTCTTGTAGGTCACGTAGCCGAATAAGAAGATGATTAAACCCAAAGAGATGAGCGCAGCCCACCAGGTGAGCAAGAACATCAGTATGACAGAAATAACGGCCCCGAACAAACCCGTCCAGGGGCTGTAATACCGAAACGATGGCCTCCATCCTGTAGTAAACAGCAGAAATGACCAGAAAACACAGAGGGTAGAAAAAAAAAAACATGTGGACTGAATAAACTTTACAAAAATCATGTTAAAAACTTGATTATGATGTACACAGCAAAAACCCCAGTGTTAAAGTAACACTCCTCAGAGTTTATTTAAGTCCAGACTCAAGAGTGTTAAAATTAACACTGACTCAGTGTTAAAGTTAATGAGATAATTAAGTGATTAACTGAGTTATGATTCAGCATTGGTGATGAACACCTGCTGTTAACAAGCAGAATCACTGAAGGACAGAGTCACCATGATGGAGATCAGTGTTAGCTTTAGTTGGGCTCTTGACCCTTGACTTTATAACATTAGCTGCTGTAACCAGGTTATACTGTTTGTCAGTATTTGAGATTGAGATTCATACGCTGATTTTTGATGTGTGTGTGTCTGAAAAATAGTATTCGGCTGGACGGCTGTAATCAATAACGTAAAATTAACACATCACCCACATAATCAGAGATTGATCTCAGAATGATATTAGTTCATTAGGTCACTATGTGGTGATTGTTACTATGAAAACATAACACCTGAAACAATTCTGTTCTTTCTCTGCCATAACAAATCTGTTTTCTAAACACACAGTTAAAGCAGCCAGAGAAAAAGTAATGTTAAAAAGTCAAGGGTCAAGAGCCCAACTAAAGCAAACACTGATCTCCATAATGGTGACTCTTCAGTGATTCTGCTTGTTATCATCAGGTGTTCATCACTAATGCTCAATCATCACTTAATTAATCACTTAATTATCTCATTAACTTTAACACTGAGTCTGGACTCAAATAAATTCTGAGGAGTGTTAACTTAACACTGGGTTTTTTGCTGTGTTCTATATATGTATAGAACAGATAATCAGACTGATTTTCGTTTGCCATTTTGAACTCACCAGGTGAATTGGTGATGGACGCGTGAAAACAGCTGAAGTTGATCAGTGCATAAGAGCAGAGGAAGAAGTTGGAGATCAGAGGAGCGATTGTGTTCAGCTCAGCTGCCGAGGTGAGAGGGGAACTTTTATATAAAATATAAGTGTATACAGTATTATCTTTGAAAAATGCAAGTTGAGATGAACATTATGTGGCTTTATCACATATATTTTGACTCACCAATCAGAATGAAGCACATGGCGATGATGTAACACAGCAGATAAGCTCGCAGTGGCTCACTGTTTTTCCCATAACCCTTTCCAAAGAAGCCGATGTACGGGTAGATATTGTCCCTACAGAGACACTGTACCAAGAGGAGATGTTCAAAATTCATTGAATTTTACAAGCCATGTTCATTTTGATGATCTAATGAAGTTACATATTAGCTATTATCTGTGTAAGGTGTGGTATTTCACCTGGAAGACTTTGGGTGCGGAGACAAGGAATGCAAGGGCGGACGACAGGGTGGCTGCGAATATGCCCGCGTAGATCAACGGACCAAAGCCGGAGACATGGATCAGAACCTGTGTATTTGAACGGAAAACCACATGATTGCAACATAAAGTTCATCTGTCAAACCAGTGGAGTGTTGGAGAGAGCCATCCAGAACAGTATCAAACATTTTGACCAGATAATCTCTACGTGAAGTAAACTAATTCATATATTGTCAAGGCAAACCATAGAAATGTGTCCCCTCAGATTTTGAGGCAAGTGGATTTTGAATGCAACTTCATTCATAAATAAATAAATATAGTAACTGTAAAACTGTAAAAATAGTAAATAAATGCATACATAAATTATTATTACCTCTACTGACCTAACTAATAAATGAATTAAAATGAACAAATAAATGATAATTAACTAGTAACCAAAGTAATAAATAAATACATACATTTCAATAAATATATTATTATTAACTATAGTGACCTAAATAATAAATACATTTATATAAATAAATAAAATGATAATTTACTCTAGCAATGAATGTTATAAATATATTTAAATATATACATAAATAAAAGATAATTTACTCTTGTAACCTAACTTATAAATAAATTTATATAAACAAATAAAGAAATATAGATAATTATCTCTAGTAACCAAAGAAATACATAAATAAATATAGAGAAACAAGTAATAAATAAATAACAAAATGCTAATTAATAATAAATAAATAATAAATAAATAAATAAAGTTTACTCTAGTAATGAAAGTGATAAATAAATAAATACATTCAAATATATACACAAATAAAAGATAATTTACTCTAGTGATCTAACTTTCAATAAATAAATAATTTACTCTAGTAACCCAAGTAATACATACATTTATTTCAATAAATATATATTTTTAAATATTTAATGAATAAATGCATGATTATTATAGGTTAAAACAGCATTTCTCTAAAGTACTGCGGCAGAAATCATGTAAAAAAAAAAAAAAAAAACTACTTTTGTTCAGTGGAGTTGGGCCACATCCTTTGCAGATCATTTGCTTTACACTGAATATCAGTATGTCTCTTTTTTTCCTGTTCTGTTAGGAACTACTGGTGATCATTGGCTGTCCAGTTGAGTGGCATTCTGGTTTATTTATATTAGATTTATAACTATAACCAACAGACCAACCCATCTTATATTCATACACCAGTGTTAGAAGTGAAGCTGGTCACCTGGAAGTTGTTGGAGAGGCCGAAGGCGCAGGTGCCGCTCTGCTGGCACTCGGTGAAGTTCCAGCCCAGACTGCAGCTCAGACCATCACACGCCTCGGTGAAGTTCAGCGGCAAACTGTCGTTCAGGTTCCCGGAGGCGTCGCGCAGAACACACGCTCCTGTGGGACAAACATGTCACGTCATTCACTGCAAAAAAAAGATGTTCTTTCTCAGCATTTTTGTCTTGTTTTCCATTACAAATACCTGAATATTCTTAAATCAAGATACTTTTACTTGGGAAGCAAAATGACTTGAGATATTAAGTCTTTTTTTTCTGAGTGGAGCGTCTATTTACACCAAGTGCAAATAGTGTGTCTTGTTGGCAAGCGTTATTCACACTAGCTCCGCCCAGCAATGCCTGGTTGGGCCACACAAGATTAAAAAAGACACGTTACAATGTCTTCAGTGTGTGGTCAGTAAAGCGTAAGGCTCATGAAAACTGGATTTTGACGCGATCGACCAGAGTTTGAATCCGCCTTTTACCGAGCTCGCTCTTCTCCCTTTTCCCATCACATATCACATCGGAAAGGCATTTACTATCAAGGGGTTAGGGGTTTTATTGTGCCATTAAGACGGCATCCATTTAATAATTTTAATAAATATAATAATTTACACTGTGTGTTATTATTGCATCCTGTTAATGTACAACAATACTGAGGTGCAAATAGCATGTATCTGTCAAAATAAAGTATAAATAGCATCTAATTACTATTTACACATATTGAAAAGAACTGTTACTTTTAGATGGTGTAAATAGAATATATCATTATTGTCACTTAGTGCAAATAGCCGCTGCCTTATTTTTCTGACCCCATTGACCTCTTGTTTAAAGCTTAAACTCTTTTTTTTTTCAGAAATCGAGACTTAATATTTGCTTCTCAAGTATCTTGACTGAAGAATTTTTAGATATTTGTACTGGAAAACAGGACAAAAATTTGCAGCAATTTAATTCAGAAACAAACTTTAAAAAATAGGTTCAAAGTGAATTTACTGCTAGCTAACTTGTGTTTGCAAGACTTAAAGCCCTTTCACACAAAGAACGATAACTATAACAATAACTATATTAGCGTCACACCAGCGGACGATATCGTTCTGTTTATTATAAGCGCATGCTGTATATTTGTCGTCTGTCGCTTTAAATGCTCAAGCTCGTTACAGCAGGATGGATTCTGATTGGCTGCCAATGTTTTTATTGTTCAATTGTGCAAATTAATTAAATTAATCAAGACTTAATGAAAGTTAATGAAATACAATGTTAAAGAAATTCCTTAAAAAACCACGAGCAGCCTATTATTAGACTTATTAACTGTGTAAGCTAGAAATAAATGGACTTATTGAACATTGGTGCTGATACTCACTGCATATGAATTTAGTAAATTCTGTTGACCGCTTGATTAAATACTCACCCACGGTGGATGATATGACTAAATAACTAATGGTGGTGCAGAATATGGCCATCAGTGTCCCTCTTGGGATGGCGATCTCAGGCTCCTGAAACATTCACAAACACAGCATTTGATTAATACCATACTTGTGTTTCAGAAACACTGAGACAAATGTAAAGTTTTTTTATTCATTCATGTATTTATGCTCCATAACTCAAAGTTGGTTTTGACCTTCAGATCGCCTGAGATGTTTGCTCCGGCGAGGATCCCAATGGCAGATGGGAAAAAGATGGCAAACATCCGGAAGAAGTCGCCGCCTCTCCAGTCTGGGAAGAGGTTCTCCAAGAAGATGTCGCCTGGCAAAAGAGCGAGTTAAAGGAAAAGTTCAGCACAAATGAAACATCTGTCAATATTTATTCATCCTCATGTTGCTTCAAATCTACACCTACAGCCATTTAGTGGCTATTGATATTTTTTCCTTTTTGCTATTTTTATACCATCACATGTCAGCAGATGTCAAAGTCACCACATTTTTAGGTTTTGGCTGTCTGAACTTACTGGAAGGATGAATTTTTTTTACTGAAGTAAAATAAATATTAAATATAACATAAAAATAAGCATATTTTACATACAAATATGGTACTTTTAGTGCATAAATTGATTTATTTTATCGAAGATAGTGATATGACATTTATTTAAAAAACATTTGGGATCAGACCTGAGACCTTCGTGCCCAAATTTGTCCACAAAGCACCAGTTAAGGATGCTTGAGGGTTAATGGACAATTTACAAAACTTTAATGTAGTTTTTTCATGTAAGGTTTTTTTCAGTGACTGTTACATGTGTATGTAGTTGAATTGGTTATTTCTTTTGTCTGCCCTCTAGTGGGTGGATACATTTATGTGTCTTGCTATGAGCAGATTTCTCACACCTGTGGACCGGACGAGCGTGGATATAAGGAGCCTCCTCGCTACATCAAGACGGCGGGACTTGTGCGGCGGGCTAGTTGTGCTCAGTGGTTACCTGTCCTGTTCTGATTTGTTTATCCTTTTCCCCCCATTTTTGTGTTAAGATTATTGTTTGTGAATAAAACCCCTATTGGATCGAGCCTTCTGTGTTGACCCTCTTTGTGTTACGGTGGTGGCCGTAACATAATTAGGGGCTCGTCCGGGATTAAAGACATCATAAAATTAGTCCATGTCTTCTGAAGTCATATTATAGATTTGTGTGAGAAAAAGATAAAAATGTTGTACATTTTAGTTTCACAAATTGTCAAGCAGCTATTGCATAAAGCTTTAAACCTACATGTATGGTATTAAATGCTCTTGTCTTGTTTTGTAGAAGTTAACAAATAAAAAATTATTTTTGGGATGCGGCGCATGCAAAAAGACACTCACTGCGGTAACCGAAGAAACCGATCGACTGTTTCTGAGGAGTCGCTGGAATCACGGTGCCAACAAAGTAGTTGATGAAGGACACCATAAGAACCAAGAAGAACAGGATCTGAGTCTGCGAGAGAAGGAAAGCACTGCATTATGAGCTGATGGTTTGTGAGAAGATGCTCAGAGTTCTGTATCAAGGGCTTTGTAGAGCCTCTAAAGGAGGGAACTGCTCAATAGCTAAATACATGTAATTAAAATGCATAATTTTCAAGGAAATATATGCATAAACATTTTCATTAAATGTGGTTAAAAATAATAATCTATAATAATAAATATTCCACAACATTGTAAAAAATTATATGATCAATAAATTATGACAACATATTTTTTTACATTGCTTTAACTCAAAATAAGTTAAGATCATTTTTCCACTTTTTTATAAGTTATACAAGATTCAACAAATTTTTAAGTCAATGTAATTCAAGTTGAAATGAATTAAACAACCAAGTTGATTGTACTTAATTTAAGGCAGCAATTTTTTTACAGTGTGCAAACATTTTTAAAGGGTGAAAGATTAGCTTTACTTGAAATATCAGATAAGTAAATTAGATCAAATGGATTCAGCTGACAAAAAAAAGTTTGGGAACCCTTAAACACAGTAAAGTGACATTCAAAACAGCGATAAACCAACCAGAAATCATTCATTTTCAATAAGAAACAAGTCACATTTCTGTAATAGTACTATTAAACTGAATGCGTTTTAAAATGCACATTAACCAGGTTATTTATGTGTGTGTGTGTACATGCAATATAAGCAATTTGAATAATGCATTTTGAAATATGATTATTAAAATAAAACCAAATAGATGCAAATACTTAATAAAGAACTATGACATGATTTCGCACCTGCTCATTTATGTATTACTGACAAATATGCATCATATTTAGTTTATTAGTTTATGTTAAAACTGTGTAATCTAATTGGATGGAAATTGTATATGCAATCATTTTATATGCAATACATCTTAAATTTAGAAATCAAAAGCAGAAGATGATGTTTCCTCACTGAAGTTGCATGACATATTGCCAGCACTGCCTGTATTTTAAAATGCATGTTTATTTTGAGGACTGTACCTTCGACTCCCACTCCATCCCAGCCAATGAGATGAGAAGCAGCATGGTGACTGTGATGGATCCTATAATTCGGACATCATTGACTGAATCCACAATTTGGGAGTCATACTCCTGTTGCATCATAAACAAACATCATATCAACGATCGGCATTAACGCAAGATAATGTCATGCAACGGAATGACTGTGTTCGTTTCTTACAATGAGAAGATCTCTGACCGTCTCCGAGAATCCCACCGTGTTGAGCGCGCAAGCGAGAGCGTTGGCGAAAGAAAACACCACGCCGATGGGACCTCCCAACTCAGGGCCCAGTGTGCGGGAGATCATAAAGTAAGCGCCGCCTGACGGGTAGGGGAGAGACACATGGAGAACCATGAGTGCTATGTGGATGCTAAAGTCTTTTGGGTGGTTTCTAGTGGGCTGATGTGTGCCTACTGGCCAAAAGAGTACCCTTCCTTTGAAACCAAATAACTGTGATTTCTTGTTGTATCGCTGCATCAATAGGAAGAGAATTATAATAATATAAATGAAGTTCAAGTGCCCAACCAAAGGGAACACTGATCACCATAATGGTGACTTCAAACAAAAACATGAAGTCAGTTTATGTGATGTTCTCTCTAGAGGTCTACAAGGGTCCAAAAATTCGTACCTGAACCCGAAGAGACCCGTAATGTGCTACACCAAACCGACCCGGACCCATCTATTATTTCAAAAGCTGGACCCGGGCCCGTGCAGATCCGAGAAATGGCAAAAATGTAGTACCCGGAACCGACCTGGACCCGTCTATTATTTGAAAGCTGGAACCAATTGTCACATATTCCACAATAAACGGCTATTAATAAGTCAATAAACAAATTGCGAAAAAAATAGAACTTTTTGTCTTAGCCTACCTATAGCCGTCTTTAAGATTAAACAAGACGGTTCATTCATATTATTATTAAAGTCATTACAGTCACTGTGGAAGCTCGGGTCGCCATAGAAACATGACACGCATTTGAGACTGCACATGTGCGTTAGCTGGAGCAACCTGAAATATGAGCTTTTTTACGCAATTTGAGCGTCATAGAAAACATTTATGTGACAGTTCACCTGAGATTTTGTTGCTGATTTGAAATATATTATTTAAATATGAGTACATTATTACCGGGCGCTTGCATTAAATCTGCCCGCCTTGCTTCTAACGGCTGAGAGAGAGAGATTGCTTGTGTTTTTTTTTCTTTTCTTTTTTTAAACCTTATTTCCCGGCTCACACTTTTCTTATCCTAATTTTACAAGTTGCAAGTTACAAAAAACACACAAGCCGTGCTGACTGATTCTGATCACGGCCAGGTGTTCTCCGAGTCCGATCGACTCGGGTATTACACACAATGTTAAACAGACCCGGGACCCGAAGTAATAGATTGGGACCCAACCCGGAGCCGGCTGACCATTTAAAATATAGACCCGAACCTGCACGGGTCCCGGGTCGGGTCCACGGGTCTCGGGTGCTCCGTGTAGACCTCTAGTTCTCTCAAATGTTCAGTTGTATTGACCATTTAACATTCAAGATAACTTTGGGAAATCAGTGAATGCAAACAGAGAATGTTTGTGAAATGAGTGAAAGGACTATTAAGAATTTGCTTGACAAAATGGCACTCAAACCAATCAATTAATCTTAACTTGGGTAAAAAAAGGAATTTTATGTGAATAGTTCAGATTACTTGATTTTTACAATTAAGTTAAGACATTAAGTAAAGTGAACTAAAACGTGTTAGAAACACTGTTGGATTTTACAGTGTAGTAATCTAGAAAAGTTTGTATCTAGTTCAGAGTAATCCAATCCACAATGTTGCTTTAAAAAAATCATTAAACTTTTTGTCTAGATATGACTTTTTTCAATCAGAATCTATTGGATTTTTGTCCCAGCTGCTTAGAAAAAGCAACAGCACTCTTCTCTCAAATAAGACACATCTTTATACATTCGTAGCACAAACAGTGAAGGACGAGTTACGCAGCAAATTAAGCGTCAGCATCACCGATAATCAAAGTACAATCTGATCGGTTTGATATCATGACTCACCAGAAGAGACTCTCCCATTGGTGGAAATGGCAGATACAGACAGTGCCGTTATGGAGGTCACAAGGACTGACATCAGTATAATTACCCATGTAAGAACTAAAGTAGAGGAAATAAAAAAAAAGAATGAATAGGACACAATGTCTGTACAGAGCTCCAGTTCAAAGAATAGACAAAACACTTCAGAGATAAGTGGCCATCAGAGATTGCACACACACACGGTTCTGAGAAGTCCTTCTATAAAAGTTTTTCACTGGGAATTTCTTAAGCAACATTATCTTTACTAAAGTAAATAGCCTGTCTGGCCTGTGGTTCATTAAAGGAAGTTGTTTTACTGCATTGCACAGATGGATTATCTTGGACTGTCTTTTCCCAAACGACTAAAAAGTAACACTCACGGATTCCTGCTTGAGATGTGATCCAGGACAATCGCAGGAACAGAATGACTCCCCAGATATTCAACATACAGCGAATCTGAAACACATGAAGTATGTTTATGCATATATGTGCGCGTGGCTGTTTGCAAGCACAAGTGTGTATTTTTCACTGTTTCTCACCATAACCCCAGTCACCCATCCAAAGCGCACTGGTTGGTAGGTCTTTCCTCCTTGGCCGTTTTCCTCGGACTCGTTTCCCCTCTCTTGAAGCGCTGAAAGGCTTCCTGTACTAGAGCCGCACGTGTTACTGCCAGATTCTCCATCCTAAACCAATACATACACGCACAAAATCACAAAATTTAAGTAGGCCTACATACACTGTAAAAAAAAGTTGCTGCCTTAAATTTTTAAGTACAATCAACTTGAATGTTCCAACTTAAATTACATTACACTGACTTAATGAATTGAATAACTTATAAAACAAGTTGAAAATTGCTTTACTTATTTTGATGAGGTAAAGCAATGTAAAAACATTTGTTGTCATAAAGTATTGATGATATAATTTTACCGGACGCTACAGTTTTGGGACCACATTTCTAAGACTTTTTATTATTCAGTTGAATTAATTAGATCAAGGTGGCCACAATTTACTAAAACGAGGAAAGAAATTAGTAAATCGTGGAAACTTATTCTTAATTAGTGGCCGCGATTTAACTAAAACGAGGGAAGAAGATTTTTTCCGCATAAAGATGTGGAGACTTCCAAAAAAGTGTGAAAAAAATTATACTTCCAAAAAAGAAAAAGTGTCATAAACTGTCAAACGTTTTCCATTAAGCATGTTTATTATTAGAACAACAAATTTAAACGATATGATATGATATATGAAATACCAGTTTGCAACATTAAGGAGCGTAATAATCTTTTTAACACAGCTAAAATAACGGGAAACATTTGAGTTTAAAATACGGTGAAAAGATAGGCTACATAGTCAAAAAACAATTAATAATTCATCCCCACCTCAACAAGTTTAACTAATTCGTTTCCTCGTTTTAGTTAAACGAAATCAAAACAAGGGAACGGAGGTGGCCACGATTTACTAAAACAAGGAAACAAATGAATAAATGCCGCGTTCCAGGCAACCCGTAACCCGTGTTTTTCCAACCTTCTACCCGTGAAAGTGCACTGGATGCGGTGTTTATGAAAGTCGTACATTAAAAATCAAATCATTTATTAAAATAAGGTATTGCTCTAACGTTATTTATCCGGAAATGTTTTTCTAGCTTTTCTAGCGTTAGCTAGTTTTCAGTCCATTGAGTGCAAGAATAAATTAATACCAAATGCATTTCCAAATAATGTAAAATAAAAGGTATATCAGCTTCTCTTGTCTTATGCGGCGTTTTTTCCTCCGTTTCCCTCAAATTAGCAAAGAGTAAGCGCCGTTGGCGATAGAAATGATTGTAAATGAGCATAAGCCCCGTACGGTCCGCCATGCTTTGTTTGCTGTGATTGGTTTGCCAGTTATCTCACCAACCGTGTCAAGCAAATGAAGGTTGAAAACATCCACAATTCCTTGCCCTCAGGCAGTTTTTGGCGTGACTTTGCCTGGAACGCTACAAAGTCGTGGTTTGAAGTCGCAACTTACGGGCTCAAAAACCTGCCTGGAACGCAGCAAAATCCTGGGAACTAATTGGTAATTCGAATTCAGTGTATGTGCGAGACTTCAGTTTTATTACAAAGTGCAGTAAAGCATTAAACGGATTACTAGTGTGTTTATTTTACAATAATACAGCATAATTAACCGTTTTGCACAGCTAAAATAACTGGAACTTGAGTTTAAAATGGCGGGACACTTTTTTTTTTTATAAGGTCTTGTCTTATAGAGTAGATTTGGCTAGGTGGCGCTGTCACATTAAACAAGGGTCCTAGAAATGCGGTCCTGAAACTGCAGCCTCTGGCACTTTTCCTATTGTTTCAACGAACGACTCACATCGCAAGCCTTGCGCAGAACCTCCAGTGACGGTCTGCTGCGCCGGATGCGGCCCGTGGCAGTAGCGTTGGCGTAAAACTCCAGATGCGGCAATGCATCCATGGTGCTGTATATGGAAGGTCGTCTGTTGTCCTGCCTGGAGTTCAGAACTTCAGACGTCCTTCGTGCCGGTGTCTCCACGGTGATGGCCGTCTCACTGCCGGTGCTGTAAGAGGAGTAACGCGGCGGAGCCTCTTCACTGGCCGAGAAGTGACCTGAGGGCGAGATGTCTGACCCCTCCAGCCTGCGTTTGGAGAAGCGGTGACCCATTTGTGCAAGAACTACTACTTTGCCTGTAAAGTGAAATATAATGCATTTAACTGAAATAAGAAATAAGTTTAGACATTTTTAAAAAATGTTACAGTGGTTTATAACTACTATAAGCTACACTGCAAAAAATAATGTTTGGGACAGAAACAAGAAACAAGATTTCAAACAGAAACAAGATTATTTTTCTGACCCCATTGGCAGATAATTGCTTGTTTTTAGCAAAAACTCACTTCATTTTGATTTTACTTTCCGGAAAACAAGAACAAATATCTTATACATTTTACTTATCTAGTCTTGATTTAAGAATTTTTAGATATTTAGACTGTAAACAAGAAAAAAAAAACAGTTTGCAGTGTATTAGAAGTAATGCAGGAAAAAAAAAAAGTAGGATACTAATCTAATTCTACTATTATCACACTTGTGACATTGACATGAACTGCTTGTACGGACAGATTTTGCTTTGGGCAAAGGGGGAGGAAAAAAAATAAGAGCTTTGATTTTTACCCCAAAATATTCAATAACTTACTTTATGTACTGCTAATGGTTGACAGCTGATCTCCTCTTCTCCAGCAAAAATGAACAACACCAACAAAATGATTCTAAAAAGCAGATATGTAGTTTTGTCTTTTATCAGCACGGCTTTCTTAATTTATAGCAAAAGTCACACCTCCTCTCACCCCACGTGGACGCGTGCGCTACTTCTGAGACGCGTTTCTGCGTAATTGATGACATAAAAGATGTCAAGCGCGCTCCGTTTCCTCCTCGGATTATCCTGATAACGGTATCTGTGTCAACTGGCTCTGATCAATCATTAACCCAAATAATAACATCTAATATGAGACTGGCATTACATCACACAGAAGGCGACAATAAATGCGATGGCTGGTCAAAAGAGCTAAAAACATGATTTGATGATATGGTTGAAAGTTTCTTATTTTTGCTACATTATACGGAGATTAAAACGTTTGCACTGTAAGTAGGCTACTTTATATACACTTAAACACAATAGGTCCCTAATTTTCGAAATGTACACCAAATGACGCATAAGTAGTGTGCTTTGTTACCGAGTTTATGATCTTTTTGCAGAAACTCCTTTTACAAACGTTCTGTAGACTTTATGGCGAGGTCTCAAGTTCACTTGTGTAAAAAATCGTATGGTGTTCACACACACACGTTTGTATAAAAACTTTATCTTGAACCCTTTGTTTGCCAACCGCTCATTACTGACTGACTGAGGTAATCATGCGTTAATCTGGCAGAACTTTCCATTAAAAAGAGGGCGCGCGCCTGTAAACGGGTGTAAAATTGCCAAAACTGTTTAGACAATTCCTGGAATTTAAAACGGCACTGAATATATGGTCCAGGATTAATGTTTTGCAGAGATTTCATGAGAGATCTACATTTATCAGGCCACATAAACAGCTTTATTATTGTTTATATTTTATTAAAACTTTCACCTTACAAGAACCTGACACAGGATTTCAATAATGGTCAGAATAATAGGATCATCCTTGAGGTCCTTTCTCTGTTGTGCTGCGTGTCCCATACTTGTGTCCAATTTTTCTACATTTTTCATGTAGCCTACATAATGGCTTTTATTCTTGTTTTAGACCAAGAAATAGCAACAGTAGTCTATATGGTGAAATGACAATGGGATGTGTGGTGTGGTTTATGCTGTGTTAACGTGCAATCGGAAATGTCCTACTTCCCACTTCTGAAGTCGTGATTACGAGCTTGTTGCCAGAATGAACAGGAATCATGCAGGACAGCAGGTTTATTCTTGCCTGTTTATTGGGAAAAACCAGCTAGTGCGATTCGTTGTTTGCCCAGCACTAAAACCAACATTAGCGTCACATGCACTGACAACCATATAAACATTTACAATGCTATCCAGATGAAAAATAAATAATACATAAATAAACATACAAAGAAATGTTGAAAAGCATAAATATATAAATAGATTAAAAAGCAAAAAAAAAAAAAAAAAAAAATGTATACATTTATTTCCTTATTTATGTATATATTTATTCTTTTATTCATTTATATTTGTATTTATATCCACATTTATTAATTTCTACATTTATGTATTTCTGCATTTCTTTGTCTGTAGGGTAATGAGGAGGGCGTGGTTTACATCAGACATAGCAATCGAGCTCCGAGGCGAGGGCGAAGCGTTCACCTTGTGGTGTGGCCGAAATACAATAAGTATAGCCTACTGACATTGATACTGTCTGTGATGAATGACTTGGATAGGTATATGGCCAAAATCTTATAGCACGGTTTAAGTCATAGGTCATAAGGTTATGGGGGTAGGCTAAAGACTACCACCGCTTAATAGAAAATAAGTTTGTTTCTGTTGCTGTCAGTATTGTTTTTGGAAGTTACATTAAAATGCAGTTAGCTCAAAAATATGAGGGCACGCGACGGTGCTGTTTGAAAGAGGATGATGCATCTGTGTATGTTTAATGCATGGCGTGTGTGTTTCACCAGCTCCGTTTCCATGGGCACATTTCATTTATCTAACTCTGGATATTTCCAGTTGATAACTTAGCCTAAGACGTGTGATTAATAATAAGACCACACCAAGAAAAACCCATTATACTCAGTGATGCTGTGACTGTCCACACGTGAAGTGACGCGACAAAATGTTCTACTGTAACCAATTTTGGATCTTTGAAATATGCCTTGTATTTTAAGCGTTTGTCACATGTTGTGCATGTACAAATAGGAAATATGAATGTGAAGTGAATTTGTGGTCTCGTTTCAAATGCATTGATCAATATGCTTGCGTCGACTTCACTGTAGCCTATATGTGCGCTGCTTCCTTTCCGTGTGTTCTGACCGGCAATGGAAAATATGCATGTTTAGGGGGCCCTCTGCTTTTGGGGGCCCAAGGCGGTTGCCTACCTTTGCCAAATGGAAAGTCCGCCTCTGGATGTACACTCAAAAAAATGAAATTCACTGTTGTTAGTTTCACTCAAACCACCTGTAACACAGTTCGTAGTTATGGGAAGAAGGAGGTGGGAACATTCAACAAACTAAATAAATAAACAAATTGAAAGCCTCCTCACGCACACATAATGAAACGTAAACAAAACACAACATAAAGTCCAGGCCTGGTCCTCTCTCGTCCTTCACTGTCGTCGCTCCTCCTTTTATGAATCCGAGCTCCTCCGTGAGACACGAGACCGGTTTGGCGCGCGGCTGGCGCTCATTATCATCACGACCCCGGCCTCGACTGCTTGCCACACCATCATTGTTCACATTAATTGAAAAATCATGTAACTACATGAGTTACATTTAACTGAGTTGTTTGTACACTCAAATGCAACTACATTGAGCAATTTGTACAAATAACAATTTAGTTGTA
Organism: Rhinogobio ventralis; assembly: GCA_039654625.1. NCBI lineage: Eukaryota > Metazoa > Chordata > Actinopteri > Cypriniformes > Gobionidae > Rhinogobio > Rhinogobio ventralis. The sequence continues at coordinate 51,415,683 of CM077193.1, read as the reverse complement.
TGAACAAAATTCAACACAGGCACCACTCTTCTGCACATTAATTTGTGCGTTTCACTCAGCAATGTTAAGTTGACTGAACAAATAATAAGCCTGAATCTTGAGCTGAGACTGAACGGGGTTGCCTTGTGCACAGATATGACACATTTATATGAATGCATTAGTGAGAGAGCGGCTGCGTGTGAATGAATTCTACCGCCAGCGTCTCTCTACTAATAGTGAAGCTGTGGGTTTTAGGTGCTAAGAAATATATGCCAGAACTTTTCAGTTTCTAAGCTTTGGTTTTGATAAATCATACAGTGTTGATTCATTTCTGCTACTGAATGATTATGTGTGCGCGTGATGTGCGAGCTACTGTCTGTGTGTGTTGCAGCGCATTAGTTTAGGAAAGCGATTAACTTAATAAGCTGTTTAAAACGTGCATTCTCCCGATCAATTTTGAGCATCCAGATTGTATAATCAAACCTATCTTGGGGGGCGCTCTGCATTTATTTGTCATTTTAACTTTGGAAACGGCGCATAAATGTGGACTTTGAAGATTTCTTATCCTGTTGTGCCCTCTATAGGCCATGATCAGTGACTAGTTGACATCAAGCTTAAAGCGTCATGGCAGAGCATTAAAGTCGACTATTTGACTAGACAGAAAACATGCTCTTTTGGGGCCCATATGGGGCCATTGCAGGCAGCCCACTGTGGGCCCATATACCGACGTGAAATGCGGGGCACAGGTGGGGCCCCAGCTGGACAGCCCAAAGTGTGGGCTGACTGTGGGCCCGAACTAAGCAGAGTAGGACCCCGTTGGGGCACACACTGTGGGCAAAGTGTGAGTATTCTGTGGGTACACTGGAAAATGTGTGGGCATACTGCGGACAATGCACAGATGTGTCAGAATATACCTGTGGCCTTAAACAACACGATCAGTTTGGTTCTACTTTACATTTGCCACAATACATGCAAAATAATTTCACTTGTTGAAAGTAGAAGTAATAAATTATAAGTCATATGTTTCAAATAATTTCATTTATTCACAGTCATGTAAAAAAATAAATAAATAATACAATACAATACATTACCGTTCAAAAATTTGGAGTCAGTAAGAATTTTAAAATGCTTTTAAAAGAACTCCCTTTTGCTCAAGGCTGCATTTACTTGATAAAAATACACTAAAAAGAGTAATATTCTGAAATATTATTGCAACTTAAAATGACTGTTTTAAGTAATTTATTCATGTGATGTTAAAAATGAATTTTCAGCAGCCAGAATCCAGTCGTCGCTGTCACATGATAATTCAGAAATCATTCATCTGTGGATGGAGATGAATGATTTCTGCTCATTTCTGCTCAATCAATGTTGAAAACAGTTGTGTGTGTATATATATATATATATATATATATATATATATATTTTTTTTTATTTTTATTTTTTTTATTATTATTATTTATTTATTTTTTCTTTCAGGAATATCTGAACAGAACTTTCAAAAAATGCAGCATTTATTTGAAATATATTTTTTTGCGTAACCATGTAAATGTCTTTACTGTCACTTATGATCAATTTCAGGCATCCTTGCTAAATAAAAAATTAGCAAATAAATAAAAAAATGACCAATTATAACCATGTCACAACACATTAAGTGGATTATGAATCTTCTAATAAAATAATCCCCTCGGATACCAGTAGATCTCCTGCATTAAGGAGCCATGCTTTTTTCCACTTTGAAAAACAGAAAACCCTCATGGGGGCCCAAACAGGCAAAACTCCTATGGGCCCTGTGTGGGCTGACCCACTGGGGGCCTGTGTGTTTTTTCTGTAGGCAAGCCTAACTGTGGGCTTGCACACAGAAAGCCCTTGCTCACACTGTCCCACAGAAAACCCACACAGTGGGCCCACACTGGCATGTTTGCTGGATAAGTCTGTGCAATCCCTAACACACACACAATCTTTATTCTTTATTTCGCTCTGTGTCATGATAATACTGCGTGCGCTGCAGCCAATATCTATTATTAGTCCATTGGTTACAAGCACATCTTGCCACAAATAAAAACTTACAGGCGGCTGTCTAAATGTGATGTAGCTCGGGTCATGTGAAGAACCACAAACATATTACAGTAACATTTTGTTTACTTTATGTAAACACATTCCCAGACTGCAACTGTTTCAAGGACAAGTGCAGGGATACTTCGAGCACTTTCCTTGAGGTTCACAACAGACATAACGGTGAGTTGGAGTAGGTTAAACTGTAATCAAGGGAGTATTGTAGAGTCATTATTCATGTTTAAGAGCTTCCGTGTGTCTGTCAGTGTCGCCATTGACTGTTTAAGCTCTGATATAATGAGCATGATAGCAAGACTGATGGAAGTTCAGGGCTCATATAACAATGCCTCCTCGTTTTTTATTTTCTTTTTTAAAATTATTGCCAAGACACATTACTTATTAACTTTGTAAAAGATAAAGTATGTTGGGCCATGTTTGTTTATGCTACTTCATATGTATGCTACTGTAAATACAAGAAGTTGGAAGTATATTTTGACTATTAATCTTACACTAATATTTGTAACTGTTTAATTCTAAAATCAAATTGTTTTTGAAAATAATAACTGTGATGTAATAAATGTGATGGGTGGTAAAATAAGAATATATAATATTTAATTTATATACACCGATCAGGCATAACATAATATTGTGTTGGTCCCCCTTTTGCTGCCAAAACAGCCCTGACCCGTCGAGGCATGGACTCCACTAGACCCCTGAAGGTGTGCTGTGGTATCTGGCACCAAGATGTTAGCAGGAGATCCTTTAAGTCCTGTAAGTTGTGAGGTGGGGCCTCCATGGATCGGACATGTTTGTTCAGCACATCCCACAGATGCTCGATTGGATTGATTGTGCTCCTCAAACCATTCCTGAGCCATTTTTGCTTAAACTAAAATTAGAATTAAATAATAAAAATAAAAGATCATTCAAAATGTTATGTTGATATAATTATAAGATATAATTTTTTCGAACAACATGAGGGTGATTTTTGGCTGAACTATTCTTTTTGATTTTTGTCTGCAGTAATTATGAATGTGCATAAAGTCATCTCTCATACCTGTGTTGTATATTTCATCCTGAAATCTCTCTTCTAGCCCATCGTGTCATATTAGCAGCGGGTGTGGACTACTTCCGGGATCTCTTCTGTGGAGGGTTACGTGAATCCGGTGAGGACGTGGTGTTACTGCGTGGCGTCCTGGGTGCTGCACGACCTACTGGACTTCATTTACTCTGGCTGGCTGAAACTGAGCTGCAGGAACATGTGGGATCTGACAGAAGCCACTTCACAGTTTCAGCTGCAGGGGCGCTGTCATTGTGCTTATACTTCCTAAAGGAAAACATGGATGAAACGTCTTGCCTGGATGTTCTGTCTTTGGCTGAAGCCTACAGTCTGGAGGATCTGCGCAGAAGGGCAGAGGACTATGTTTTAGCCCACTTTCAGAGGGTGGCAGAGGGGGAAAAGTTCAGGGATCTGCCCTGCGTCCAGCTGCAGCATCTGCTCGACAGAGCTGCGCTGAATGCAGATAGTAAGGTAAGATCAGATGGACGATAAAACAAGTGAAAAAATCCCACGAATCCACACACTGAAGGAGGGACCCCGAGCCATATAGAAACCAGAATATCCAACCCGATTTCATGGTAATTCATAAGTATTTTACAAGTTGGCTAATTCGTACAAATTTGTACGATTTGAATCGTAAAAAAAGTCACCAGAAACCACCCCTAACCCTGCCACTAAACTTACCCGTCACTGAGGTCTAAACAAATCACACAAAAACTTACGAGTTAGGTCGTACGAATTAGCCACCTTGTAAAAAATGTACGAATTGCCGTGAGACTGAGAAACCACCTAGAAACCATCAGGAATAACCATAGAAACTGCGTGGCAACACCCTGGTGTAACCGTTCCTACTTGAGCTGCTCCGAGCAGAATTCGAACCAGGGTCTTTGACGTAGGAGGCGGGCTCGCTAATAAGGACGCTAAAGACCACAGCTGCTAGTGCGCCTCTTGAGATCAGGGGAGTGAGGTTTACATGCACAGCTCTTACTGACCTACATCCGTTACACTCAACCCCCTAAACCTCACTCCCATCCGGGTCACGGCACCAAATGAAACCGGTCCTACTCGACCCGCTCTGAGCGAGATTCAAACTGACGTCTCCGGTGTGGAAGGCGGGAGATATATTACTATTAATTAATAATAATGAAAATATTTCTTAAATGAGTAATATTTCTTATTTCATAATTAATAATGATTATGAAATCAAGCCAAACACAAATTTATTTTAAATAAATTAATAAGTAAAAAAAAAGAAAATTATAGGAATTATATTTGTGTGAATTTATACTGCTTATAATAGACATAATAGACAAAAACTCAATTAAGTTAAATACATAAATAAAAACACTTAAAGAAAAAAATACTGCTTATAATATTTCAAAACATAATACACAGAAACTAGTCAAATTAATATTTAGATTTGATAAATATTTGTTTTTTTCTTCAAACTTGTCACACAAGATGTTAAGATACTATATGATTATGAGGTTTAACTATAGTTACGAATAAATTGTGCGTTCGTGGGTTATCTGGTTTTTATGCACTCTTTCTTTCTCACTATCTCTGTGCATTTAAACAATTCTAGAACTTTGCTGCACTTTGTATGTTATTCTCTCCCTTTCAGGAAAAGCATTCACTAAATTAACAAACATACAAATGTAAATGTTAAATGTACTGTATTGTTACTCTCTAATGAATTGAATGACTGTTAGAATGCTTTTCACTGTATCACAATGCAAAGAGCAGCAGGGGGCAGCACCAGGCTCTCTTTCTCTCTCCTGACAGCTGGACTGGATGTTCAGAGCCGTGTTCAACTAGATCAAGGATAATAAAGCGCAGAGGCTGTGTCATCTCTCCCGACTGATGCAGGGCATTCGTTTACCTCTCATGAGACCAGAGGAGCAGAAGCAGAAGAGCACCTTCAGCAACAGGATGCTGTCCCTGTCCTGTTCTACAGACAGACTGAGGATATCTTTTGTTCCTCAGGCAATACAACTTTTTAATTCATCCTTGTGAGCAGGGCATAATATAATTTTGGGCTGCTTGTCTTGTTTGTGTTTGTTTTAATTGTTACTACTGGAAACCTGAATTTCCCTAGTGGATGAATAAAGTATCATCCGAGATCCAAACCTGTGCTTGTGGTTCGCCCATCGCTTCGTGTGCGGAGAGGAACTCATCCGTACGATCGAGTGGAGACCTCTGGCCTGCCTGCCTGAACCACCATTCTTCTACCACTGTGTGTGTATCCTCAATTACATGCTCTATATCCTGGGTGGCCAGAAGTACTACGGTGAAATCCAGGCCTGCACAGCTGGCGCTCATTATCACTCGCCACCGGCCCGCTCTCACGGTCCCTCGCCTCACTGCTTGCCACACGTTTTACATTTTTTTAAATTACCTGCATGTAATTAGATCTGTAATTAATTTTTTGTAGTTACATTTATAATAACACCTAACCCTACCCTTAAACTTACCCATACCACCACACCTGTCCCTAACTTTACCCTTAAACTTACCCACACCACCACACCTGTCCCTAACTTTACCCTTAAACTTACCCACACCACCACACCTGTCCCTAACCCTACCCTTAAACTTACCCATACCACCCCACCTGTCCCTAACTTTACCCTTAAACTTACCCATACCACCACACCTGTCCCTAACTTTACCCTTAAACTTACCCACACCACCACACCTGTCCCTAACCCTACCCTTAAACTTACCCACACCACCCCACCTGTCCCTAACTTTATCCTTAAACTTACCCACACCACCACACCTGTCCCTAACTTTACCCTTAAACTTACCCATACCACCACACATGTCCCTAACTTTACCCGTATCCCACCTCAATATCAGCAAAAGTGTGTTGCTATACAATATGAACACAATAAGTACATTGCACTTATTTTTTTATTTAAGTACATAGTAGTTAAGGCCACCTAATATAAGGTGGGACCGGAGAGTCTAGTTGACACAGTCTCTGCAGACACTTCAGGGCTGCGTTGTGGCTGTGTCTGGGTGCAGGTCCTTTATCTGATCTGGATACGGCCTGGATCTGGCAGACTACTGTAAACCTCTGGATAAACAGAGTGACTAATATTAGTGTAGATGCCATTCTTCTTATGATGTAATGAGTACATCAGGTGTTATGGGAAGCGTTTCCGGTTCTGGCTGACCTAGTTAATGCAGCTTAACAATTATTTAACTGATATGAATAATAGAAATTGATGGTGTTCTATATGTATGCCTATCATGGGTGGTTGCAGGCAGACAGACGAAGACTAAGAATGACGTTTAACAACAGGTAATAATAATAATATAGACAGGCAAACAGGCAGACGCAACACACAATAAACATAACGCAGATCGGACAACTGTGGTGAGGATGGTGACTACTGATCTAGGGAGTGCTGATGAGTGACAACGAGGGTGATGACTCGGAGGTGCAGGAGATTGATGAATGGGGTGCAGGTGGTAAGCTGGAGGGATTCTGGGAAGTGTAGTGTTGAGGGTGACTGAGCTGGTGACTGTCATGCGTTAAGGACTATAATGTGTTAAGAGCTCGTTCAAGTACTGGGGAGCTAAACCATTTACTCTGTAAGTAATTCGCAAGATGTTAAAATGTATGCAGTGTTTAATAGGGAGCCAGTGACAGAACCGGGCTAATATGGTCATACTTCCTGGTTCTAGTAAGAACTCGAGCTGCTGCGTTTTGGACCAGCTGCAGTTTATTTATTAAGCAAGCAGGGCAACCACCCAGTAGAGCATTACAATAATCTAGCCTTGAGGTCATGAACGCATGAACTAACTGTTTTGCATTGAGAGCATATGTCATCATTTAGATATATTTTTAAGTCACATCATGGCCGCCACGCCAGAGCCCCCTCACATCATAACCACTGAAGTTTCCCCTGGAGATTGGCGATATGTACCAAGCTCCAGTGGATACAGAGTTTTGCCCTCCACTACTCCACAGAACTGGCCTGCCACTGCTCCATGGTCCTCATCCGCCACAAATCCATTATGTAGGCCCACCACTGTTCTACAGTCCAGGCCCGGCACGAATCCACGATGTAGGCCCGCATCTGCTCCACAGTCCAGAGTCCATGCCATGATCCAGTTCCCCTTCAAGGGCCTGGTTCTGCATCCTTCCCCCAAGACTGCCACCCGCCTAGTCTTCTTTTGTTGTTTTGGGGTGGGTTTGATATTAGGGCGTCTGGAGCGACAAAAAAAAAAAAAGAGTACTATGTGTCAATGGATTTTGTCATTTTTTCATTTGTCGTCATTTTCATTTCTGTCAGAAAACAGTTGTCAAATATTAAATATTTTGCTACTGAATTCACACTTGGTTTCTGTGAAAAGTAAACCCGCCTTTCTTTAATTTGATTGTTCATCTCAACCTTTTGACACTGACGAGCAAGGAAGCCCATCCTAAAAAATGTCACTTTTTCTTTTAACCATTAACTGGCAGCAAAGCTGCATCAACATCAAATATAACCACTAACCACAAACAAAGACAAACACTGCAATCAGATCTATTGTTTTACATTTTTACATTTTTACATTTTACTATTTTTTAAACTTCATTTAGTCAACTGTTCTGCTGGAGAACTGGTCTCAGATTAAAATAAATGTCATTTACTGTGATATTTTGTACCTGTAATGACATTTCAAGTGACCAAATACTATTTGGGCACACTGCATAACTCTCAAAAATCATTCTGTGCTCATTAAATATCAAACCCGAAATGTCTATTTATCTTTTTCTGTTAACACACAGGCTGTCTCATTCTCTGGACGTGCCTCTCTGTGGTCATGCCATGCCTCACTTGCGACTTGTCTGTACTGCTATATGTCTCTGTTGCTCTACGATCCGGTGCACAGCTGCTCAAACGCACACCCATGACAGCAGGAGCAGGACAGGCTGGTCATGTGATGCTGGTTGTGGGTCTCCAATTGGTCATGGCTGGGAGCAACAGCAAATGTGGGTGGGGTTTGGAGACCAGCAGCATTGCGAGTCGTATGATCCCGTTCATGACTCCTGGTCGCCCCGACTGCACCTTTCACCTTCAGCGGCTGCTCTTGACGGACAGCTGTATGTTTTGGGAGGATCTTCAGCCGATTCGGCCAGTGATACACTCTGGGTGCACCGTTACGATCCACATGCAAAGTGCTAGGACAAACTGGGAACAATGCCATGACCTTACACCGATCTCGCCGCATGCGCTTTACAGCTGCCTCTCAGCCTGAAGAGCTGAAAGAGAGCAATGCAATTTTTATGAATATCTATTAGGTTACAGTAATGTTACTATTACTTTTATTACTCTCACTGTCGACTTTGCTGCTTAGTTGGGTTTCAAAAGACACTTAATATTCAGTAATATTATAGGTTTGACTGCACTGACACTATCAGATGAGAACAAAACTGAATTTTCTATACTATACAGAATGGTTGTGAAGTAATTAGTATTTCAGAAGTATCTCCTCTGAGAGTATGCGATTTCAGATATAGCCACAGCTTCAAACCTACACAGTAGCTGCGACCAAATATTCCATAATATAATGCAGTTTAAAGGGCATATAAGTGAATGTGAACATGAGTTTTAGTATGAAAGGACCTAATCTGACCCCTTTTCATATCTAGTCATAGTCATTGTAGGCCTTGAGGTTTTCATATTTTCATATGCATGTTGATCAGTGAACATCTGCAAAAATGGGCCAGTCGTGGCTAAATGGTCAGAGAGACTGGTAACCCAAAGGTTGTGGGTTCAATTCTTAATGCTGGCAGGAAATGGCTGAGCTGCCCACTGCTCCAGGTGTGTGTGTCACGGTTTGTGGTTTGCGGTGTGTGTGTGTTCACTACTCACTACTCCTAATGTGTGTGCACTCAAATTCGAGTATAGGTTACAATGCGTGGCCCTCACTTTCACTTTTTTTAAAAGAGGTTAAAAAGGTTAAAGTATGACTGGAATTAAATGCAAGAATGTTTTGTAACGCCAGTGAAGGACATGTACTGTTATAATGTTGACTGTGAGTTGGCATCATTTCAAGAGTGAGTTACGTCACTATAGTGAAACAATGTGGACGTTCTCTGTGCTACTGATTTCCGTGATTAAAGAGTGTGTTTCTGCTGTTTGTCTTTTCTTTGCACGTCTGTTGTTGGCCATTGCATTGTGTGCATATAACGCTTATGAAACTGAATCAAACGTGAAGAGATATTGTGCAAATGGAGACACAGAGTGCTTCCTAAATATTGTGTTTGGGATGCAGAAACATGCTATCAGTCACTGACAGTATCGATGGTGAAAGAACATGGAAAACAAATGATAAGAATATAAAATGCAAATGTGAGGTGGATTTTTACTATGAAGCTTCTATGAAAATACAATATACGTACAGATCCTCCAGTCACATTCAAATGAACATGTTTCCAGAGAATTATAGCAACAATGACCAACAGAGAAAAGATTGTTTTGATAAACAAATGATGTGATGCGCTGAATGAGGGATGAGACAGATATAATAATCACGTAGTTTAAAGCTTCAGACAGAAACATCAGACTCAGGACAGAAACACACGACCTCTAAAGTAAGAACAACTCACTGTTCATTCTTCAGACACAATAAGACTTTGAGATGTTAATGTCTAAATGATTGCTAAAACTGCTAATGTTTTATTTTTATTTTTTTATTACATGATCATGTTTTACTCTAAGATGAATTTGAGTTTTTCAATGTGTTTCTTCCTCAGAAATGGACCAAACTCTATATTTCGTTCTTCTTCTCATTGGTGAGTGTGTTTGTAGTTTTATTTATGGTTTATAGTTTCATCAGGTTTGACCCTGTTATGAAAAGCATTAAATCAAACCCTCTCTTTCACAGCTCTCTGCTCCGTATCTGAATGTGTTCAGCGTCAGTATCACTTTATAAACGAGAGGAAGACCTGGACTGAAGCTCAGAGATACTGCAGAGAGACTTACACAGATCTGGCCACCGTTGACAACATGAACGACATGAACGAGCTGAAGAAGAGTGTGACTGATGGAGGTGTTCAGTATGTCTGGATTGGGCTGCAGAAGACGGGTGTTGATAAATGGCAGTGGTCTTCAGGTGATCCTGCGCTCTATCTGAACTGGGCACCTACACAACCTGAAGGCAGAGATGATTGTGGATTTATGTCAAATGGACAGTTTCAAGATTTGACCTGTAGTTCTACTCGTCATTTCATCTGCAACAACAGTGAGTGCAGCTACTTAAAGTTACAACAACAGTTCATTTATAGATGCACCATATACCAAATTCAATGCAGTACTAAAAACTATTACTTTTTAATTTGATCATGAATATAGAAGAGACTGTGGATATTTATCACACCTTCAATGTTGAGTCAGTTTCTGTATAGAGACAATGTTTTCTAGAAAAAAGACTTCATTCATCTGTTGTTGTCAATGAGAACCTGCCATTAAAGAGCCAATAGAGAGAAAAAAACAGAGAGAGAAAGAGATTGATATTGATCTAGTTGGGAAAGATCTGATGATATTCATATTAAATACACAGCAGTGACTTGATATTCATCCTTCAGGATCTCAGCACAAAACTGTAATTTCTTCATTTTTTTTTTTTGTAGATTAACTTAATGTAGATATTATAGTCCATTAACAATCAAGCATTAAGATACACTCCAACTATTAATAAATTACTGGTCTACAGTCCAAGTAAATGTTTCTGGATTAGTTAACTAACATATTTAGCTGCAGTGTAACATCCCCCTCTGTTTCTCTCATTCATCTCTTTGTGTCTGAATCCAGTATTTCAGAGAGACTGTAAGGAAACATAATGGACAAATAGAAAGTGCTTTAAAATCATCAGGATATTCACAGATGTTATGTTGTATATTTAAAAAATATTCCTGAAGATATTGAGAATATTCATTATATCATCAGCTGTAGAATTTTTTTTTAAATGACACGTGTTTCTGATGCTCCACTGCTGCTCTCATTCACATCCAAACCATAAATCAGTGTGAGAATAATGAACAAACTGACTCATGAATCTGTTTCTATGTGTTTTTCTTAAAGTGAGCACAGGACTCGTCTTTGTCAATCAGATGATGAAGTGGAGAGACGCTCAGAGTTACTGCAGACAGAATCACACTGATCTGGTCAGTGTGAGGAACCAGAATGAGAGTCAACAGATTCAGAAGTTCATCAATGATCGTCACATATCTAATGATGTCTGGATCGGTCTGTTCACAGACTCATGGCAGTGGTCAGATCAGAGGAACTCCTCATTCAGAGACTGGGATCATACTCAACCTAATAACGGTGGAGGTGTTGAAAACTGTACACTGATCAAACCGAAGTCTCAGGGACAATGGCATGACGTCTCTTGCAACTACCAATATCCTTTTGTGTGTCATGAAGGTGAGCAGATCCTCACAAAACACACACAATCCATCCATCACCTCCAGATATCTTAAAGTTCACGCTACATGTCTGACATGACAAATTCCTCCACAGTGTTTGTTCTGCATGTTGTTTTTGATCAGTCTCTCTCTAGTTTTTGCTTGTGGTTTGTTTTGTGTCCAGATAAACTGATTCTGATCAAAGAGAACCGGACGTGGTCTGAAGCTCTGAGATACTGCAGACAGAATCATGTGGATCTGGTCTCGGTTCATTCAGAAGAGATGCAGCGTGAGGTGATGAATGTGGTTAAACAGGCGTCTACTGCGGAGGTGTGATTGGGTTTACACAACTACTGCATCATGAACATGTGGCTCTGGCTGAGCGGAGAGATCGTGTGCTATCAGAACTGGGCTCCAGGGAACGGAACGACACCGGAAAACTGCCGCCTCGAGAAGAGAAAGGGAGCCGTTCAGTCTGGAGGAGATCAGCGCTGGATCAGCCGTCCTGAAACTGACAAACTCAACTTCATCTGCACAAATTATGAGTGAAAACATGTGAATGTTTGTGTGTTAACTCACATTCACTGTTTTCATTCTTCATTGTTTTTATTATTTACATTCATCTGTTTTGTTCTGTAGTAATTTCTGAGTGAATCTACTAATTTAGTTTTATTTCTGCATGTTAATTATCATGACATGATGTGATCTTATCAAAGGTTTCTAACACCAATGATTACTGTTCTTCAGATGTCTAAAATACTAACACAATATATGTGTGTTTTAAGAATCTCTTTGCATATCTGGTGTGTTTGTGTCTATGTTTTTTTCACTAATCTTATCTGTAGTAATAACTGGTTGAATGTGATTCTGTGGGAAGAAGCTCTTCATAATAATTATTATTTTGTGTCAGCAGAATGAAACATTTTTTTCTTAGAAAGGCAAACGTGAAGTGATGTCACAATAAACTGTCAATTAAATGTAACAAATATGTAAAATTAATTTTTGATTGTTGATTTTGTAGGATTGAAAATAATATATATTTGATATTTGCAACTGAACAAAGACATACTGCTTTACTGTTTTCAACCCCCATCTTTCTTATCAGAAGGGCCATTTGGAATTCCTAAAGACAAAGAGATTCTGAAGGCCTGTAGGCCAAATGTGTGTCACCCCTTAAGTACAGTGGGGGAAGTTTGGTCTGATTGGTCAGTTTGAATGACTCACAATAGGGTTTGAGTTACATGGTCAAGGAAGTATAAAAGAAGATTGTAACTGTTGCTCTGGTTTCTTTTTATTCTCTGTCTCTCTTGATTCTCTGGCTCTCTTGATTCTCTGTCTCTCTCTCTTCTCTTTGGCTCTTCTCTTCTTTGCTCTCTTCTTCTCTTTCTCTCTCTCTCTCTCTCTCTCTCTCTCTCTCTCTCTCTCTTTCTATCCCTCAGGTAACATTCTATTCATGCTGGGTACGATTAATGGTATAAGTTTTTATCATCTCATACATCTATTTTGTAACTACTTTAAGTGTAACCATAACCAGATTTTGTCATTAAATTCTTTCAATTATAAATGATTGCTAACTAGTTTTGATTTGGTATTGACTTTGAAGTGCTACCTCTATTGCAATACAATATAGTCACAGTATAGCAACGCTCTCCCACATATTTAGCTATTGTAACTGCGCTTATTTCCGTCGTTGGTATAAGTTGCAGTGGGTGGATATAGACGAGAAATGTACAGTTTTCTACCATCTTGCTCATAACGTTTCTTTAGTCTTTCGGCAACCCTGCAGCCTGAACCACTGTAGGCGACCCACCCTTACAATGTGTTTGTTTGATATTTAGTTTTGATATTTATGTTGTCACTTACAAAACATTTACATTTTACAAATTTCAGCTTCCATCAAATAAATTAGTTTTATTTGATTACTTGATTTGATTCACTATTCATATGTTTTCGATTCGAGTGAAGAGCATTTATTTGCAAATTCAAGACAATGAGATTCGATTAAAAATTAAATTCTGAATTTAAGTACATTCATATACTTATTTAAATGCTCCCTTTAATGTGTCTTAGTCGGTGTGAATTACACAGAAACCTTCAGGGGTCAGAGAGTGAAGGCCAAATGAAAACCCTTCTGTCCATTGATAGATCATTCTAATTCTTAATGATGCTACACTTTATTTCATAAGCATATAAAACTATAAAAACATATACATCTTGGACAGCCTCGTGGTGAGTAAATAATCATGAAATTTTCGTTTTTTTGGCTGAACTATATTCCTTAAAGAGGGTGTGTGGTAGAGAAGGTGGCGATTGAGTTTTCTCTCAACCTTTTGTCATATCTGATGCCCTTGATGAGAAACTGGTGTTTTCTTACATTCATCTAAGCCTTATATTTGTTTGATTGAGTTTGCATGGTGACAGACATTAAATAGCCAATAAGTTCTATATTTATTCTATGTTCCATTTTCCGTTTTAAATTCTATTTTATGCTTTAACTTTGACATTTTTAATGTTGCATCACTCTAATTATGTCTATTACGTATGCAGTAAATATATTAAAACAAATAGAACGTTTTTTGAACTGAATATTTCTGAAAGTATTTGGTTTCATTCATACTCAAAGCCAGAGGCCACTCATATACGGTCATAAAGATTGACTCGTTGTCATTTTTCCATCCAAAACTTTTGACACTTCTTTTTTCATGTTCCCAACACTCTTCCAACACACTTTTAACTGGATGTTCATTATGACCCAATATGCCATTGTTAATTTTAATCTACAGACAGATAAAGGGCCAGATTTACTAAACAAATTAGCGGTAGAGCGCAATTCTAAAAAAACGCAGCTGGGAGTGGAAAGTGTTGCACGTGATCTACTGACGACATGCAAATTAAAGAACACAGACGCAGCCGGATACTTTCCACAATCTACCAGTTAGCATCTGGTTTAAGACATGCTTTTTTTGGGCGGGAAATAATGGCGCAAAACACCAGTAAATTGACGAGTGCAACCTTTGTAAATCACCTCGCATGATTAATTTAAAATACTCTCCTCATATAAATTTTGCGCCTTAAAGGGAAACTCCTACAAATGCATATGCAATAAGATCAGCCGCAAAAATAACCCTGTCCACGCCTTTTCAGCGCTAATTTATCACTGCGTGTCTTTAGTAAATCCTGACAGTAGTTTAACACCAAAAGAGGGTTTGCGCTGGCGCAAGCTGTTAGTAAATCTGGCCCAAAGGCTTTTCCCCCGTCTCCACCTGTAATGCAGTTATATTCTTTAGAGTTCATTTCAACTTTGCTGTAGCTAGAGGTCGACCAATAGTGGATTTTACAGATAACGATAACTAGGGTTGACCATACTGGCCGATAACCGATTAATCAACCGATAGTTTTTAAAACAGATACTGGATGAAAACAAACATAACATTTCAAGTAAAATAGTGCTGAATTTATTACAAAAAAATTACTGAACCACGATGAACCAAATGTGCTAAATATTGTTAATTATATACTCCAAATAAAGACATCCAAAATTAATAAATAAAATACCACTTCAAATAACAACAAAATTTGAACTTGTATGGTGAATTTTAACTAGTCCTGTTAAAGAACTGCTATAGATTAAAGTAAAGCATGATCCATTTCTAGTTCTATCGTAATATTAAAGTTAAAGTGACTCAAATTATAATAGAGAAAACGATGATGATGATGATGAGTTGGTGTGCATGGTTTTCAGTCAGTCGGCTCCACTTGGCATCATAAATGCCCACTTCACTGAACACCCTTTCACTTGGCACAGTGGATGGGCAAGAGTGCAAGAGTTTTAAATCTTGTTTCATTTTTCTGCCACGACTGCAGAGGCGTGTGATTTCTATCAATGACAGGCTCTGACAACTAGCACTTATGCTCACTCTCAAAGCTGTACATTCCCTAAGACACAGCTGGGGCACCAAGGACCCTGGTATACAGAGTGTCCACTAAAGTGGGCTGATGGATTTTCTGCTTCTTTGACTCTTTGGATCCAAACTCTCATCCTGCTCAGGTCTTTCTGGTGAAGGCTTGGATATTCTTCTCTGAACTCGCCATGTTCATCCGCTCCCTCTTTTAGCCAACGTTTTCCTTTCTCAAGTGTTTCTTTAGACGCAAAGGCATGGGCCTTGTATCTGGGATCAAGAGTTGTTGCTAGGACCAAACTTTTTGTTTCTTCTGCCTTGGAGAACCACTTTGTCAAGCTGTCAAGTTTAAAGTTTTGGTCCCTACTGATGATGGACCCTCGACCTGCAGGATCAGCTTCAGAAACGACCCGGATGATAATGCATGCTGCTGAAGACTCAGAGTTGTCCCACTGTGTGGCAGATAAGCAGCTGATATGGCTGTGTTCACCAGCATACACATTCAGTGCCCGTCTCTGTTCATACATTCATTGAAGCATGTAAAGAGTTGAGTTCCATCGAGTTGGGACGGCCTGGATGATGATGTGCTTTGGGACACCCAGCTCCTCCGGAATGATTCTTATCCTCTGTTTGGCCAGTATTGGCCAAAGTGAGTTGCACAACTTTTCAATATGGCAATAGTGACAAGGGCAGCTCTCTGACAAGATAGGCCATCATTAATAATGAGCTGAAGTGTGTCAGCTTAAGTCAGGAAGTTCAGCCAGTTTCATTCTTTTTACCATGTTTGCTCCCCCATCTCTTAGGACAAGAACAACACTTTCTGTTGCAATATCCCAATCTCCTAACATGTTCAGGAAGGCTTCTCGAATATAACTGCAGTGTGCAATGCAGTCACGGGCTTGACATGTAGCACCACTTGCTTTCTAGAAAGGAAATGCCCAGTTATGCTCATCAGGGACAACGTAGTTCCAGACCAAGTCAAGTCAAGTCAACTTTATTTATATAGCGCTTTTTACAATGCAGATTGTTTCAAAGCAGCTTCACAGTGTTAAACAGGAAAATAATGCAACCGAATTTGATTCGGCTGTACAGCTGCTCTGGAGAAAACGGTGATGTCATCAGCTCATTTCAATTATCATATATATTCAAGTAATGTAGTTGATATAGTTAATTTAGTTTAGTAATTACATTTATTTGGATATTTAGTTGAAAATTTTGTGTCTCCAACTGAGCAAGCCAAAGGCGACAGCGGCAAGGAACCAAAACTCCATCAGGTGGCATAATGGAGAAAAATAAACCTTGGGAGAAACCAGGCTCAGTCGGGGTGCCAGTTCTCCTCTGGCCAATTAACAAACAGTGTATGATTATTATTTTGGCAGCCTTACAGGTCAAAAGTCGGAATATTCGAAAGATCAGAGTCATCACGCCAGGGACAGGTTTATGAGGATGCCGTGTCAGTGAGACAATTTCAGGGGGGAGTGTAATTGACACGGTCTCTGCAGACACTTCAGGGATGAGTTGGTCATGTCTGGGTGCAGGTCCACCATCTGATCTGGATGCGGCCCGGATCCGGCTGACTGCAGTAAACCTCGGGATAAACAGAGAGACTAACATTAGCGTAGATGCCATTCTTCTTATGATGTAACGAGTACATCAGGTGTTATGGGAAGTGTTCCCGGTTCCGGCTGACCTAAGTTAATGCAGCCTAACAATCATTTAATTGATTTGAATAATATAATTTAAAAATGTTTTATGTGTATGCCATAGTAAAGAGATGTGTTTTTAGTCTAGATTTAAACTGACAGAGTGTGTCTGCTTCCCGAACAATGCTAGGAAGGCTGTTCCAGAGTTTAGGTGCTAAATAGGAAAAGGATCGACCGCCTGCAGTTGATTTTGATATTCTAGGTATTATCAACTGGCCAGAGTTTTGAGACCGCAATAGACGTGATGGAGTATAATGCGTTAAGAGCTCGCTCAAGTACTGGGGAGCTAAACCATTTAGTGATTTGTAAGTAATTAGCAAGATTTTAAAATGTATACGATGTTTAATAGGGAGCCAGTGCAGTGTTGACAGAACCGGGCTAATATGGTCATACTTCCTGGTTCTAGTAAGAACTCGAGCTGCTGCGTTTTGGACAAGCTGGATTTTAATTATTAAGCGTGCAGGGCAACCACCCAGTAGAGCATTACAATAATCTAGCCTTGAGGTCATGAATGCATGAACTAACTGTTCCTCATTGTCATTGAGAGCATGTTCTAATTTAGATATATTCTTAAGATGCAAGAAGGCGGTTTTACAGATTCTAGAATCGTGGCTTTCAAATGAAAGATTGGTATCAAAGAGCACACCACAGTGTAACAGTGAAAGCTAATGCTATGCTACCTAATTATACAGTATCTCCCAAAGGTAGCATTAACAGGGTGAAAAGCAATGGTCCTAGTACTGAGCCTTGCGATATTCCATACTGAATAGTTGTGTAAATCGGACGGTTCATCACAATTCGATACAGTATCAATTTTCATAGCCAGTGATACGATATTTTCCGACACCTCAAAATGTTCTGCGATACGATTTGATTAAGGGGCATATCGTTCAATATTTCGATATGATATTGTGTGCCTGTTTTACACCGCCAGTTACATTTTATTAACTCACAACTGCAACCAAAATATATAACATAAACACTTGTTTCAAAATTTCACATCCTGCACCCTGATTGGGACATCCACAAATAAAAAAAAATCCCAAAGTAATCTAATGACAGCTTATGACATGCCAACAGTCAAGAAAGTATTATATATATATGTATATATATTAAAAGACATTTCTTTTAAATGTATAGCCCAGATTTTTAATGAAGTTATATTATATAGTATTATAATATGAAAGGCTTCAACACAGAGCGGCACAAAGCACTTATGCGCATCCCGTGTACTGAATGATGCGCTTGAAGCAACACAGCGGACAGTCCTATGCAGCAGTTTATTGAGCAGTTACTGTGTGTGAAGAACGATTCATAGCGCTCTATTCTCCAGTGTTGTGATCTAACAGACACTCGGTAGAAAGTAACATAATTTAGACACAGCAATAAACTCTATTAAGATGAAGTCCTTTCATGCAAAACCATAGACAGACCTTTATCTACTGAAGCACAAAAACAAGTAAAAGAAGACTCAATTCAGTGGCCTATTTGTGCACTGTTTGAGATGAGTGCGTGCTGCTTTTTTCAAGGCTTTAAATGTGAAAATTATAAACTTTCATGAAGATTCAGCAATGGTCTGATCGGGACAGTGACAGTTCCATCGACTGTCCTGAGCGTCTTTCACAAACTCTGAAAGGTAATTTAAACAAGAATGCACGCGTTGGCGATAATGCATAGACTGACACTGTAGGGGTTGCACCGACTAGTCGACTTTAATGTTCTGCCATGATGCTTTAAGCTTGACGTCGACTAGTCGCTGGCCTATAGAGGGCGCAACAGGATAAGCCATTTCCTGACACGCAGGCTCTGTTTCCAACAGTTAAAAATGACAAATAAATACATACTCAGAGAGCTCTCCACAAGACATGTTTGATTATGCCATCTGGATTCTCTAAATTGATCGGGAGAATGCACGCTTATTGTACACGTAAGTTAATCGCCGTTATAAACTAATGCGCACTGCATTGTAACGCACACACACACAGCTCGCACATCACGCGGAGATCGCGCGCACCTCACACAAAACCATTCAGTAGCACAGAATTGTATTGTCAACACTGTTCTGTGATTCATCAATAAAATAGCTTAGAAACTGAAGTTATAGCATATATTTCTTAGTAGCTAAAACTCACAGCTTCACTATTAGTAGAGACGCTGGCAGAATTAATTCACACGCAATCGCTCTCTCACGAATGCATTCATATACACTCACCTAAAGGATTATTAGAAACACCATACTAATACTGTGTTTGACCCCCTTTCGCCTTCAGAACTGCCTTAATTCTACGTGGCATTGATTCAACAAGGTGCTGAAAGCATTCTTTAGAAATGTTGGCCCATATTGATAGGATAGCATCTTGCAGTTGATGGAGATTTGTGGGATGCACATCCAGGGCACGAAGCTCCCGTTCCACCACATCCCAAAGATGCTCTATTGGGTTGAGATCTGGTGACTGTGGGGGCCATTTTAGTACAGTGAACTCATTGTCATGTTCAAGAAACCAATTTGAAATGATTCGAGCTTTGTGACATGGTGCATTATCCTGCTGGAAGTAGCCATCAGAGGATGGGTACATGGTGGTCATAAAGGGATGGACATGGTCAGAAACAATGCTCAGGTAGGCCGTGGCATTTAAACGATGCCCAATTGGCACTAAGGGGCCTAAAGTGTGCCAAGAAAACATCCCCCACACCATTACACCACCACCACCAGCCTGCACAGTGGTAACAAGGCATGATGGATCCATGTTCTCATTCTGTTTACGCCAAATTCTGACTCTACCATCTGAATGTCTCAACAGAAATCGAGACTCATCAGACCAGGCAACATTTTTCCAGTCTTCAACTGTCCAATTTTGGTGAGCTCGTGCAAACTGTAGCCTCTTTTTCCTATTTGTAGTGGAGATGAGTGGTACCCGGTGGGGTCTTCTGCTGTTGTAGCCCATCCGCCTCAAGGTTGTGCGTGTTGTGGCTTCACAAATGCTTTGCTGCATACCTCGGTTGTAACGAGTGGTTATTTCTGTCAAAGTTGCTCTTCTATCAGCTTGAATCAGTCGGCCCATTCTCCTCTGACCTCTAGCATCAACAAGGCATTTTCGCCCACAGGACTGCCGCATACTGGATGTTTTTCCCTTTTCACACCATTCTTTGTAAACTCTAGAAATGGTTGTGCGTGAAAATCCCAGTAACTGAGCAGATTGTGAAATACTCAGACCGGCCCGTCTGGCACCAACAACCATGCCACGCTCAAAATTGCTTAAATCACCTTTCTTTCCCATTCTGACATTCAGTTTGTCTTGACCAGGACCACACCCCTAAATGCATTGAAGCAACTGCCATGTGATTGGTTGATTAGATAATTGCATTAATGAGAAATTGAACAGGTGTTCCTAATAATCCTTTAGGTGAGTGTACATGTAATCTTTATTGTGCTACTTATCTGTATCTGATTCAGAACGAGCAGAAATCTGAGCAATATAACGACCCAAAGACAAAAGAACTGATACAAAAGCTGTTATGTAGGAGCAATAACTTTATGGGCAGCACTGTCATATGCCATAGCTGTCCTGTGCACGAGAAAACCTGTGTTCGCGTCTCAGCTCAAGGTTCAGGGTTATTTCTTCATTAATGACGTCATTAGCGACTAGTCGACGTCGACTCGACTTTCATCACATAAATGTCGACTTTAAAGTTGTTCAAACCCTATGACACTGTGTTAAAACAAAGCTGCCTCTTATGTAGCGACTCGGCTGCATATAATAATAATAATAAAGTAAATTAGCTCAATAGGGAATTATGATTATTAATATTTAATTATTTATAACTAATCGCAACGGGTTATGATTAAATTATAAATCTCCAAATCACCCAAAAAGGGAAATACCTAACCTAGGTATTTATGCAATATATATATAGTTAACGACAATGGGTTGCAATTAACTACGAATATATATCAAATCATTACAGAATAACCTTTGAACTAGAATTAATTCAAAATTCATCTGATCCGTTCATTTAACGAACAAACAGTACTACAATCTTTTATCAATTCTCACAAAGTTTTACTCTTTCTTATCAACTCTTCGGGAAGGTTATCCTTCTGGTCACGAAGAATAAACTTTCCGAATTATTAGGATATTAATTAAAGTATTCAAAGATACTTATGAGAGCTCGTAGCTAGATCTGAACATTAAAGTGACCATGCCCTGTGAGCGGCAACAATGACAATCGAACGTGGATACAAATGGTTTTAATAATTGATACTACGAATACACACGACTAAACAAAGAATACATGTATATACAGAACAACGAATATTAACGAAAAAGAATGAAAAGAAGAGAATGAAAGAGAGGAAGGAAAGGTTCAGGAATGGCAATTTCACAAACATAACCACCGAGAGCCAGCAACGAATAATATCACCTTAAACAGGGGTACACATCTTAAAACGCATCTAAAGTTCGATGGATTTATACTTGCATGGGTTGTTTTGTGCTGAGTATAAAGAATGCGTGTGAGTCTTCTCAGAGCGTTCTTTGAGCTGGAGGGTGTTCTCTTTTGGTCCTTCCGGAGCGTTCTCGATCCGCGGGAAGTTTGAAGATGGTTGGAGCGAATGCCAAAAAGGGGAGGAAAAGAAGATTGTCTCGTTGGAGTTTTAGAAGACGACTGAGCGCTGAGATGGAGCGCGCTGAGATGGCGGGCGTTGCCTGTCCGCCTGGCTGCGGAGCGCGCCGACTTCAAAGGAACCAACCCACTGAGCCGCCAAGCCAGGGCCGAAGCCACCTGGCCAGGGGACGAGCCGAGATAAGAGGGTTGTGTATTGACTGCACCGACTGAGCCAAGATATGCTGGTGTTACTGTCCTTTAAAGAAACATTAACATCCGCCCATCTTTTCTGAAATGACCAATCAGATGTGGGAGTTTTAGGCGGGAGAACACTTTCTTTGTCTCCGTTTATGACTTCATTTGCCTAATTTATGATGGTGTCATACTTGGTACATTTCTACTCCAAAGGGGGGTAAACATATTGTGATGCATTTCATAATCATCTACTGTGCACCGTTGGTTAAGAGAAAGAGAGAGGAATATTTAGATATCAAACACAATATGGCTGGGAGATATTAGAGCAGAGATACATTCTTACACATGAATACAAGCATTTTAAATGACTTTACATGGTTCGTCCATCATGACTATGTTGGCAATGACATAGGGAGCATGCGTACACACAGGGATCATCATATACATTCTGGGATAGTTTAATTAAAGTTACATAAAGAAAATGTTTGTGTCTGTGTATTGGAAGGAGCCTGTGTGTCTAGGCCCCCCCTATCTGTTTGAGTGAGGGAGGGGGGGGGTGATAGGGGGAGAGATTGCGTTCTGATTGAAGTTCTCACAGGATTCTAACGGTGCTGTCTGTTCTACCTCAGCCAAGCCACAAAACTGTCCACGATGCCATCTTCCTCAGACTCCTCGGTACCGGAACCTAATTTATATACGGCTAAAAGGCTTTCTGACGTTTATAGTGGAATCGACTCATCTATGATCCTGTCCAGAGAGACTCCAGACGCTACACTTAAGTATATAAATAGCCTACACAGGTATCGATTTTTAACGCGTTGCATCAATACATCATATCGTTAAACATTCGATTGATGTATCGATCTATATCGATGTATTGTTACACCCCTAATACTGAACCACAAAGACAGACAGATCTCCCTCAAGCCCACTATAGACTCTCAGAAGAAGAAAAAAAGTACAGAAAAAAAAGTTTATCCCTCTACCAAAATCCTAAAAGTAAAAAAGCGAAACATCTTTTCTCTCTCTTCATCTAGACTTTTTGAATCCCCCAAACTCTCTCAATAGTCAACCTCACTCCTTCATCTCTGGAGCCTCAAACGGAGGGATTTTAAAGGCTCTCAGTGACCAGTATCACCCGTCTTCACTAATGAACTCAACCCTCATCAATCAAATCATTAGTGGGTTGTTCGGTTCAAACAGAACCAGATAAAAAGTAGGGGTGTAACAGTACACAAAATAAATACCTCGGTTTTGAAGTCGGGTTCGGTACAGCAGAGGAGAGAAAACTAAATATAAAATTGCTTATTTATTTTTATTAAACAGTGGTTTACTGAACAAATTGTGTCTGTCCTTAAATTAATTAAATTATAACAAAGTTTCTTAAAGATAATGCTGTAAACTATATAGGGAGCCCTTACTTACACACTATTAAATGTTAACAACAGAGCCCAAACTATTAGCCTAAATTCAGTTGCTATTTAATTTTTAGATATAATAATCAACACTCAAATAACACATTGTATGCAAACATGTAAACTTCACATAAAAAAGTTTTTGCATTAACTTCTAATTCTAATTATAAAATTATGTTTTTACTCCAATTCGTTGTTTAAATATAAACATTTATACACAGTGGCTGTCATTTTCATGACAGATTCATTTAAACATACATTAAATAATCAAGACATCACTAACAGGTTCAGTAGAATATAATGAACATAAAGGCTGATATAGTGCATATATTTAGTGAAAGAGTTGATTTCTCTAGTGAACTAACAGCTGTGGACACTGAATGACTCCTGAGGTAAATGTGATGCTACGGGAGATTGTTTACAAGTGGTTTTATTGATGTCTTTCCACCGTTGAAACACTGATTGAGCGATTATACCACATATGATATGTTTCAGTAAGTTGTAGTGTATCCTCAACATACCGACAGATGTAAATTCATGTTTATTCTTTGACTTGGAAGAGGTGATCACATTCACTGACGCGCCTATACAGTGATGATTCACGTCACATTAAAGAGCGTCAAAACAGCATTCATCTTCTGAATTTCATGATAAAATGGACAGAATACTTAATAATATGTTTGTGTGGGAACTCGGATTGAAGTGTGTTCCGCGTGTAAAACAAGCCTACTGTTAACTGTTAAAGATTGCATTCGGTACTCTCCGTTACGCACGTGCACCGTACCGGATGTCCTGTACTGAAACGGTTCGGTACGAATATGTGTACCGTTACACCCTTAATAAAAAGTTGCACAAACATACATGCAAAAAAATTGGTCAAACATACATGTACAGGATTGTTTAGTTGTGTAATTTATGAATGTTTATGTGCTGTGAGTGGGATTTGAACAGTGGTCTCCTGTGTATTAAACATCTGCTCAAACTGAACCCTTCCAAGCTCCAAAAAGTAACAAAATAAGTTTTTTTTTTCTTCTGTACTCTAATATAAGGAGTTTTATATATTATCGCGACAGATAGAGATCCATCCGTGTTAGATACAGATCTGGGTCGCTAAAGACCCGAATATGTAAGAATGATTGGTGAAACAGTCTTGCATTTAAGGAGTTAAATGCCCTAATTGAACTAAGGCCTAATCCTGGTTTAGTCTAAGCCCTGTCTGTGAAACTGGGCCATAGACTTTGTACTTTGAAACCAGACAAATGTGATGTGGAGGGTGACTGCTTATGAAGGGTGAGATAATGAGCCGGTGCAGGTGTGCTGTGATTGGGAACGGATGGGTGGAGCTGGATGATCTGGGGCACGTTCAAAGCTCAAACCAGTGCGTAACATTTTGATACGGTTTCCGGTTGAACGTCATGTTTCCTGGAAACGGTGTGCAACGGGTTTGAGATGCGTTTTCTCTTGTTTGGTGGGTGTGTCAAAAATGCCATAGTTGCAACTCTTGCATCATCAGAACAGGGTGTTCAACGCACAACCGTTTCCGTTTAAAAAACGTTTTGCAACATTTTGTCGGGGCTGAATGCAGCCCTGGTGTTGAGGGAGTGTCGGATGATGTGGCAGATCCTGTGACAAGAGGGGCTTGTACCATGAAGCCAGTTTCGCTGGCTAGCCAGGTAAGTTTCAGTTTAGATTGCATCAATCCTGGGTTTTAGGTACCATGAAACTGGTTTGGCTTTTAGCTGTGTTCATCGTCATAGTAGGTTTGATATAGAAAAAGCATATTCTTTGGAAAGAGGGGCTTTTAATTCAGTTCAAAAGTGTGAGTGTAACACAGAGTGCTCTCAGAGATGAGTAAAGTCAGAATTCATGTGCAGGAGAACTTTATTAAAATAATAACAACCAAAGTAAACCAAAATAAACACAAGAAACCCAGGGAGCAGAACCGAGAACCTCAACGAAACATCCAACAAAGGATAACACCAGACAAGAAACATAAGACACACTGGGGTTTAAAAACACAAAGAGTAATTGAGAAACAAGACACACCTGGGAACAAATCAACAATAAACAATATACAAAGGAAGTTTCTCACTGTGAATTATCTTGAATCAAATCAATCAGTATTTGCGAAAATCGCTCTTGAATCGAAAACGTGTCGGGAATCAAATCTATTCAAAGAGCCCAGGGTTCCCGGCCGCTGCTCTAATGAGAGTTAGTTGACATGTAGATGCAAAGGAATGCAAACAGTGAATGTGAGTAAACACACAAACATTCACATGTTTTCACTCATAATTTGTGCAGATGAAGTTGAGTTTGTGAGTTTCAGGAAGGCTGATCCAGCGCTGATCTCCTCCAGACTGAACTGCTCCCTTTCTCTTCTCGAGGCGGCAGTTTTCCGGTGTCGTTCCGTTCCCTGGAGCCCAGTTCTGATAGCACACGATCTCTCCGCTCAGCCAGAGCCACATGTTCATGATGCAGTAGTTGTGTAAACCCAATCACACCTCCGCAGTAGACGCCTGTTTAACCACATTCATCACACGACGCTGCATCTCTTCTGAATGAACCGAGACCAGATCCACATGATTCTGTCTGCAGTATCTCAGAGCTTCAGACCACGTCCGGTTCTCTTTGATCAGAATCAGTTTATCTGGACACAAAACAAACCACAAGCAAAAACTAGAGAGAGACTGATCAAAAACAACATGCAGAACAAACACTGTGGAGGAATTTGTCATGTCAGACATGTAGCGTGAACTTTAAGATATCTGGAGGTGATGGATGGATTGTGTGTGTTTTGTGAGGATCTGCTCACCTTCATGACACACAAAAGGAAATTGGTAGTTGCAAGAGACGTCATTCCATTTTCCCAGAGCCTTCGAATTGAGCATTGTACAGTATTCCAGACCTCCACTATTATCAGGTTCACCATCTGAATGAGCAGTTTCTCTGATCTGACCACTGCCATGAGTCTCTGAACAGACCGATCCAGACATCATTAGATATGTGATGATCATTGATGAACTTTTGAATCTGTTGACTCTCATTCTGGTTCCTCACACTGACCAGATCAGTGTGATTCTGTCTGCAGTAACTCTGAGCGCCTCTCCACTTCATCATCTGATTGACAAAGACGAGTCCAGCGTTCACTTTAAGAAAAAAAACACAGTCAGATTGTTCATTATTCTCACACTGCTTTATGGTTTAGATGTGAATAAGAGCAGCGGTGGAGCATCAGAAACACATGTCATTCAAAAACTGATTCTGCAGCTGAAAATGCATTAAATATTTTCAATATCTTCAGGATTATTTTGCTGATACAAGTACCTTTTGCAAATTTGTGATAATTTTATTGCAACGTTTTGTTACATGTTTCTCTGGAATAACCCAAAGATCTAAATGAGAGAAGCATCAAACAGATGAAGATGTTACACTGCAGGTTAATATGTTTGTTAACTAGTCCTGAGAAATACGTCAGTAAAAAATGTAATTCAAAATGATTAATTAACTAATAATACATACAAAATAATATTGTTGGAATATTATTGTTACGAATGCTGAGAGACAAAGCAGAGAGATGGAATCCACTTGCAAACACAACTTGGATGCTGGTCAGGGGCCGGAGCCCTCGCTGGACACTGGTCACGGGCTGGAGCCCTCGCTGGACACTGGTCAGAGGCTGGAGCCATCGCTGGACTCTGGTCAGGGGCTGGAGCCCTCACTGGACGCTGGTCAGGGGCTGGAGCCCTCGCTGGACACTGGTCACGGGCTGGAGTCCTCGCTGGACACTGGTCACGGGCTGGAGTCCTCGCTGGATGCTGGTCAGGGGCTGGAGCCCTCGCTGGACACTGGTCAGAGGCTGGAGCCCTCGCTGGACACTGGTCAGGGGCTGGAGCCCTCGCTGGACACTGGTCAGGGGCTGGAGCCCTCACTGGACGCTGGTCAGGGGCCGGAGCCCTTGCTGGACGCTGGTCAGGGGCCGGAGCAGGCACCGATGTGTGTGCTGCCCACACACCACATTGCTGTGGCCACAATGGTCAGCGCTGCACACTCTGAAGGTGACTCTGGGATTGGAGACTCTGGCGTGGCAACCATCTTGCCTGAGGGCTCAGGTGTGGTGGCCATCTTGGCTGCAGACTCTGGACTGGCGGCCATGATGGGACGAGACTCTGGACTGGCGGCGATCTTGTCCGAAGACACAGGCGTGGCAGATGCAGTGGGAATGTCACAATCCTCCTCCATGACACCCACTGTGAAAGCAGAGCTGTTCTGTTGCAAAGCAATGTCTATATAATATTTCAACGACTAGTCCAGATGCCATATATGAGCTGAATGGCTCTGATAGCCCCCCTCAGAAGAATATCATAAGGCATACCTCATCCATGGAGGCCTTATACGCCAAATCAGTAAAGTCCTTCACATATTCCTCGATCGGGCAGTCACCCTGTCGGAGATGCATGATCTGTGCTGCTGGATTCATGTTGTGATTGGTCGTTCTGTTACGAATGCTGAGAGTCGAAGCAGAGAGATGGAATCCACTTGCAAACACAAGCTCACATAAGCTCTGGCACACAGGGCTCTAGACAGTGCGACCATACTCGCATTTGCGACTATAAATAGTGTATAAATGGGTGCAAACTGTACAATGCATTTGGAACACTCGTTTTCTTAAATGTAACATCAATATCTTACAGTAGGGCAGGCTATATTGTATAACAAGCATATCAATAATTATCGTAAGCCATCTTATATTGTGCAGATGGATACTGCAAACTTCAAAGGCTATGATTTCATTAAATAAAAGTGAGTGCTCACATTTCAAAACATGAATGTGGCGCGGTTGTGCGTTCTACGGGCTTGCAAAACAATGCTTCAGACTGCTTCAGTTCAGAGCAGTTTGCATCGCAATGAATAGTGCACATTTATGCTAAGCAAATTCTTATTAACAATGACAATGTTTTCTTTGCTGTGATTATATCGTAATATGTTGTATACAGTTGTAAGACCGTATATTTCATCTCCCATCCTGCAATAATAAGGCATAGACATTTCAAAATAAGAGTCCCATTTTGTTACACAAATGCCTTTCTCCATTTTTCCGTCTAACCTTTTCTCCACTACCACAACAGTGCTGTTCCTTCTGATCCCGCAGGAGCTCAGTTTCTCTGGATAAATTTCTCCACTACCACAGCAGTGCGGTTCCTTCTGCTCCTGCAGGAGCTCAGTTTCTCTGGATAATTTTCTCCACTACCACAGCAGTGCGGTTCCTTCTGCTCCCGCAGGAGCTCGGTTTCTCCGGATAATTTTCTCCACTGCAGGATTGAAAATAATCAAAGATATTTGATATTTGCAATTGATCAAAGACATACTGCTTTACTGTTTTTAACCCCCATCTTATCAGAAGGGCCATTTGGAATTCCTAAAGACAAAGAGATTCTGAAGGCCTGTAGGCCAAAGGTGTGTCAAGTCAAGTCAACTTTATTTATATAGCGCTTTTTACAATGCAGATTGTTTCAAAGCAGCTTCACAGTGTTAAACAGGAAAATAATGAACAGAATTTGATTCGGCTGTACAGCCGCTCTAGAGAAAAAGGTAAAGTCATCAGCTCATTTCAATTATCATATATATTTAAGTAATGTAGTTGATATAATTTAGTTTAGTAATTAAATTT
This sequence comes from Rhinogobio ventralis, assembly GCA_039654625.1. Lineage (NCBI taxonomy): Eukaryota > Metazoa > Chordata > Actinopteri > Cypriniformes > Gobionidae > Rhinogobio > Rhinogobio ventralis. The sequence continues at coordinate 51,386,700 of CM077193.1, read as the reverse complement.
ATTTGGATATTTATTTGAAAATTTAGTGTCCCCAACTGAGCAAGCCAGAGGCGACAGTGGCAAGGAACCAAAACTCCATCAGGTGTCCTAATGGAGAAAAATAAACCTTGGGAGAAACCAGGCTCAGTCGGGGTGCCAGTTCTCCTCTGGCCAATTAACAAACAGTGTATGTTTATTATTTTGGCAGCCTTACAGGTCAGAAGTAATATTAGATCGGATTATTCGAAAGATCGGAGGCATCACGCCGGGTTTATTGAGGATGGCGTGTCGATTAAACAATTATTAAATAGGAATATTCGAAATATCGGAGTCATCACGCCGGAGATGGATCCATTGAGGATGCCATGTCGATGAGCAATTTCAGAGGGTAGACTAATTGACACGGTCTCTGCAGACACTTCAGGGATGCGTTGGTAATATCTGGGCGCAGGTCCACCATCTGATCTGGATACGGCCCGGATCCGGCTGACTGCAGTAAACCTCGGGATAAACAGAGAGACTAACATTAGCGTAGATGCCATTCCTCTTATGATGTAACGAGTACATCAGGTGTTATGGGAAGTGTTCCCGGTTCCGGCTGACCTAGTTAATGCAGCCTAACAATTTGAATAAAATATAAATTAAAAATGTTTTATGTGTATGCCATAGTAAAGAGATGCGTTTTTAGTCTAGATTTAAACTGACAGAGTGTGTCTGCTTCCTGAACAATGCTAGGAAGGCTGTTCCAGAGTTTGGGTGCTAAATAGGAAAAGGTTCGACCGCCTGCAGTTGATTTTGATATTCTAGGTATTATCAACTGGCCAGAGTTTTGAGACCGCAATAGACGTGATGGAGTATAATGCATTAAGAGCTCCCTCAAGTACTGGGGAGCTAAACCATTTAGTGATTTGTAAGTAATTAGCAAGATTTTAAAATGTATGCGATGTTTAATAGGGAGCCAGTGCAGTGTTGACAGAACCGGGCTAATATGGTCATACTTCCTGGTTCTAGTAAGAACTCGAGCTGCTGCGTTTTGGACCAGCTGCAGTTTATTTATTAAGCGAGCGGGGCAACCACCCAGTAGAGCATTACAATAATCTAGCCTTGAGGTCATGAATGCATGAACTAACTGTTCAGCATTTTGCATTGAAAGCATATGCCGTAATTTAGATATATTTTTAAGATGGTAGAATGCAGTTTTACAGATGCTAGAAACGTGTCTTTCAAATGAGAGATTGGTATCAAAGAGCACACCCAGGTTCCTAACTGACGACGAGGACTTGACAGAGCAGCCATCAAGTGTTAGACAGTATTCTAGGTTACTACATGTGGAGTTTTTTTGTCCAATAATTAAAAATTGGTGTCACACCTTTAGTACAGTGGGGGAAGTTTGGTCTGATTGGTCAGTTTGAATGACTCACAATAGGGTTTGAGTTACATGGTCAAGGAAGTATAAAAGAAGATTGTAACTGTTGCTCTGGGTTCTTTTTATTCTCTGGCTCTCTTGATTCTCTGGCTCTCTCTCTTCTTGGGGGCCTTTTCTTTGGCTCTTCTCTTCTTTGCTCTCTTCTTCTCTTTGTCTCTCTCTCTCTCTCTCTCTCTCTTTCTATCCCTCAGGTAACATTCTATTCATGCTGGGTACGATTAATGGTATAAGATTTTATCATCTCATACATCTATTTTGTAACTATTTTAAGCGTAACCATAACCAGATTTTGTCATAAAATTATTTTAATTATAAATGATTGCTAACTAGTTTTGATTTGGTATTGACTTCGAAGTGCTTCCTATTGCAATACAATATAGTCACAGTATAGCAACGCTCTCCCACATATTTAGCTATTGTAACTGCGCTTATTTCCGTCGTTGGTATAAGTACAGTGGGTGGATATAGACGAGAAATGTACAGTTCCCTTTCAGTCGGTCACGTTCGACGTACGTCGGACGTCACCGACGAATTGGGATCACTTCTGGGAGCCCCTATCAACTTCGAGATATAGAGAACGGGCCAATGGCCATTGGCGTGCGAGATTTGCATCTCGCGCTCCGCCCCGCGCTGCGGGTATAAACAGGAGGCGAATGCAGCGCACTATTGTCATTCACTTCGGAGCCGAACACGGTGTAGATGAAGGAGACTGTTCCTGCTTCAGCAGAAAGAGAGAGAACGAGAGAAAACGCTTCTTTGAGTGCTGGGAGAGAAGGCACGATCAGCGACGGCCGCGAGCTCACTGATACAGTGATAAACTGCTGTTTTTACAGCACTGTTGGTTTGGTGAGGGCGTTCCCAACGGTGAGTGCATACACAGGCTGCACTACTCTCCTGTGTTTTGCTGCGGTCGTTCCTGGGTGCTTCAGCACATTTAAAAGAGCTTTCTTTTAAAAGAGCAGCGCGGGTGTGACACTGCGTCTTTTTCAAGACGTCATTCCACTTGTGCGTTTCTGGATGCGGTTGTTTCCTGTCCTTTGACGGCCACGATCCCTCTCGCATAAACATGTTGAGATTGCGTTCGTGGGTGATCCATGTTCTCTCAGGAGAACGGGATCACGTCGGCGCGTTGTTCGTCTCGCCTTCCTCGTGAGGGTTTGAGTGTTCAGCGCGCCGTGTGCCGTCTAGCTGCCGGCTGACAGCGCGGGTTGTCACGGCAACCCAGCGCGTCACTCGGCGCTTTAGATGCGCGGTCGAGACTTAACCTCAAACGGGGTTGAGTCCCTTCGCCTATTCCCCGATCTAGTTTCTTTTCTGGTGCACCAGAAAGGGGCTACTTCGGCTAATAAGCCTTGGTGACCTGAGGATTACAGTGGGGCTTCCCTGCCGAGTACATCTCCGTGGGCCCTCACTCCTCTATCGCATCGCAAGCATGCTGAGACTGTGTTCGTGGGTGGTTCATGTTCTCTCATGAGAGCATGACCACGTCGGCGCGTTGTTCGTCTTGCCTTCTTCATAGGGGCTTGAGTGTTAAGCGCGCCGTGTGCCGTCTCGACGGCCACGCTCACAGTCTTGCATGCCTGCTGGTAGCTTACAGGTGGGATTGCTGGTTCCAAAAAAAAAAATAAATAAATAAAGGGGACCTAGCGTTTCATCTGGGGCTCTAGCAGAGGACAGATGTCAATCGCTGCATCGGAGAGAGGGCTGTTATAAGCTGGAAATGAAGATGATGCTGAGTTTCCCACTATAATGGTGTGTGCTCATGCTGAATCAGATTCAGACTTGACAGCCATGCTTTCCTGGGTGGCTGAGGCGTAGTGCAACGCGTAAATCGCCTTGCCCGCCCCCTTGCCTTTTTCCCGGATGTGCATTGGAAAGCTTTGGCAGTGTGGAACTATTTGGTGCCAAAATATGGGGTGCCAATGGTGCCATAATCTGGATAAAGTTTTCCTCTCTCTCACTACCCTCATCGGTGAGGTGGCAGTGCCACTGGCAGGCCACCTCCGCCCTGCGCTCTTAGTGCACGAGGGTAGTTCTGAGCTGAGGTTGAGCTGCGCACAGTGACCGATTTACATTTAAAGTCACAGCGCTGGCCCTTGGCCAGACGATGTCCACCCTGGTCCAGAAACACCCTTGGGCTACCTTGCAGGGGTGTGAGACGTCGCCAGAGTACGCTCTCTCGATGCTCACATCTCACAAGGTGACCCTTTTCGGCGACACTGTCGGTGACTGTGCAGCAGTCCTCCACAGTGCAAAGCAGATGGAACCCCTCAGTCTGCTCGCCATGGGCATCCCACGATGCCACCCGTCTTGGCTGCCAGTCAGCTGAGACGGGTGACCTGGACTTGGTTGAAGCTGCTCTTCCCCGGAGGAGGGCCGGGTGGAGAATCATTGCTAAATTTTGTTCCGCCACCGGTGTTACAGCCAGTGGTACCCAAATTCTTAAGAGCAGTTCCAATACCTCTGGGTCTCGGGAGTTCAGGAATGGCAGCGTGTGACGCTATGAAGCCGCGCCGCTCTCATTCCCCTCCCCACAAGAGGGCGAGAATGGCAGTGTGCGACGCCGGGGAGCCTCGCCACTCTCATTCCCCTCTTCTCAGCGGTGTGAGGACGGCAGTGCGCGACGCTATGCCTCGCCACTCTTGTTCCCCGCTGAGGAAGGAGGTGAGGTAGGCAGTGTGTGACGCCACAAAGCCTTGCCACTCTCTGCCCCTCCTTCAGTCGCCAGCGGACCGCAGCGTATGGCTTGAGAATGCTACCATGCCTTCTCTCATACCCTCCGTCCAACCGTAGGGGCAGGTAGGTGCTGCGTGCGCACTCAGACCCCACTTCAGGACGCTGTGCCTCTTGGGTCGGGTCCCTGCCCTCCACTTCGCTGCCCTACTGCGGGTACGTCTGTGGGGCGGGTGTGTTCATGGTACGGTTTCCGGAAGCCTAGCTAGCACTTCCGGGACGGTCCCGCTGACTCACCTGCACCACCAGGCTCGGCTATGCGATTCAGTTCGCACGGCATCCTCCCAAGTTCTGGGCGTCCACTTCACTGTTGTGTGGAGCTGCGACGCCCATCTTGTGGAAAGAGATCGAAGTCCTACTGGCGAAGGACGCGATTGGAGCCGGTCCCTCCAGCCGACATGAAGTGGGGGTTCTATAACTCCTACTTCATTGTGCCCAAGAAAAGCAGTGGGTTATGACCAATCTTGGACCTGTGAGTCCTGAACCGGGCCCTTCACAAACCGCCCGTTCAGATGTTGACGCAGAAGCGCACTTTCGAGTACATCCGTCCCCAAGATTGGTTTGCAGCGATCGACCTGAAGGTCGTTCCCTTCAGGACTGTCCCTGTTGTGTGAATACAGAGACACGGTGATCAGTCACCTCAGCCTGTTGGGACTTCGGGTCAACTGGGGAAAGAGCAAACTCTGCCCCGTGCAGAGGATCTCTTTTCTCGGTATGGAGCTGGACTTGGTCAATCTGACAGCGCGTCTCACAGAGGAGCGTGTCCAGTCGGTGTTGAACTGCTTGAATTCGTTCAAATGCAGGACAGCGGTACCACTGAAACATTTTCAGAGGCTCCTGGGGCATATGGCATCCGCAGCCGCTGTAACGCCGCTCGGATTGCTTCATATGAGACCGCTTCAACGCTGGCTACACGACCGAGTCCTGAGATGGGCGTGGCACAGCGGATCCCTCCGTGTCCCTGTGACTCCGAGGTGCCGCCAAACCTTCAGCCTGTGGTCGGACCCTTCGTTTCTACGGGCAGGAGTTTCCCTAGAACAAGTGTCCAGGCATGTTCTTGTCTCCACGGATGCCTCATCCACCGGCTGGGGTGCCACGTACAACGGGCTTGCAGTTTCGGGTCTGTGGACGGGGCCTCAACTGCAATGGCATATCAATTGCCTCGAGTTGTTAGCAGTTCGTCTTGCGCTGGGCCGCTTCAAAACGCCGCTACTAGGCAAGCACGTTCTGGTCCGTACGGACAACACTGCGGCCGTTGCGTACATCAACAAACAGGGTGGTCTACGCTCCCGTCGCATGTCACAACTCGCCCGCCATCTCCTCCTATGGAGTCAGAAGCATCTGAGGTCGCTTCGTGCCATTCACATTCCGGGCCTGCTCAATCGTGCGGCCGACGAGCTCTCACGACAGCCAGTGCTCCCCGGAGAGTGGAGACTCCATCCCCAGGTGGTCCAGCTGATCTGGAGTCGCTTCGGGACCGCACAGGTAGACCTGTTTGCCGCCCCGGACACGACCCACTGCCAGTTGTTTTATTCCCTGACCGAGGGGACCCTCGGCTCGGATGCGCTGGCACACAGCTGGCCCCGGGGCCTACGCAAGTATGCGTTTCCCCCAGTGAGCCTTCTTGCACAGACTCTGTGCAAGGTCAGGGAGGAGGAGGAGCAAGTCCTGTTGGTCGCTCCGTATTGGCCCAACCGGACTTGGTTCCCGGAACTAGTGCTTCTCGCGACAGCACCTCCCTGGCCCATTCCTCTGAGGAAGGACCTCCTGACTCAGAGACGGGGCACCCTATGGCACCCGCGTCCGGACCTCTGGAAACTCCATGTCTGGTCCCTGGACGGGACGCGGAGGTTCTAGGTGGCCTACCACAGGCTGTGGTAGACACCATCACTTCCGCTAGAGCTCCCTCTACGAGGCGCCTCTATGCGTTGAAGTGGAACCTGTTCGTCGGCTGGTGTTCTTCTCGCCGAGAAGACCCCCGGAGATGTTCGATCGGATCCGTGCTTTCCTTCCTACAGGACGGGTTGGAGCGAAGGCTGTCTCCCTCCACCCTCAAAGTCTATGTTGCCGCTATCGCCGCTAATCATGACATGGTAGGTGGTAAGTCTCTAGGGAAGCACGATCTGATCGTCAGGTTCCTGAGGGGGGCGAGGAGACTAAAACCGCCTCGCTCTCCCTCCATACCCTCTTGGGACTTAACTCTGGTGCTAACCGCACTGCAGAGGGCGCCCTTTGAGCCTTTGCAGTCAGTTGAGTTAAAAATCCTGTCTCTGAAGACAGTACTCCTGACTGCATTGGCCTCTATCAAGAGGGTAGGGGACCTGCAGGCATTTTCGGTCGACGAATCGTGCCTGGAATTCGGGCCCGGTAACTCTCATGTAATCCTGAGACCCCGGCCCGGATATGTGCCCAAGGTTCCCACCACTCCCTTCCGGGACCAGGTGGTGAGCCTGCAAGCGCTGCCTTCAGAGGAGGCAGACCCAGCCCTAGCTTTTCTCTGTCTAGTCCACGCTCTGCGGACTTACGTGGACAGAACGCAAAGCTTCAGGACCTCAGAACAGCTCTTCGTCTGTTATGGAGGCCAGCAGAAGGGAAAGGCTGTCTCCAAGCAGAGGATGGCCCACTGGATAGTGGATGCCATCGTCTTGGCGTACCAAACCCAAGACGTGCCCTGCCCGCTCGGGTTAAGAGCCCACTCCACTAGGGGTGTAGCTTCTTCCTGGGCGTTGGCTCGTGGCGCCTCGCTGACAGATATTGTAGAGCTGCGGGCTGGGCGACACGTAACACGTTCGCTAGATTTTATAGCCTCCGTGTAGAGCCGGTATCTTCCTGTGTGCTCGCTTCCCATAGTCAGTAACACCGAAGTGCCCGTTCTAAGTGTCGGCTTGCTGCGCCACTCCCTTCCCTTTGGAACGGATACGTGCGCTTATATGCTCCAGTCGAGTTCCCCAGAACGGCGAACCCTGTTGAGTCCTCCGCAACCCGCGGCAGTCGGATGTGGCGGAGCGTCCGACGCCAGGTCTAACACTCGTATGCATTGGTGGAACTTGTGTTAGGCTGGGTTCCATATGTTGTGACCCCCACGGCGGTCCCATATGTGTATTCTTCCACGGTACGGCTCCCTACGGCGAGCCCGTGTCTTTCCCTCAGCAGAGCTCTCTGCCGTCTCAGTTAGGTGTTGTTCCCCCGCCTGTTTGGCCGGGGCCACCCCTGGGACTTCCGTATGTTGCACTGCCCACGGCCAGTCCATACGTGTATTTTCCACATGGTAACTCCCTTCGGGCATGATGTGGCTTCCGCAGCGTCCCTCTGGGCACGCTTTCCCAGCGTTATCCAATAGTCTGCTGAAGTGGGTCTTGCGGAACAGCAGTGTGACTTCCCTGCGTGAATTCCCCGCCCGGAACAGACGGGGTCTGAGGGGCTCTCGCTGGGCGCTGGAAGTGGTAGTAACTGTGGCGTTTTCCAAAGGGATCCCAATTCGTCGGTGACGTCCGACGTACGTTGAACGTGACCGACTGAAAGGGAACGTCTCGGTTACGTATGGTAACCCTCGTTCCCTGAAGGAGGGAACGGAGACGTACGTCCCGTCGCCACAGTTGCTGTACCATCACTGCATGGCCGAGTCACTACTTCGGCTCCTCAGTGAAAAACAATAGTGCGCTGCATTCGCCTCCTGTTTATACCCGCAGCGCGGGGCGGAGCGCGAGATGCAAATCTCGCACGCCAATGGCCATTGGCCCGTTCTCTATATCTCGAAGTTGATAGGGGCTCCCAGAAGTGATCCCAATTCGTCGGTGACGTCCGACGTACGTCTCCGTTCCCTCCTTCAGGGAACGAGGGTTACCATACGTAACCGAGACGTTTTCTACCATCTTTCTCATAACGTTTCTTTAGTCTTTCGGCAACCCTGCAGCCTGAACCACTGTAGGCGGCCCACCCTTACAGATGGTGCTGAAACCCGGGATCGGTCATCAGAATGAGGAAATTTTTTTCACAGTTGATCTTGTGAATGGATTAAAGCTCACCTTCTGACCAAGGAATGGGTAAGTCTGTTTTCATTGTTTATGTATTGCATGAAACAGAACGTAGAAGGTTTTAAACAGCTTCAATAGTACCATTACTGTGCAATCCGAGAATATTCAGATTATCTCCTCTGGGATGGAAGGGAAAATTTCTGATAACAGTGACATATTGTTTGCTTTATGGAGTGAAAAAGTTGAGCCTACCTTGTCCAAACTGAAGAAAGAGTATATTGGAATTAAAAGTTCAGATGATGAAATGCTTAAATGGTGGGACATAATTGGCAAACACCAAAAGAAATCAAAACATGGTGAAATAAATGAGGCTTTAAACTTCATAAGTTGTAAAAGGCTACATAATGTGACACCATTCTATTGTCAAGTCTAGATGTTAAATGTAAAGAAGTGCATTCTAAAAATGCAGAGGCACAAAAGTCTGAGGCAAAGATTCAAGATCTTCAAACACAGCTAGATAAATTACTAGCTGAGCAGTTAGCCCTGACTGAAGAGTGTAAAAATCACAAGGAGACCATTGCAGATCTCAAGGCTAAGCTAATAGCTAAAAAGTTCATGCCTCCCAAAACGCTTAACAGCGATGGGACTAAAAAGCATGTTCACTTCTTAGATGAGGTGACTTGCTCTAATGAATCTGAAACGTTTAGTTCAGACATGTGCAACTCAAGAAAGTGTGCCCATTTCAGTTCTTAAGGTGATGCAGCACCGTAATAGCGCAGAGTCATGTACCAGAACGCATGGTGTACAAGCATTAGAGAGTCATGAATATCCTCAAACTCCAGGAGAACATAGCAGACAACCCAATGGCAAAGAGAACAGGTTTTGCAGTTCCTGTCAGAAAATAGGCCATATAGAGGAAAAATGCTGGTCACTGGGTAGGGGACGACCTCCACCTTATTTTCAGAAAAATAGGAAATTACTTTCTAAGGGCAAAGATCAGCGCTCATTTGCAGGTAAAACTCTCAGTGAGTTATCTGCAGTGTTCATGCAAGGCCTTCAGCTATTAACCTCACTGGCTAGTGGGCTAGCAGCCTCATAGCAATGAGTTTAATAGTTAAACATCCAAATTGCAATGATCCTGTTTGTATTTCCAAATTTGTAATTGTACTAAACATTGTGCGCATTGAACACACATTATAGTTGTTTGTGCTACTAGATACACATAGACTAGTTAAGTTTATTCTTTAAAACACATGATTGCTTTACTGTAAGTGTTGTATGAAACACTTAGGATAAAGGTTGTAGATGCTATGCATTCTAGGCCATGTATCTTGTGTAAACTGGAATAACTTTAATACTGGAATTGTATAGCAATTTCAAGTTGCATGTGTTTCTATGTTGAATTTGTTTGTCTCCTAAGTGGAACACTCTGCTATTTCCTATATAGCTGCAGTAAAACCATGTACAGGAGCACAGAATTGCCATGTGGCTACAGTGTAATTTACAATTGCATTAACCATGAAAATGCTTTCATCACAGCAGAATTCCGTAACTCTGACCTTTGCACTTTATCATGCTCCTTAACACAAACATTGGTGTGAGAAGATTTTGAGTCAGACCACACCTCACTCACATTCTCATGCTGGCTCCCTGTTACAACAACAGGACCAAATTTACATCACAATTGTAAACCCTCACCATGTTTGGGGCATGATTTACACCTAGCCACAGCTAATTGCAGCCACATAGATTTGATCTTCACACACAAAGTGAAATCTACATCTGCCTCACAAAATGTATGCATACAATTTTATGAAAGTCTTTACATCTGTGTTATAACTGTGAATTTCTTCCAGTTATTGTTTGTTTTGTTTTTCTTTAGATTTACTAAATCAGTTAGTTATTATTTGTGTCACCAAGTTAAATATCAAAAGAGTATTTCTCATTCTTACCTAAGTGATTTTTTCATTGTATTGTAACAATGCATTTGATTTTGAACTTATTTGATTTCTGATTCTTTGTATTTTGTCCATTTGACTTGCAACAATGTTTTTGGACATCTATTCAATTGAATCTCTGTATTTGGTTACACTGAATATTTTGCTGATACTCAACAATGATTGTTGTTTTTTTATAATGCAATTTATTTTTAATGTTTCCAGAAACAATGTAAGAGCTTGTGAGATCTTCTTTTATTCTCAACCTTGACCAGTTTATTAAGTACATCGATTTAAGGGCTTATTGCCAGACTATTTTAATCTGACCACATCAAACTTCTGATCAATGACAAATGCCATGTATGCTTTTGCTCTTTGTTGTGCTATATGTTCTTTTAATCACAGGATCCCTGCTGCACAAGTTCACATCCTGTGTCCTGCCTCAGAAAGAGGGACAAGCGTTTGCTCTCATCTTTAGAGACTGTTCTCGAGGTGTGAAGCATTCAATGGACGTTTTGCATATCAAGGAATGATGCAACACCATTCGATGGAGCCTTCTCATGCAGGACTGAAATGAGAACAAAGACTGAAGACTGACCAGCTGCTTTTGCAACAAGTCTGGACGAGAAGTCTGAAGATGACATCTACACACAACAGAAAGCATGTCTTCGTGGACTGTGCCACCTTTGGACTCAATGATTGTGGCCAACGGTGCCAAGGGGGGAATTGTAGGATTGAAAATAATCAAAGATATTTGATATTTGCAACTGAACAAAGACATACTGCTTTACTGTTTTCAACCCCCATCTTTCTTATCAGAAGGGCCATTTGGAATTCCTAAAGACAAAGAGATTCTGAAGGCCTGTAGGCCAAATGTGTGTCACCCCTTAAGTACAGTGGGGGAAGTTTGGTCTGATTGGTCAGTTTGAATGACTCACAATAGGGTTTGAGTTACATGGTCAAGGAAGTATAAAAGAAGATTGTAACTGTTGCTCTGGTTTCTTTTTATTCTCTGTCTCTCTTGATTCTCTGTCTCTCTCTCTTCTCTTTGGCTCTTCTCTTCTTTGCTCTCTTCTTCTCTTTCTCTCTCTCTCTCTCTCTCTCTCTCTCTCTCTCTCTCTCTCTCTCTCTCTCTCTTTCTATCCCTCAGGTAACATTCTATTCATGCTGGGTATGATTAATGGTATAAGTTTTTATCATCTCATGCATCTATTTTGTAACTATTTTAAGCGTAACCATAACCAGATTTTGTCATTAAATTATTTTTATTACAAATTATGTGCTAACTAGTTTTGATTTGGTATTGACTTTGAAGTGCTACCTCTATTGCAATACAATATAGTCACACTATAGCAACGCTCTCCCACATATTTAGCTATTGTAACTGCGCTTATTTCCGTCGTTGGTATAAGTTGCAGTGGGTGGATATAGACGAGAAATGTACAGTTTTCTACCATCTTGCTCATAACGTTTCTTTAGTCTTTCGGCAACCCTGCAGCCTGAACCACTGTAGGCGACCCACCCTTACACCACTACCACAGCAGTGCGGTTCCTTCTGCTCCAGCAGGAGCCCAGTTTCTCAAAATTTCTCCATTGCCACAGCAGTGCTGTTCCTTCTGCTCCCGCAGGAGCTCAGTTTCTCTAATTTCTCCATTGCCACAGCAGTGATGTTCCCTCTGCTCCCACAGGAGTTCAGTTTCTCTAATTTCTCCATTGCCACAGCAGTGATGTTCCCTCTGCTCCCGCAGGAGCTCAGTTTCTCTGACTAATTTCTCCACTGCCAAAGCAATGGATTTCCTTCTGCTCCCACAGGAGCGGAGTTTTTTTAAGCATTCCACGTCTCTCATAACATGCCGTTCCTTGATTTTTTTATTTATTTTTTCTTCTCCTTTTAATCACCTAATTTATTTCCTACCTTAATACCGTTAAGGGCCTCCAAGGGTCCATCAAAGGTTACTCAAGCAGCATTCAGTTTTTTCCACAAATTGATGTACGGGGCTCCCTCTTCTGAGATAAACAATTCACAAACCTCCCTCCTGATCAAAGGGATCCAAAGATCCCATCCCACCCGTCCCGACACCAGACAACCTATAACGCTAGACCAAAAGACCTAACCAAATGTATCCATACCCTCCGCACAGGGTACCAACCCTTCAATACCGCCCAAACACTCGACGCCATGTTTGTCCTAGCCTTTTTGGTTTCCTTAGATGTTCCGAACTCGCTACCACATCAAAGTTCGACCCAAAAATCCACCCCACTATCTCAGACTTATCAGTAATAGATGGGGAAACAATCAAGCAAAGTAAGACTGATCAAATAAAAAAGGGTCATTACATCTACATTTTTAAACTCACAACACCGATCCAACCATACCAGTCAGTTCTGGCATATATCCAATGGAAAAGTTCCCAAACCAAATCTCCCCTGGAACCACTGTTCACGGACGAATCTAACAAACCCGCGACACGCTTTTGGTTCCAGAAACACCTCAAATCCGTTCTCCAACAGTCAGGGGTCCCAGCAAAGAAGGTTCATTGCACTAAAGCTAGCTGTTTGAGATGCACATGATCTTTTCAAACTACAGTTTTAAAATCTTTTCACTCTCAAATAGCCATATTAATGATGATCTTTTCAATCTCAAATGGCCATATTAATGATGGTCTTTTCATACTCAGATGGCCATATTAATGATGGTCTTTTCAATCTCAAATGGCCATATTAATGATGGTCTTTTCATACTCAGATGGCCATATTAACGATTATCTTTTCAATCTCAAATGGCCATATTAATGATGGTCTTTTCATACTCAAATGGCCATATTAACGATTATCTTTTAAATCTCAAATGGCCATATTAATGATGATCTTTTCAATCTCAAATGGCCATATTAATGATGATTTTTTCAATCTCAAATGGCCATATTAATGATGATCTTTTCAATCTCAAATGGCCATATTAATGATGATCTTTTAAATCTCAAATGGCCATATTAATGATGGTCTTTTCATACTCAGATGGCCATATTAATGATTATCTTTTCACTCTCAAATGGCCATATTAATGATGGTCTTTTCACTCTCAAATGGCCATATTAATGATTATCTTTTAAATCTCAAATGGCCATATTAATGATGATCTTTTCAATCTCAAATGGCCATATTAATGATGGTCTTTTCACTCTCAAATGGCCATATTAATGATTATCTTTTAAATCTCAAATGGCCATATTAATGATGATCTTTTAAATCTCAAATGGCCATATTAATGATGGTCTTTTCATACTCAGATGGCCATATTAATGATGGTCTTTTCACTCTGAAATGGCCATATTAATGATGGTCTTTTCATACTCAAATGGCCATATTAATGATTATCTTTTCACTCTCAAATGGCCATATTAATGATGGTCTTTTAAATCTCAAATGGCCATATTAAAGATGGTCTTTTCATACTCCGATGGCCATATTAAAGATGGTCTTTTCAATCTCAAATGACCATATTAATGATGGTCTTTTAAATCTCAAATGGCCATATTAATGATGATCTTTTCAATCTCAAATGGCCATATTAATTATAGTCTTTTCTTACTGAAATGGCCATATTAATGATGGTTGTGGCAAGCAGTGAGGCAAGGGACCGTGAGAGCGGGCCGGTGGCGAGTGATAATGAGCTCCAGCTGCGCGCCACACCGGTCTCGTCTCACGGAGGAGTGACGGGAGCTATAAAATGAGGAGCGACGACAGTGTAAGACGAGAGAGGACCAGGCCTGGATTTACGTTGTGTTTTGTTTACGTTTTGTTATGTGTGTGCGCGGCAGACCGCGAGGGGCTGCCCGAGGCGGTGGTGCTGGAGCGAGTGAAGATCCGGTGGGACGGAGAGCTCGCTCCAGGTGAGGGTGGCTGCCATCCGAGAGGGAGCGGAGGAGTCGCCGGCGTTCGCCGTGGGCCGGAGCCTGCTGCCATCCGCCATGAAGGGGAGGAGCAGGGAGCGCGGGACTCGCTGCCGGCTTCCTCAGTAGGAGGAGCCACCGCCGGCCGCCAGGGGGCGGAGGAGGATCGAGCCGTCCACCAAGCATCCAGTGCCATCGTATGGCACCGCGAGGAAGAGCCTCTCGGCTGGCTGAGGACCGAGCGGCAGTGTGTCAGGGGACCGGACCACAATTTTTTTTTTCCCTTCTCTTTTCGTTTCTCCTCTCTCCCCTCTCTCGTTTTGTCGCTCCTTATGCTCCTGGCTCAGTTTCTCTCGCCTCTCTGTCCTTACCCCCAGGCACCGCGGCCGCCGTGATCCCCCCCCTGGAGGAGGGGGGGGGAGTAGAGCGCAGTCTCGGGAGTGCCCCCCGGCCTGCGAAGGGCGTTGGGGGTATGTGGCAAGCAGTGAGGCGAGGGACCATGAAAGCGGGCCGGTGGCGAGTGATAATGAGCTCCAGCTGCGCGCCACACCGGTCTCGTCTCACGGAGGAGTGACGGGAGCATAAAAGGAGGAGCGACGACAGTGCAAGACGAGAAAGGACCAGGCCTGGATTTACGTTGTGTTTTGTTTACGTTTTGTTATGTGTGTGCGCAGCAGTCGTCCGTGAGGGGCTGCCGCGGTTTACTTTCGTTTTGTTTATTTATTTTTATTAAAGTGTTAAAAATGTTCGCCGGTTCCCGCCTCCTTCTTCCCTGAACATACGAACTACATTACAATGGTCTTTTAAATATCAAATGGCCATATTAATGATGGTCTTTTCACTCTCAAATGGCCATATTAATGATGGTCTTTTCACTCTCAAATAGACATATTCATGCGCTAAGTACGGCCGTTTGAGGTGATGAGTATGGGCATTGCGTGAGTTTTAAATGTGTACTTTACATTTTCATAGGATGAGTATGTGACTGAAGAGGAGGAAAGCCTTGCTAAGGAACAGAGTGAAGCCTATCCTCACATACAAGATGGGGAGAGGCATGGAAGTGATCAGTCCAGAAGTGAAAAACCAGAAGACTTGTTGATAAAACTTCTGGCCATGATGCTTTTGTCATGGCAATCAACCTTCTGCTTTCTGACAATGCCATCACATCACTTCTTCTGTGCATCAAACAGTTCATTTGGATAATGGGAAATGTTCTCTGTGCTAATTCCCTCACTGCCTTTGCAAGCATTATTACAAAGACTTTATTCTCCTTGAGGAAATGGACTGGTATCCTCTGTGACTTATTACAGTATGTGGTTTGTCCAAAATGTATGG
Organism: Rhinogobio ventralis; assembly: GCA_039654625.1. NCBI lineage: Eukaryota > Metazoa > Chordata > Actinopteri > Cypriniformes > Gobionidae > Rhinogobio > Rhinogobio ventralis. The sequence continues at coordinate 51,371,423 of CM077193.1, read as the reverse complement.
CAGTATACATGCTTACTGAAACCTACGAGCTCAGACGGGATGGCACAAAGGTTTGCAAGACTTGTGGTCACATTCCATTCTACAATCACCCACAGCAGAGGTCTGCATTAAGGACGAAATGTGGCTCTGCCTTGCTAAGAAAGGCAAAATATTCTAACGGTAAAGAGTATGTAGATCCAATACATTCTTACTGTTACAAGAGTGTTGTGCAGTCTCTGGAAGAACTTGTTAAAAGACCTGGATTTGAAGAGAAATGTGAAGAATGGCGAAAGTGGAAAATACCTGAGGGTGTGTTAGGAGACGTATATGATGGACAAATATGGCAGGATTACCAGTATGTGAATGGAGAGCCTTTTTTAGCAGAGCCAAATAATTTGGCCTTGATGCTGAATGTGGACTGCTTCCAACCTTTCAAAGATGCACCTTATTCAGTTGGAGCCATCTACTTGGTCATTTTGAATCTACCTCGTGAAGACCGTTTTAAAAAAGAAAATATGATTCTCCTTGGACTAATACCTGGACCAAAAGAGCCATCACTAAACATAAATGCTTTCCTAGACCCCTTAGTTGATGAGCTTCAAGAACTTTGGCAGGAAGACAGTTCTTTCTTAGGACATCAGGTTTACAGAGCAGCTCTGCTTTGTCTTTCATCAGATGTCCCCGCAACTCGAAAATGTGGAGGCTTTGTTGGACATGGAGCATACAGAGGTAATTGAAATATTCAAACATTATTTACTACAATTAATAAACATTGATATTGATCATTGAATCAGTAAAATCAATATGTAAATGTTTACATTGTTTATTTTTTAATGGATAGCAGTTGGTCTGTTTAATTGAATGCTCAAATATAAATATGTGTGTGTAACATATTGCATTCCCTTACAGATTTCATCTGGCTTTACAGGATTTACAGCAGATCAGTGGAAAAACTGGACAACCATTTACTCACTGTTTTGTCTGAAGGGGCTTATCAACAACAGACACTATGACATGTGGTTTGTCTTTGTGCAGGCTTGTATCATACTCTGCTCCGGAGTCATATCCATCAATAGGCTGGAAGTAGCAGATGGATATCTGCAGACATTTCTCTCAAAATTTGTCGAACTGTTTGGCCCATTGCACTGCACCCCCAACATTACGGATTATGGACCAGTTTATTCTTTTTGGTGTTTTTCATTTGAGCGTTTTAATGGAATACTGGGAAAGTTTAATAACAACAATAGGAGCATTGAAGTCCAGATTATGAGGCAATTTCAGCAGAGCCAACAGCTTCATATGCCATGGACATGTGAATATGGTGCTGAATTTGCCAGTATTTTAGGAAGACAAATGGTTGGGACTTTGTCATGCAATGACACAGCTGATATGCTTTATGTGAAGCACAATGTTTTAGTGTCAGCAGAAAGACTTCTCTTAGAAAACTGTACAGTGGTGCCTCTCTCTCCATTCCACCAGACAATCTTGGATGAGCCTGACAGACATGCAATGTTAACAATGTGTCATCAGATGTACCCTTGTGTCACTGACGTTGACTGTTTTGCCATGACATGCAAACGGGTAGCATATATGAATGTAACTTACTCAATCGATGGCTCTGGGGCAGAAAGGTCAGCATATGTATATGCTAAGTGGTGTGGAAACACTAACAGTTTTGAGGAACCCATCCTTGACCCTCTAGCAGAACTACGACCAGCCATTATAAAGCAGTTTATAGTTGTTAATGTTGTGTCAAAAAGTACTGCATTTAAACATGTTATTGTGCAAGTTTCCTGGCTTCTTCCCCATCCGGACAGACATTTTTATGGAAAGCCAATAGAAGTTTGGAGCTTGCAGGGAACAGACATGTCATACCCAGCATCATTTCTGCCTGTTGAGCGCATTGCTGGGAGATGTATGGTTAATACATCCACTGTGCATTTAAGCAAGACCAAAGAAAAGGTCACTGTAGTCATGCCACTATGCACAGTGGTTGAGCTCTAGGAGACTGTGATGTTGTTTGCATGGAATGCACATTTTACCTTTGTGGCAAAGCCTGATTAAAACTAATTGTTTAAATAAATTGTTTTGTGTATCTTTTTTTACATAACATTGGCCATTGCTAATGACACACAATAAATAATCTAGCATACTTTCATTGAATATATAAATTCAAGCTAAAATTTAAGATTTTATAATTAGGCTATACTGAGCCTGATCTATTTATACCAGAGATTTTCTTAGAATGAAGTTAATTAAACATCATTAATTGCATTTGTATAGCTCACAGCATTTTCATTTACATGTTAAAGCATCCCCTGGAATTAGGGGAAGGGGGGTCAACTGCCAAGCAAGGCCCACGTCAATTTCTGACAATTCACGGCAGTTTTCGGTGTTGCCTGCAAATTTCCGTGTGCAGTCGTAAACCTGAACTTCCACGACAATCTACAGTGCTGCTTACTGACGAAAATCCCACTTTTTGTTCAGTGTTAACAGCAAACAACGACCAACAAAAGACAAGTGAACCACAAGCATATACACTCACCTAAAGGATTATTAGGAACACCATACTAATACTGTGTTTGACCCCCTTTCGCCTTCAGAACTGCCTTAATTCTACGTGGCATTGATTCAACAAGGTGCTGAAAGCATTCTTTAGAAATGTTGGCCCATATTGATAGGATAGCATCTTGCAGTTGATGGAGATTTGTGGGATGCACATCCAGGGCACAAAGCTCCCGTTCCACCACATCCCAAAGATGCTCTATTGGGTTGAGATCTGGTGACTGTGGGGGCCATTTTAGTACAGTGAACTCATTGTCATGTTCAAGAAACCAATTTGAAATGATTCGAGCTTTGTGACATGGTGCATTATCCTGCTGGAAGTAGCCATCAGAGGATGGGTACATGGTGGTCATAAAGGGATGGACATGGTCAGAAACAATGCTCAGGTAGGCCGTGGCATTTAAACGATGCCCAATTGGCACTAAGGGGCCTAAAGTGTGCCAAGAAAACATCCCCCACACCATTACACCACCACCACCAGCCTGCACAGTGGTAACAAGGCATGATGGATCCATGTTCTCATTCTGTTTACGCCAAATTCTGACTCTACCATCTGAATGTCTCAACAGAAATCGAGACTCATCAGACCAGGCAACATTTTTCCAGTCTTCAACTGTCCAATTTTGGTGAGCTCGTGCAAACTGTAGCCTCTTTTTCCTATTTGTAGTGGAGATGAGTGGTACCCGGTGGGGTCTTCTGCTGTTGTAGCCCATCCGCCTCAAGGTTGTGCGTGTTGTGGCTTCACAAATGCTTTGCTGCATACCTCGGTTGTAACGAGTGGTTATTTCAGTCAAAGTTGCTCTTCTATCAGCTTGAATCAGTCGGCCCATTCTCCTCTGACCTCTAGCATCAACAAGGCATTTTCGCCCACAGGACTGCCGCATACTGGATGTTTTTCCCTTTTCACACCATTCTTTGTAAACTCTAGAAATGGTTGTGCGTGAAAATCCCAGTAACTGAGCAGATTGTGAAATACTCAGACCGGCCCGTCTGGCACCAACAACCATGCCACGCTCAAAATTGCTTAAATCCCCTTTCTTTCCCATTCTGACATTCAGTTTGGAGTTCAGGAGATTGTCTTGACCAGGACCACACCCCTAAATGCATTGAAGCAACTGCCATGTGATTGGTTGATTAGATAATTGCATTAATGAGAAATTGAACAGGTGTTCCTAATAATCCTTTAGGTGAGTGTATATATATATATACACACACAGGCAGACAAGCTTAACAAGATAACAAGGGGGTGTGGTAAATGAGAAACACCTGGGAAAACTAATCAACATGAAAAACTACAAAGAACTAAAAAATAAAGCACAGGAAACACTTCAAGGTAAAAGTCCAAGGACAGACACAGAGCACATGTGACAATTATTAATAATGTAAGTGAGTTTTTGTCTTGTTTCTAGTCTGATTGTTTTTTACGTGTTAATGGACAATGTGTCTGTGTGAGTTCACTTAAAGTTCATCTAAGAATGACGTCTTTACAGGTTTGTGTTCAGATCCTGAAAGCTGAATGAATCAAGCAATATCACATAGCTCCAGGCGTTCAGATGTTTATCACATACTCTGTAGCTAATGATCACACATTCATACAGTCTAAAATGTTTTATCCGTTTCAAATATCTACTTAAACAAAGATCATTTCTGAGAATTGCTATCTCCAAAACAAAATGACTATCATATTTTTGTAATACGGGTAACAAGTGACCACAATAAAATCACACTGACAAGACAAGAACTGAACTTTGTCTATTATATACAGTATGTTGAAACTGTATGCATTCATTATTTCATCACAATTTATTTAGAATTTATATACATTTTACTGAAGATTTTTTTTTCTCTAGGCTCTCTAATTGCAGATTGCCATAGTTATCAACAACACAAGATCAACATGCGTTCAATATCAGTTTGTTTTCTACAGAGGTGTGACAAATATCCACAGTCTCTTTAATATTTATGACCACATTAAAAAGTAGGAGCATTTAGTGTTTGCATTAATTTTGTACAGTATATCTTTTTATAAATTAATGTTTGTTGTCGTTGTATGGAGCTGCACTTACTGTTGTTAGATGAATTGCAGATGAAAGTCAGGCTGGTACTACATGATAAATCATGCCATTGTCCATTTCTCATAAAAGCACACTCGTCTGTGCCATCAGGTTGTCCAGTAGCCCAGTTCAGATAGAGTGCAGGATCACCTGAAGACCACTGCCATTTATCAACACCCGTCTTCTGCAGCCCAATCCAGACATACTGAACACCTCCATCAGTTACACTCTTCTTCAGCTCGTTCATGTCGTTCATGTTGTCAACGGTGGCCAGATCTGTGTAAGTCTCTCTGCAGTATCTCTGAGCTTCAGTCCAGGTCTTCCTCTCGTTTATAAAGTGATACTGACGCTGAACACATTCAGATACGGAGCAGAGAGCTGTGAAAGAGAGGGTTTGATTTAATGCTTTTCATAACAGGGTCAAACCTGATGAAACTATAAACCATAAATAAAACTACAAACACACTCACCAATGAGAAGAAGAACGAAATATAGAGTTTGGTCCATTTCTGAGGAAGAAACACACACACACAAAAAAAATCATATTCATCTTATATTAAAACATAATCATATAACTTGCATATAACAGCATAACTTGATTCACAATCATTCAGTCAATATTAACATCTCAAAGTCTAATTGTGTCTGAAGAATGAACAGTGAGTTGTTCTTACTTTAGAGGTCGTGTGTTTCTGTCCTGAGTCTGATGTTTCTGTCTGCAGCTTTAAACTACGTGATTATTATATCTGTCTCATCCGTCATTCAGCGCATCACATCATTTGTTTATTTCTCTGAAAACCACTATTTTTTATTATACTTCCTCCTTATTTGTGTATTTGTCCACCACCTTCACCATATTTGCATATTATCATCTGTGTCAGTCGGTCTCAGTATCAGTCAATATGAATATGGACCTTAATCAGAAAATGATTTACATATGAACATTCATAATTTATATTTTATCTTTAATAACTAAACAGCTGTTTTGATGTAACATGAGTTATATAGTCCAGCAATGTCATCTCTGATCAATGTAATATATGTTTGTGTTTCTCTGTTTTGGGTCACTTTTTATCTGGTTCTGTTTGAACCGAACAACCCACTAATGAGCTGATGATGAGGGTTGAGTTCATCAGTGAAGACGGGTGATACTGGTCACTGAGAGCCTTTAAAAACCCTCCGGAGATGAAGGAGTGAGGTTGACTATTGAGAGAGTTTGTGTTGAGAGGAGAAAGGGTTTGAGAATTCAACAGAGAAGAGATAAAGACATTAAAGTGCTCATATCGTGCTTTCATTGCCCTGAAGTTCATTTATAATGTTAGTAAAAGTTGCTGGACTCTCATTATCCACTGAAATTATAACATCATCTTCTGCTGATACAGAATAAACGTGTCTTATTTCATCTGTATGAATACTTGATTGTGATTGGCTGGAATGTGGAGATTAAAATGTTACATATTTTTAGAATTTGTCTTTTTGTTTGTTTTGTTTAATTTCATGCTCCTGCTGTTTACTGTTTCTTTCTTTGTTTTGTCTGTTTCTTCTGTTTTGTTACCTTTGCATGTAAACACATCCTCATCACTCATTTGTTTATGTCCGCACCACATTCAGACGTTCAGGGTGGACAATATTTACATCTCTGACATGACACAGAAGGAGAAACAGTGAGTGTTATTGTTCTAGTCATAAGTCATTATATTTCATTTCGTCGTATTCATTGTTTAATATCAACAACAGGAATGTTACTCCATAACTGTGTCCTAATCCAGAGCTGCATCCTTCGAAGTTCAAAGTGAATGTTTTTGAAGGAGACGCTGAAGCCTATGGAGGATTTCCTGTTTGCATCATCACTGCACCTGTCGCCTAGCAACTGTTTGCCAGCAGCCATTGGGAAACAGCAGAAACATTTCTGACAGACTTTTAAATATTGTTTAAAATATTAAATATTGTTCCGTGGTCAGACCCTTTGTTTCTTCCGCAGGAGTGCCCCTAGAACAGGTGTCCAGGCATGCTTTGGTATTCACAGATTCCTCCGCCATTGGGCCAAGGGGCCACGTACAACGGGCATGCAGTGTCAGGGATTTGGACGGAGATTCCTCTGCACAAGGAACTTCTTTCACAGAAATGGGGCACCATCTCCAAAATTCAAGTACATTGCATCTAAAATGTTTTAGACATTTTCACATATGAGTTCCAATAGTAGCACAAGATGAAATGGAATGTTTTTTTTTTTTTTTTTTTTTTTAAACACTAAGACCTTTTCACTATTTTCAGATAGTGAAAATGCATTTGAATGTGTGTGAAGTTTCAGAAAACTTGCCAACAATAGTTTACCCTAAAACAAAACCCTTAAAAAGGTCAAAGGTCAGATTTTGAAAACTAATTTTGATTTCAATTTTAAATATATGTAAAGTATAATGTCCATATTTTTTTTTCTAGCTGTCATTCCATAATTAGTCCCATATAGGGTTAAAAACCTTCCGTTTGAGGATCCAGTGAAAGAGAAAGAAACATTGGCTATCAGACTGAATGACAAAAAAAAAGAAAGAAATTGGATGAAAAAGTCCCATAGACTTAACATTGGCACGAACGGCCCAACATTGTCCCAGAGACATACTATAGTGAAGGTCCTGCCCATGAAATAGGAAGTGCGTGCACACGTGTTTTCCTTTTTTTGTTAACTTGTATAGGAATTTTGGGTCACACTTTAGTTTAGGGTCAAATTCTCACTATTAACTAACTATTCTATAACTACTATAACCACTTGTCAGGGAATAGAACAGCTGGCAATGGGAGACATCCGGAGAGGCAAACAGGTCTACCTTTGCATCTCCAAATCGACTCCATATCAGCTGGACCACCTGGGGGTGGAGTCTCCATTCTTTCGGGAGCATGAGCTGTTGTGAAAGCGCATCAGCTGCATGATTGAGCTCGCTCAGAATGTAAATGGAACTGATCGACCTGAGCCACTGCTGGCTCCAGAGGAGGAGATGGCGGGTGAGTTGCGACATGGGACATGAACCTAGACAGCCCTGGTGGTGTACGCCAACATGCTTGTCCTGCAGCAGTGGTCAAAACCGGCACAGGGACAGCAGTACTGCTAGCAACTCAAGGCAGTTGACATGCCACTGCAGTCGAGGTCCTGTCCAGGAGCCTGAGGCTGCGTGCCTGTTGCATACAGCACCCCAGCCCATTCTGGAGGCATCAGTTGTGACAACAACGTGCCTGGACACTTGTTCTAGGGGCAATCCGGCCCGTGGAAAGGCAAGGTCCGGTGTGATGGTCACCTGATGTGTGCCATGCCCATGTAGCCTGTGCATAAAAGTTCTCATGCATTAATCCAAACGGTGTGAACATGGCTGTGGTTGCCATATGCCTCAGGACCCTCTGAAATTGTTTCAGTGGAACTGCTATCCTGCCACTGAGTGAATTCAGGCAGTTCAGCACCGACTGGGCACGCTCGTCCGTGAGACACACCGTCATGTTGACCGAATCCATCTCCATACCGAGAAAAGATATACTCTGCAAAGGGGCGAGCTTGCTCTTTTCCCAGTTGACCTGAAGCCCCAGATGGCTGAGGTGCCTGAGCGCCAGGTTCCTGTGTTCACTTAAAGGTATCCAGCGGTAAGGTTGCAAATTGCAGCTATCCATCGCTCACCCCTCCATTTCGAAGCACATAGAGAAGCTACGATGGCCGACACAAGACAAACAATGTATTGGACAAACAGCTAGCAAACAATGTATAAATTTACATTGACCCAGGGGGGCTGGAGGGGTCAGTGTGAAGTAAAGGGGACATTGCGCTGTTTCTTTCGAAGTGAAGAGGTTCACCTCAGCTACGTAAAATCTTTCCCAGATCTGATTGACCACATCAGGATGGATTTTCCAATCCTCATGTATGAACTCCTGTCTGGACAATAGATCTGCTCCCACATTCAAACTCCCAAGAATGTAAACCGCCGTGAGGAACAAGAACTTTTCCTGAGCCCAATGCAGAACTTGCGGTGCGAGCGCAGTCCACCCTGGCGATTTATATAAGCGACTACCGCAGTGTTATCCACCCGCACTAGGACATGGTAGCCTCTTGGCTGCCAGAGGAAGTATTTCAGGGCCAGAAACACAGCCATCATTTCAAGACAATTGATGTGCCAATCGAGATGACGGCCTCTCCCGACCCCTTGTGCTGGACGGCTGTTTAAGGCCACTCACCAATCTGTGAGGGAAGCGTCCCGAGGGGGCACACCCCCTTGATCCTGGGCGCAAAAGCCTCAGCTTTTTAGCAGACTTCTTAGCAGAGACCAACGATATCAGGTCCATCTTTTTCTTTGGCTGCTCTTTCCCCAGTCCCCGTGAGGGAAGCACGATTCGGCATGCTCTGTTTTTGCACCTCTCTTTTTTGTGATGGACCAGGTTGGGGCTGGTTGGCCGATAGCTCTGACCATTGAGTTTAGCCTCCCGGAACCTACTGACAACGGATTCGCCAAATAGGCCGGAAGGCGATATAAGAGAATCCAGGAGAAAAACATTATCTTTCTCCTTGATACCAATGAGGTTGAGCCACAGATGTCTCTCTGTAGCGATTTAGTTAGTTTGTCATAAAGACGTTAGTTCTGAAGTTTGCCCTTGGCCACCCGACAAAAACCGTCTTCTAATTTTGACTGTCTGGGAGTCTCTTGTTCCTGTGGCCAGTCTAACTGCAGATCACGTGATGAGCACTCAGAGGCAGCGCACTCGATATCCCCAAGAGAGCTTGCATCCTTAGCCAGATCTGAAGAAGCGCCGGGGCGCGAGGACCACATGATCTGGTGAGGGGGTGAGGGGGAAAGGGGGAAACCTGTCTCTAGCTCATCACTTAGGTCGACACGCAAGCCCCATGAGTGTAATGTCGAGGACGCGCAGGGACGCTTGTTAGACAACAGGTCTTCACAGGCCCGCTGTCAGGCGAAACTGGGTTTCCCAAAAAAATATAACTCCAAAAAAAGATGGCAATACTCGCAAAAGATGTAAAAGTGTAAAAGTTATGTTTATTTTACAGTGCTCGAGAAGTGAAAACAGACCTACACTCACCTAAAGGATTATTAGGAACACCATACTAATACTGTGTTTGACCCCCTTTCGCCTTCAGAACTGCCTTAATTCTACGTGGCACTGATTCAACAAGGTGCTGAAAACATTCTTTAGAAATGTTGGCCCATATTGATAGGATAGCATCTTGCAGTTGATGGAGATTTGTGGGATGCACATCCAGGGCACGAAGCTCCCGTTCCACCACATCCCAAAGATGCTCTATTGGGTTGAGATCTGGTGACTGTGGGGGCCATTTTAGTACAGTGAACTCATTGTCATGTTCAAGAAACCAATTTGATATGATTCGAGCTTTGTGACATGGTGCATTATCCTGCTGGAAGTAGCCATCAGAGGATGGGTACATGGTGGTCATAAAGGGATGGACATGGTCAGAAACAATGCTCAGGTAGGCAGTGGCATTTAAACGATGCCCAATTGGCACTAAGGGGTCTAAAGTGTGCCAAGAAAACATCCCCCACACCATTACACCACCACCACCAGCCTGCACAGTGGTAACAAGGCATGATGGATCCATGTTCTCATTCTGTTTACGCCAAATTCTGACTCTACCATCTGAATGTCTCAACAGAAATCGAGACTCATCAGACCAGGCAACATTTTTCCAGTCTTCAACTGTCCAATTTTGGTGAGCTCGTGCAAATTGTAGCCTCTTTTTCCTATTTGTAGTGGAGATGAGTGGTCTTCTGCTGTTGTAGCCCATCCGCCTCAAGGTTGTGCGTGTTGTGGCTTCACAAATGCTTTGCTGCATACCTCGGTTGTAACGAGTGGTTATTTCAGTCAAAGTTGCTCTTATATCAGCTTGAATCAGTCGGCCCATTCTCCTCTGACCTCTAGCATCAACAAGGCATTTTCGCCCACAGGACTGCCGCATACTGGATGTTTTTCCCTTTTCACACCATTCTTTATAAACTCTAGAAATGGTTGTGCGTGAAAATCCCAGTAACTGAGCAGATTGTGAAAAACTCAGACCGGCCCGTCTGGCACCAACAACCATGCCATGCTCAAAATTGCTTAAATCACCTTTCTTTCCCATTCTGACATTCAGTTTGGAGTTCAGGAGATTGTCTTGACCAGGACCACACCCCTAAATGCATTGAAGCAACTGCCATGTGATTGGTTGATTAGATAATTGCATTAATGAGAAATTGAACAGGTGTTCCTAATAATCCTTTAGGTGAGTGTATATACAAAAGTAACAAAGAAACAAAAAAAACTGTGCAAAAGAACAAAAGAAAAGAAAATATAAATATAAATATAAATATATACACGCCAACTTCTTCAATGACAGACTACAGATCGCTCATGGCATCACACTTGCATGCTCACTCGCCAGGTTAACTGACACAGATCTTTCTGTGGAGCTCCTTTTTATAGGCCAAGCCCCGCCCCTTTCCGGTTAAAAACCATTAACAACACAAGAGGTAAGTAAACAGGTATGTATGTACATTTACACAACACAACCCAAATATATATATATAAACATATACCAACAAAATATTTATAGAAATCAAAATGCAGGCAAAACAACCAACACAAAAAGTAAACATCAAAATAATAAACACATAATAATAATAATACCAAATTTCATTATCCCCCCTGTAGTAAATCAGACAATGGATGAGCCAGCTTCCGACTGTGTCACACCGACATGGCCACCCACAGCGGACCCGGCACCATTTATCCAGACCGCTGGGTGGCGCTCGGGTTCGACCGGAAGACCAACAACACAGACACCGACAAACACCCACGGCAGGTAGGTATAAACACAACAACAGGACAAAAACATCAAAACGAAAGACAAAGCTAATGTGTATGTATGTTAGGTGCAGTGTGAATACGGTTGGGGATGGAGATGGAGTGGATATGTATGTGTGTATGAAGACCAGACCAGCGTGCTATCGGCATGCGTGTGCACCCACCCACCTCAGCAGGAACGGAGGATGAGGTAAGCAGGGGATGACTGTGTTGTGTGTGTGTGTGAGAGAGAGTGCTGCATGGACCAATGGGCATAGGGACAGGTCACTCTGTCACATCACCTCCCCCCTCTCCAGGCCGCAAACTGACCGGTTTCCAGGACAGGTAGTCAGCAATCCTGTTCTGGACTCCAGGTCGATGTCTGACCTTGAACTGGTAGGGTTGAACAGGGAAAGGTACCACCTAGTCACCCAAGACTTGTGGTCCTTCATGGTATGGATCCATGTCAGAGCTCGGTGGTCAGTCTCTAAGGTGAATTCCCTTCCCAGCAGGTAATACCGGAGGCTCTCCAGTGCCCACTTGATCACCAGCCCCTCTTTCTCCACAGTAGAGTATCGGCTCTCTCGAGGTAACAGTTTCCTGCTCAGGGAACGCTATGCGCCTTTCTTCACCCAACTCGCCTTGGGCCAGGACTGCTCCAATCCCCACATCCGAAGCATCTTCCTGGACTGTGAATGCCTTTTTGAAGTCTGGGCTTAGGAGGACGGGGCCCGAACACATCTGCCACTTCAAGGTGGTGCTTACAGAGCAGGTTGGTCAATGGGACGGAGGTGGTTGAGAAGTTAGGGATGAACTGTCGATACCATTCCACCAGTCCCAAGAAGGACTGGACCTCCTTCTTTGTCCGTGGTCTTGGGTTGCGTCGAACGACTTCTACCTTGTCCACCTGCGGCTTTAGCTCACCGTTTCCCAGATGGTAACCCAGGTAATTGGTCTCCACCTTCGCCCACTCACACTGCACCACATTCCACACATGCCAAAAGACCAGTACTGTGCACCAACAGGATAGGGCACCCTTACACCCTTTGCCTGTCATATCTGTCCCCTTTCAGCGCATCACCATGAACATTGTGGGAGCAGTGCGGGGCATCAGTACATCCTGGTCATCAGTGACTACGCAACAAGGTATCCGGAGGCTACCCCTCATTTATTCCAGGGAACTGAAATTTTGTTTTGTAAGTGCTCTTTGGTAACGTGGATGATTACGTTACTGTTCATCATCAGTCCATCATCGTATAAAGCCCGCACTGACAATTTGATTGGTCCGAACAGCTCCTGTTCGGGCATAGTTACTCCACAACGGATCAAGTCCAGATCGAACTTCCCGACCTCAAATGTTGTGGGCGGGGCTAAGTTCGGCTGGCATCCAGGCTAACAAATAATATAAAATACACAAAATAATAAAAGAGTGGCTGCTGCTCCCAGAATCACATTCAACACTAAAGATAAGATTAGTGAAAAACATAAAGACATAAACACACCAGATATGCAAAGAGATTCTTAAAACACATATATACTGTGTTAGTATTTTAGACATCTAAAGCAGGGGTCAAGAGCCTTTTTTGACCAAAGAGCCATTTTTTTTTTGTGCCACAGCATAAACTAATATAGGCTAATAGGCTATTATTATTACTTATTATATATATTTTTTTAATTTATAACGCTTCAATAGTAACTTTTTATTAGGTACATAGACAACGGAAAACAAATAAATATGCAACAAAAAATAAATAAGTTGCAATATGGAATTAATTGTGTGTGTGAGTGAGTGAAGAACAACACGCAGTGCTAACACGCAGTGCTAACACGCAGTGCTAACGTCTATGCTTACGTGAATATTCATCAAGTCCGACATTTTGAAACATTTCTGTGTATTTGACTGTTTATACGCACAAATCTATGCTTGTCCGTGTTCCACTTAAAGATCCTGTCAATAGCGGATTCAGTTCTCTTTCTTTTTAATATCACACCCCGCTCTTTACCTTCTCATTCATCCATGTTTCTTTATTAATAACTTCAAACAGTCCCCCCACTGAAAGCTGCATGGATTATCATATGGACATACGACACATTTATAGGACATAACATGTCTTCGAAATGTCTCTTGACACAGCGGAGCACCAGTTTCAATAAAAGGATATGTTTCAGTCCAGTCACTTTTTTATACACTTTCATATTTTCGCTGCTGTTCTAAAAATATTTCTTAATACAAACAAGTTGCTTGAATCTGAGAGCATGAGCTGTCGTGACACAGCATTGCACACATTATTATTCTAAACGTTTCATTAACTTCAATACAACAAATGCATTGTTGATAGCTGCTTTTTCTGCAGAAAGCTGATATCTAGTGATGTGTCTAATTTTGTATTGTTTTATTGTTGGTAAAGGGTGAAAGACCTGGCAAGCCACATTATTTTTGTCAAAGAGCCCAGGGTTCCCGACCGCTGCTCTAATGAGAGTTAGTTGACATGTAGATGCAAAGTTACTTATAGGCAACACTCATAATTTGTGCAGATGAAGTTGAGTTTGTGAGTTTCAGGAAGGCTGATCCAGCGCTTATCTCCTCCAGACTGAACTGCTCCCAAAACAAACAAAACAAACCACAAGCAAAAACTAGAGAGAGACTGATCAAAAACAACATGCAGAACAAACACTGTGGAGGAATTTTTACATGTCAGACATGTAGCGTGAACTTTAAGATATCTGGAGGTGATGGATGGATTGTGTGTGTTTTGTACTTGCATATGAAACATCCACAGATTCTTTTTGGAGTAAAAAACAACAATTTCAGTTTCTTAACATTCTCAAATCACACCACAAAACGATACATGCAGACCCACAAGTACAATAAATGAAGAAATAGAGGGAGACGGCCAGCAAAGGTCCTCAGCTTTACCACAAACTCAATACCCACACCACACACACACACTTGTGAAAGCAATACAAAATGTTAAGCACAGCACTCCTTGTGGAGACACCAAATGACTGCAGCCCCCGCTTTAAAGTTTCTCATCTTTATCACAAATAAACAAATGATAAAACACAAGTTCTGATGTCAACTCATTTAAGAATGCCAACAAAAAGAACAGTACAGTTACACGTTTGTAACTTAAGTAAGTTCTTTATACTCCACTGAAAAGAGTTATGCACATTATATTGCATTTCTGTCAAGTGTTGCCAGTATTTTACTGTAATAAAGCCTGGTAAGGTCTAACAGTGATACAAATATACGTATTTATAAGGACTAGATAACGGACATATGCAACATCATCTGTTTGATGTTTCTCTCATTCAGATCTTTGTATCTGAATCCAGTACTCCAGAGAAACATGTAACAAAACATAATGGAGAGATATAAAGATGCAAGAAAATTCGCAAAAGTTTGTTCTATGTACTTCATGTTGTATCAGCAAAATAATCCTAAAGATATTGAGAATATTCAGTTTTTGAGTGACATGTGTTTCTGATGCTCCACTGCTGCTCTTATTCACATCCAAACCATAAATCAGTGTGAGAATAATGAACAAACTGACTCATGAATCTGTTTCTATGTGTTTTTCTTAAAGTGAGCACAGGACTCGTCTTTGTCAATCAGATGATGAAGTGGAGAGACACTCAGAGTTACTGCAGACAGAATCACACTGATCTGGTCAGTGTGAGGAACCAGAATGAGAGTCAACAGATTCAGAAGTTCATCAATGATCGTCACATATCTAATGATGTCTGGATCGGTCTGTTCAGAGACTCATGGCAGTGGTCAGATCAGAGGAACTCCTCATTCAGAGACTGGGATCATACTCAACCTGATAATGCTAGAGGTGTTAAAAACTGTACAGTGATTGAACTGAAGGCTCTGGGACAATGGCATGACTTCTCTTGCAACTACCAATTTCCTTTTGTGTGTCATGAAGGTGAGCAGATCCTCACAAAACACACACAATCCATCCATCACCTCCAGATATCTTAAAGTTCACGCTACATGTCTGACATGACAAGGTTGGGTTTACATCACTCTCGCATTTTGGGCATCTGGTTCTGGGTGAGCGGAGAGACCGTGTGCTATCAGAACTGGGCGATAGATGATTCAGATAACTGTGAGTCTGCAGTGAGATCTGGAGCAGTTCAGTCTGGAGGAGATCAGCGCTGGATCAGCCGTGCTGAGACTAACACACTGAACTTCATCTGCAGCAGATATTAAGAGTGAATGGATACCTTTCATGTAAGATAACAAATGTGTGTTCACCTTTATTATCATTTATCACTTAGTTTTGTATAATTGTACACAATTATTTGGCCTCAGTAGGCAGCTGTATCTGAGGGTAGTGATGGTTACTTTCGAAACTTTGTGAAGCTTTTGTTTTGAACCAGTGATTTAGAATGTGTATATTGGAGCGTGTAAGTGAGAGGAGTTTATTAAGACTGTATTAAGATTTTATAAGTTCACAAACATAATTTCGGTAGGAGTGAACCATAGACTAAAAAATATGGACGTATTGTCCGTGACGTCACCCGTAGGTTACCGAAGAGCATTTTTGAAGCCTAAAAGCTGACTGTTGCCATCTTGGCAGCACGTCACAGCACGTCACTCCCAGATAACTAAAAATGGGCAAAGAGTGGCTGAGGTGCCTGGTTGCTGAAACCACTTGCTGGTTGCTTGAGCATAGTGGCAATCAACCTGTCACTCAAGTGGCCACGCCCTTTATTATGCAGAACTTTGAGGCTTAATATAATTTAAACGGATGAGTTATAAAAAAAAGTTCAACCCCTCACAGTTGTCATGAAGGGCAAAATTAGCTATATAGACCAAAACCAATTTTTGTACCTCTATTCTGCTCCCTTCTGCAGCCTGTCTCTAGCGGCCAGACGATGAATTGCAGTTTAAGTCACTTCCGTATTGGCTTCACAAGAGATTGCGAGAGGTTGCTGCTTGGAGTGAACCCATCTAATCTTCCAATTAACTGCTGGAGTATAAGCAGCCTCTCACCTTGCTTTGGCTTCAGCTCTTTTGGCTTGCCTCCACCTCCACAACATCACAGACTCATCTTCCAAGCATTAGTTCCAGTGTGGGTATATCTAAGCTTGAGTTGAAGCTGCTTCCTCGAGCCCCTCCACTGCAGACAGCAAGCCAAATACGTTTAACCGCAATAGCTTAAAGATCACATGGGCAAACAAACTCATGAAATGAGGCTTTATTAAGTCTGTTTCTAAATGTTTTGAAATGTCAAAGGTTCTCCCCCATTGAAGAGTGTGGATTTAACATCCCTCTTCTTCACTGTAAAACATTGTCCTGTAAATTATTGTTAAAACACTGACCAGCAGGCGTCACCAGCGTTTGGCGCTTTGAGCGTTTTAAAATAGTTTGTTTCTCCCATCACTACCTTAGGGTTAAAAAGTAAGAAATCTTCAGCTCAGATGTTTGTTCAAATAGTTAAAATATATTATATTATATATTTTATCATGATATAATTCATGTAACTGAAGAGTGTGTATGGTGGGAGTTTTGTAAATTCCTCATTTGTGTTTTAAGGATCTCTATATGTTGTTGTGGCTGCTTCTCTCTCTATATTGAGTTTCATGTATTAAGCATGTCTTTAGATTAGAAATGACTGGATGAATGTGAGTCAATGACCACCAACATTATGTGCCTCAGCTAAATTAAATATTGTTTATTCTTAAAGGAGTGAAGGTTGAGTGTAAAATATCTAGAATCATTTTGTGCTAAGCATAAAAGAACGAGTCAACCACAGCAGCTCAAATAAACTCATGTACAACCAGCAATCTCATCTCTTCACTGTGTCCCAACATCACAATTACTGGATTCTTTAAAAAATTCTGCTTCAGTGGCAGCCAATTATTCACATTTAAATGTAAGTATTGTGTTTTAATTTACTTAAATAGCTAGCCATACAAATGTTTAAAGACCAATGGCCTTTATTAAGAACTATTAAGATTGATGAAAACAATCAGCTAAGTTTTGAGACTACATGAAGCCGGTTTAGCTGGCTAGTCAGATATGTTTAAGCTTAGTTTGTGGCAATCCTGGGTTTTAGGTACCATGAAAGTGGTTTGGCTTTTAGCTGTGTTCATCTCCATAGTAACTTACACTCCACGACTAACCTGCTCCAGGGCAGCTTATGGTCTGGATAAGAGATTTCAAACTGAAATTGGACCAATCAGCTGTGAGCAAAGTGACACGTCTGATGCAATAAAGTCACTCCCCCTGTTTCTACTCCAAATGAAAGATATTTGTATTTCTTTAAAACCAATAAAAAAAATAAAAAAATAAAAACTCCAAATTAAAGGTCACTACATAGCAAATGCTTTTTAAAGACTAAAGTGTCTGCCTTTGTGAATCTCAGTTCCACTGATCCAGAGCAGACAGAGTTGACAGAGAAAGCTGATGATCAGCATCATGGGACCAACAAAGTCTGGTTTTGTCAACTCGAAACTAATCCTGTAACCCTGAGTTTGTTAAACTACCATCATGGTACAGGCCCCAGATCTGAGCAACTTCCCTTGATCAGCTGCATTTGTTATGTGACGTGAAGCAAAACTTGCTTGATTTCATTATTTTAGGGAGCAAAGAACAGATGCTAATTTTATTAAACTGAGGGTGAAAATTGTGATTTATTTACCGCTGCCAGAAATTCAGCCAGTGTGGCTTGAAAGTAAGGCAACAACCCATTTATAATATCTCCATTTAACCATCTTGTTCATAAAGTTACTGTTAAATTAGCTCTAACCCTAAAGATCACAACAATTAGACAACCAACAGATGGAGCAAAACTTTTTGACTGTTGTGTTTTTGCTGTCATACAAGCTTTGCTTAAACCAATTTTGGGCATCCAATTACATGATTTCTGTGGGATTTTGTGTGTTTTTGTAATAAATAAATAAATAAATGTAGTTTGAATGACTAAATGGAGCTCAAACGTAGTTCAGGCAGACCACGGTGTGACAGCCCTATCAACCCTAACCCTTCATCCATACACTCACTTGCTTTAGTCTGTGACGCAAACAGGAAATCCCCCATAGGTTAGAGTGTCTCATTTGCAAGTGTGGGTATCTGCAGGTTGGAGTAATGCACATGATGAAAGCTTGGGTCATGGAGAAAGGTCTTTATCATTGGTCGCGGAAGCTGTCTGTCAGGGTGTGAGGTATAGGGGTTAGTTTCTGTTGTAGCAATTTAACTTTCTGCACGCCCATTACTCCAACATGCAGCTATCCCGTCTCCTCATTTGGCAACTCTCACTTCAACCTTTGTGGACTTTGAAGGATCCAGACTCTAAATTGGAACACAGTTATAGTGTAATATTCCTGTTGTTGCAACAGATGAATAAGACTGAAACATAATGAATTATGACTAGAACAATAACACTAACGGTTTGTCCATCTGTTTCATGTCAGAGATTTGAATATTGTCCATCCTGAATGTCTAAATGTGGTATGGACATAAACAGAGTGATGAGGATGTTTACAGTACATGCAAATGTGTTCATGGTTTATAAACACAATGAAAAGAAACAGTAAACAGCAGGAATAAGAAATGAAACAAAATAATTTAAACAAATGTAAATTCGAATGAAAAAAATCATTCTCAAAAAAAAAAATACAAATAAATATTATAGATGGTATTATTTTAGTGGATAATGAGAGTCCAGCAACCTTTAGTAACATTATAGATGGACTTCAGGGCAATGAAAGCACAATATGAGCACTTTAATGCAGGCTGGTCAGAGTCTTTATCTCGTCTTTGTTGTGAATGTCTGCCATGGTCTCATCAGCTCTCAGAAGACTTTCTCTTTCTTTATCCCCCAAAAAAGGAAACATATTTTCTTGCTCATCATTTTGTATATTAATCCCTCAAACCATCCTCTCAACACACAAACTCTCTCAAAAGTCAAACTCCTTCATCTCACACACATTTCTTTATCTTAGACTGGAGGGTTTTTAAAGACTTTCAGTAACCAGTATCACCCGTCTTCACTAATTAACTCAATCCTCATCAATCAGCTCATCAGTGGGTTGATCGGTTCAAACAGCACCAGAAAAAAGTGGCCCAAAACAGAAAAATACAAACATGCATGTCAAATTGAAGAGGTAACACAAGTTCCCTTTCGAAATGTCTATCACATTGTGTGAGCATTTCAGGCATTTTATGGCATTTCAGCCCACCAAAACGAACAGGGCCGACTGCCTATATAAGTCGGCACTGAATGCCATATCATCAGAATCTGTCTCCTTCAGTTTGAAGGTTCCTGCCAGAGCGCCGCCAGCAAGCTTCCCATCAGAGACCCGCACCATTCTTTCCAGAAGTTCACGATAAGCTTACCAAGTAATGGCACGCCCCCTACTCGGCCCGCGTCCACTCTTCCTCCTCCACCGCCCTCATCTCCTTTGATGGTGCTGAGCAAAAGGGCTATGAGATGCCCCCCCCCCTCTCAAAGAAGCTGTCGCTCAGTCTACCAAGTGTTACCCCTTACCCTAGCACCAGGGCCCCCGCCCCAAAATGAGGTTGGACCCTAAGCCACAGAAGCCATCCTGATCTGTCAGGAGAGAAGAGGAGGGGGCTAAGTCCCGTCAAGGCCAGACCGGCCTCAAAGAATTCTCGCGTTTGCCTTCCAACCCCCCATTTAGCTCTGGGTGTTAGAGGCTCTGTTCACACTGTCAATGCTAGAATCGTCCCACCCACATTGCACTCGCCCAAGCAAACTACTGCTGTGATAGCAGACCAACTGGCTATGAAGAGCACTTTTACTCTTTATAACAAAGCAAGACCAAGTTCCTCAGCCCCGTGCAGCTTTATGCAGACTATAAAACGAGGCTACTTGCTTCAGTTCGCTCACAGATCTCCCCACTTCAGGGGTGTGGTTCAAACTTCGGTTCAGGACAATGACGCTCACTTTCTCCACTCCAAATCACAGTGTCTGCTGGTGAAGGGCGCCGTTGAGATGGTCCCACCAGAGAGCAGCGAGTCAGGCTTTTACAGCTGCTATTTCCACGTTCCAAATAAAGATAGTGGGCTCATCCTCGACCTCAGGCTCCTGAATCGTGAATTAATGAAGCTGTCATTCAGGATGTTGACTTTGAAGCAGATCCTTGTGCAAATTTGAACTCCAAACTGAATGTCAGAATGGGAAAGAAAGGTGATTTAAGCAATTTTGAGCGTGGCATGGTTGTTGGTGTCAGACGGGCCGGTCTGAGTATTTCACAATCTGCTCAGTTACTGGGATTTTCACGCACAACCATTTCTAGAGTTTACAAAGAATGGTGTGAAAAGGGAAAACATCCAGTATGCGGCAGTCCTGTGGGCGAAAATGCCTTGTTGATGCTAGAGGTCAGAGGAGAATGGGCCGACTGATTCAAGCTGATAGAAGAGCAACTTTGACTGAAATAACCACTCGTTACAACCGAGGTATGCAGCAAAGCATTTGTGAAGCCACAACACGCACAACCTTGAGGCGGATGGGCTACAACAGCAGAAGACCCCACCGGGTACCACTCATCTCCACTACAAATAGGAAAAAGAGGCTACAATTTGCACAAGCTCACCAAAATTGGACAGTTGAAGACTGGAAAAATGTTGCCTGGTCTGATGAGTCTCGATTTCTGTTGAGACATTCAGATGGTAGAGTCAGAATTTGGCGTAAACAGAATGAGAACATGGATCCATCATGCCTTGTTACCACTGTGCAGGCTGGTGGTGGTGGTGTAATGGTGTGGGGGATGTTTAGGCCCCTTGGCACACTTTAGGCCCCTTAGTGCCAATTGGGCATCGTTTAAATGCCACGGCTTACCTGAGCATTGTTTCTGACCATGTCCATCCCTTTATGACCACCATGTACCCCATCCTCTGATGGCTACTTCCAGCAGGATAATGCACCATGTCACAAAGCTCGAATCATTTCAAATTGGTTTCTTGAACATGACAATGAGTTCACTGTACTAAAATGGCCCCCACAGTCACCAGATCTCAACCCAATAGAGCATCTTTGGGATGTGGTGGAACGGGAGCTTCGTGCCCTGGATGTGCATCCCACAAATCTCCATCAACTGCAAGATGCTATCCTATCAATATGGGCCAACATTTCTAAAGAATGCTTTCAGCACCTTGTTGAATCAATGCCACGTAGAATTAAGGCAGTTCTGAAGGCGAAAGGGGGTCAAACACAGTATTAGTATGGTGTTCCTAATAATCCTTTAGGTGAGTGTATATATATATATATATATATATATATATAGTGGTGGTCAGAATTTTGCCACACATCAGAACTATATTCTTTGGCTTTACATATTGTGATGAATGATTAAGGGAATTTAGCCTTTGTGTTTCCTCATATTTATACTCCTGTGGAACAGGAAGTCATGGCTGGACAATTTCATGCTCCTAGTCACCCTGGTATTCTAAAAAACAAATAATATTAATGGGAATATTCTTTAGAGATATTTTATTCATAAAAAATTCAATAATAATGCCAATAATTGTGGCCAACATGTTTTGAAGAAAAGCATTTATTTCATAATGTGATTTACCCCCCACTTTCAATTCTTTTACGTCAATGAAAGGTTAGATTTTTATGATTTTTTTTAATAAAAGATCAAAAGGATAAACAATGCAGATTTATTTTTTACAGCCATATATGATCATATTTACCAGGGGTGCCAATAATTCTGACCACCACTGTATATATATGTAAGAATCGGTTTTACTGCTAAGACAAAAGTTGAAGATCCAACCCCCTGCAATAGAACAATAAAACTCACTAATCTGGAGAGAAGATCTCACAGAAAGAGAGTAGGTCATCGGCCTGCCCAAAACCTTCTCCCCCTCTCCCTCCTCCCTTCCCTCCCCCTGATTCAAGTCACAGAATGCAGATATACCACAGATGATGCATCTTGTAAATCTATTGTTTTTCCTCTGTCATGTGTGGTATCTTTTTAAAGGTCTCAGTGCGATTGGTAAAATGGTCTCAACTTCACTGCTGTCACTGGTAGAATGAGAAAGATTGAAACATATGAGAATTCTGTTCTCCTTTTGAGTGGTCTCAGAAGATATCTGATCCTCTCCCCCAAACTAGGTGTTGTGTTGCAAATATTTACCACCCTTTGTTCTGGTCTGGGTATTTAAGGAAGGGTAGCAGAGCTGCCATTTGGGAACATTCTGTAGCCAGAGCCCCCATGCAGTGCTGTGTCAGTGTCCGAGAGGCACTCACACACACTGTGTGTACTGTGCCAGATATAATGACTCTTTGAAACTATTTTTGTAATTGTATTTTATATTTTTATGCTGAAAGTTGTGTACCATGGATTCATGTTTAATTATGTTTATTTAAGTTCTGTCTGGCCAAAATAAATGTTAATCTTGATTCATCTTGTATTTTCTGAAATCATTATTCTAGTATGGATCAATGTGGAGTCCGTTACTTCCGTAAATGTTTGGCCAGGATAGATCAAACCGAGGACCCCATGACTGAAGCATGGAGCGCAGCATGCGGGATAATCTGATTTCTGACTATCACTGTATTAGCAAGTTGCAGCTTTCGTGTCTATTAATCAAATTACACTTTTTGTTGAGTAAGCAGGTGCGACCACTTAAAGGTAAAATATTCACTCTGCAATCCTCTGACTAATATCAGAACTGGCGGGTTTGCGAGCGTGAGCTAGTGTAATTTCGCGAGCACTCAGTCTGTGGTTTTGGGTCCCTTGATGAACGAATATTCGAAAATAAGAGATACTAAGAAGAATCAACGATCCAAATTAAATCACAACGAATCACCAGCTGTTAAATTACAAACGTAACAAAATGAACGAAGTCACATAAAATTGGAGTCAGATCACTTTATTCATGGAGTCAGATTTAAAATTAGATATTAATAAATTAAGTGAATTTAACAGAAATGCTGAAAAGGCTTACACGCAGAATCCTTCAACCAAGCCGTTAGATTCCGTTTTTTGGGCTAACGGATGGAGCTTACATATATATATATATATATTGTTGTGGCAAATAATAATTATATTACTGAATAAGAGACAAACATTTCCAATTGTCTTTAAAGGGTTAATTTCCTTGCAAGAAAAGGTCAGCAGTCATACAGTCATTCAGAGAGTGCCTGCAGAGTGCGACAGTGAGGGGAGGGCATCCTTCCTCTTTTATAGCTCATCTCTCAGAATGTTATCTCTCTAGGCATTCCTAGACATATTCTATCCTTAAGTGGAGGCCCCCCTGTCACGTACCAACACCCTTTTACTCTTATTTAGTAAATATGAGAAATTCCATTACAAACCATGCAAACATAACAAAGTCCCATAAGCACATTAGAAAAATAAGCATATTAATACAAATATTATCTTCCACAATATATATATCATTTAGCAGACGCTTTTATCCAAAGCGACTTACAATAGAACAATAGAAGCAATCAGACAAACAAGGGGCAACAACATGCATATATATATATATATATATATATATATATATATATATATACTTTATATTTATTTCCCCTAATATATACTTTATATATATTTATTTGAATCAATATTTAATAAATTACAAATAAATAAAAAAACAAACGTAAAAATAAATCTTTAAAATATACATGCTTATACTTTAGATGGCAACTTCTTAATTCTGCACAGGGCACCCCTTTAGCATAATTTTTCGAAGCACAGGGTACTCCATTGATTTCAGTTGTTTGCCCTGTGTTTGCCGTCAGATGAAAACGCATTTAATTCCTTGCATTTGTAAAAGTAGACATGATTTTAGAAATATTAATAGGCTACTATTTTGGAGCAACTAACCCCACTTCTACCCTAAATCTACCCACTTCTAAACAATAAAAAAACACGTAACAGGCAAATACAAGTACAGTCACAGGTATTTATTGCAAAAACAGTATAAAAGTATTAACCCATGTTGCATTCCAAGTCTTCTGAAGCCATACGATATCTTCATGTGAAGAACAGAGTGGATCTTGATGTTTTAATATCTCATTCAAAAGACACATCCGACTCTTTAGCATGACGCAGTCGGTCACAAGACACACGAGAGCCAATGCCATTTCACTATCAAATCTGACATAACGTTTCTTCAAGTGGCAATTTTTGAATGTGTGCATGATCTACGGCGGATGAAGGCGGTGATCGCTTTTGGGTCATTTCTTCACACAAATAATTTGTTTGGCCTCAAAACACTTATATTTTTTAATATTTGTACTTTCTGAATAAATTGTGCCTGTAGTCGTATCTGCCCGTTATATCAAATGAGTAGGTTGGGGGTGGAGTTGGGTTACGTGTTAAAATGTGTCTGAATAGCGTAAATAAAATAAATAAATAAATGTAAATAAAATTATGCTGGCTTATTAAATTGAGAATCACACTCCTACATGTCATAATAGCAAAATCATAACCAAATATATAATTTCATCATGCCGATTCCCATGCCCACCGCGTCTGTGTATGACGCCAAAGGTTTCTCATTGAATTCAATGGAGTACCCTGCATGCCAAAAAATTATGCTGAAGGGGTACCATGTGCTTTAAAAAGTGACGCTGAAGGGTCCTGACCAAGCGTCAATATGAACGAGTTGCGAGTGAGAACGTGTTGATCCTTGAGTAACAACCTTTTAGCAAAACCTGTGTTTTGTATTGTATTGACCATCGTTCACAAACAAATAGATTTGCGCAGACATACATGAATTATTTAGTACATTTAATTATTAATTTAGGTTTATGGTTTATGGCAGATTGAAAAATAAAACTAATCCACTGTCTTCAGTGGTTTTGATGTCAGGAGTACATGAAAACTGCTCCGGCCTGGAGAAAATGACGGACAATGTACAACTTGTGTACAACACATTTATGTTCAAACACCATATAAAAGTGAATTTTGCATAATAAGTCTCTTTTAAGTAGATGTTTAAAATGAATAAAACATTTAGAGCTGTGTGATTTTCCCTTACAGCAAGAATATACAGAAATATATTGCCACATATTGTCAACATATGAAATTTCTTATACTTCTGTCAGGACCACTATCATCAAAGATGATAAACAATCTGCATATAGTTTGGATTGGCGGTATGGTTCTGTTCTGTGTGAAAACTCCCTGCGCATCCATACAGCCTAGCATGGATAAAAGCAGGGAGAGCAGCGATAACCTGCCTTTGAGAAAATAAAGTAAACTGTGACATATTATACCCACAAATTCTTCATACAGTGACTACCAGTAAAATTGATAAAAATTTGGGAACAAAATTATTCAGACACTTTGACCTGAGCATGCTTTGCTTCAGTGTTTTTTATTTAATTGTAAATGCGACCTTTGACACCACAGATTGAGCAAAATGAAGCATTGCTTGGTCATTGGTTGACCTAAATTGGTATTATCTAATTGTGTACTTCAATTGAACAGCTGATTGGTTGATTGTCATCCATTAAATTTAGCTTTCTATCAAAGTTATCTGACATTATCAAGATTAATTTGTTCTGACACAGTTTAACTGTACCATTTTCTAAACTATAGTGAATAACTGTAATAATGTGAGAAACATCTCGGTTACGTATGTAACCCTCGTTCCCTGAAGGAGGGAACGGAGACGCCACGTCGGAGTACCGACGAATTGGCTCTCGCTAGCGAGATTCCTATCTACTTCGAGTGTAACTAAACGAGCCAATGCACATTGGCATGCAATGATTGCACCAGCTGCTCATGCCACTCCGTGTGGGTATAAATGAGGCACAGGTGCTTGCATCAAATTAGTTTTTTGCTGAGGAGCCGAGTAGGTGAACTGGCACCCCAGCAGGGTACAGAGGACATGGCGACGGGACGTGGAAGGGAAGGGAACGCTGCGGAACCCACATCATACACCGAAGGAGTTATGTGGAGTACAATGCTGAGCCATAGCCCGCAACTGAGAGGGGGCTCCAGCCCCACCAAGGGGAGGGCTCTCCCAAGGGAAAGACACGGGCTTCCCGTAGGAGCGACCGTGGAAAAATATATGGGATCCCCGCAGGGTCACTCATATATCCCCAGCCCAGTACCGGTTCTCAAGGATTCAGCGGCAAGGGGCCTGATGCCAGACGTTCCGCCACGTCCGGCACCAAGGGAGATGGAGGACTCGACAGAGTTTGCTTCTGGAGAATTAAGCGCCGGGGCGCAGCAAGCCGACAAGAGCCAGGGCCTCTCAGTCTTTCCATCCCAGTTTGAGGCGAGAACACAGGAGGACACTGGCTCTACACGTAGACTATAGAATCTAGCGAACGTGTTGGGTGTCGCCCAGCCCGCAGCTCTACAGATGTCTGACAGCGAGGCGCCACGTGCCAGCGCCCAGGAGGATGCAACACTTCTAGTAGAGTGTGCTCGCACCCTGAGCGGACAGGGCACACCTTGTGCTTGGTAAGCCAAGGTGATGGCATCCACTATCCAGTGGGCCATCCTCTGCTTGGAGACAGCCTTTCCCTTCTGCTGGCCTCCGTGACAGACAAAGAGCTGATCTGAGGTCCTGAAGCTTTGAGTTCTATCCACGTAGATCCGCAGAGCGCGGACGGGACAGAGCAAAGCTAGGGCTGGGTCTGCCTCCTCCAGGGGCAGCGCTTGCAGGTTCACCACCTGGTCCCTGAAGGGAGTGGTAGGAACCTTGGGCACATAGCCAGGCCGGGGTCTCAGTACCACGTGGATGTCACCCGGCCCGAACTCTAGGCACAATTCGTCGACCGAAAATGCCTGCAGGTCCCCTACCCTCTTGATGGAGGCCAGTGCGGCCAACAGCAAAGTCTTCATAGACAGAATCTTTAGCTCTGCTGACCGCAAGGGCCCAAATGGGGCATTCTGAAGTGCTCGGAGCACCAGAGCAAGATCCCAAGAGGGTATGGAGGGGGGTCGAGGAAGATTTAACCGTCTCGCCCCCCTGAGGAACCTGACGACCAGGTCGTGCTTCCCAACTGTCTTACCTTCTACGTGGTCGTGATAGGCAGATATTGCAGCAACATAGACCTTGAGGGTGGAGGGCGACAGCCTACGCTCCAACTCTCGTTGCAGGAAGGAAAGCACAGACGCGATCGAACATCTTCGGGGGTCTTCTCGGCGAAAAGAACACCACTCGACGAACAGGTTCCACTTCAAAGCATAAGCCTGTCTTGTAGATGGTGCTCGTGCCGAAGTGATGGTGTTAACTACCTCTTGGGGTAAGTCACCTAGAACCTCCGCGTCCCGTCCAGGGGCCAGACATGAAGCTTCCACAGATCTGGACGCGGGTGCCACAGGGTGCATTGTCTCTGAGTCAGAAGGTCCTTCCTCAGAGGAATCGGCCAAGGAGGGGCTGTCGCCAGGAGCATAAGTTCTGGGAACCAGGACCGGTTGGGCCAGTAAGGCGCCACAAACAGGACCTGCTCCTCTTCCTCCCTGACCTTGCACAGTGTCTGTGCAAGTAGGCTCACTGGGGGAAACGCATATTTGCGCAGCCCCTGGGGCCAGCTGTGCGCAAGTGCATCCGTGCCGAGTTTACCCTCGGTCAGCGAATAGAACCACTGGCAGTGGGACGTTTCTGGGGAGGCAAACAGGTCGACCTGTGCCGCCCCGAACTGTCTCAAAATCAGCTGAACCACCTGGGGGTGGAGTCGCCATTCCCCTGGGAGCGCAGCTCGTGAAAGCTCGTCGGCCACACGGTTGCTCACACCAGGGACATGAATGGCCCGAAGCGACCTCAGACACTTCTGACTCCAGAGGAGGAGATGGCGGGCGAGTTGCAACATGCGACGGGAGCGTAGACCACCTTGTTGGTTGATATACGCAACGGTCGCGGTGTTGTCCGTGCGGACCAGTACATCTTTGCCCCAGAGCAGCCTTTTGAGGCGGCTCAGAGCAAGATGCACTGCTAGCAACTCGAGGCAGTTGATGTGCCAATGCAGGTGCGGGTCCGTCCAAACTCCTGACACTGCATGCCCGTTGTACGTGGCTCCCCAGCCCATGGCAGAGGCATCTGTGAAGACCACAGCATGCCTGGACACCTGTTCCAGAGGCACTCTGGCCCAAAGGAACGAGGGCTCTGACCATGGGCTGAAGGATTGGCGGCAGGCCGGTGTGATGCTCACCCGGTGAGTGCCGCGTTGCCACGCCCATCTCGGGACTCGGCCGTGTAGCCAATGCTGAAGCGGTCTCATATGAAGCAAGCTGAGCGGTGTTACTGCCGCTGCGGCTGCCATATGCCCCAGGAGCCTCTGAAACTGTTTCAGTGGAACCGACATCCTGCCTTGAAACGTGTTCAGGCAGTTCAACATCGACTGGACGCACTCCTCTGTGAGGCGCGCTGTCCGTTCGACCGAATCTAACTCCATACAGAGAAAAGAGATCCTCTGCACGGGGGCGAGTTTGCTCTTCTCCCAGTTGACCCGAAGACCCAACTGGCTGAGGTGTCTGAGCACCAGGTCCCTGTGTTCGCACAACTGATCCCTGGACTGTGCTAGAATGAGCCAGTCGTCGAGATAGTTGAGGATGCGAACGCCCTGTTCTCTCATGGGCACAAGGGCCCCCTCCGTGACTTTCGTGAAGACACGGGGGGACAGGGACAGCCCGAAGGGCAGGACTTTGTACTGATATGCTCGACCCTCGAACGCAAAGCGCAGAAACGGCCTGTGTCGAGGAAGAATCGAGACATGAGAGTACGCGTCCTTCAGGTCGATCGCTGCAAACCAATCTTGGGGACGGCCAAGATTGGCCGTAACCCACCGGTCTTCTTGGGTACAATGAAGTACGGGCTGTAGAAGCCTGTCTTCATATCGGCTGGAGGGACCGGCTCTATCGCGTCCTTCGCCAGTAGGACTGCGATCTCCGCATGCAGGACATGGGCGTCTGCGGCGTTCACCGAAGTGAAGCGGACGCCCTTGAACCTGGGGGGGCGCCGGGCAAACTGAAACGCATAGCCGAGCCTGATGGTCCGGATGAGCCAGCGAGACGGACTGGGGAGCGCTAACCAGGCTCGCCGAGACCGTGCAAGCGGGACCAAAGGGACCACCGGCGTACCCACCGTGGGGCAGCGAGGTGGAATGCAGGTACCGGGCTGGGGCGGCTGTCTCGTGGAGGCGGCCCGCAGCGGGGTGTGAGTGTGCTGTGCAACACTTACCTGATTCCACGAGTGGGCAGAGGGTACGTGAGAAGGCTTGGTTGCGTCCTCGAACCGTCCACTGCTGCCCGCTGGCGAAGGAGGAGGATGAGTGTGGTCCGGCGTTGGACCGTCCACAGCTCTCCGAACCCCCTTGAGACCCAGAGATAGTCAAGTCAAGTCAACTTTATTTATATAGCGCTTTTTACAATGCAGATTGTTTCAAAGCAGCTTCACAGTGTTAAACAGGAAAATAATGAACAGAATTTGATTCGGCTGTACAGCCGCTCTGGAGATAGAGGAACTGCTCTTTTTTTTGAGAATTGGGGTACCACTGGTTGTGACACCAGCGGCAGAACAGAATTTTGACTCAAAAGATTCTCTGCCCGGCCCTCCTCCGGGGAAGAGCAGCCCTGCCCATATCCAGGTCACCCGTCTCAGAGGTGATGGCACTCGACGGCACACGACATGTAGAGAAGCGTGAGGTTCCACCGGGTTTCCCCGGCGGGCAGCTCTCGCTGATCTCCGCGGTCTCCCAGAGTGTCGAGCAGACCCGCGGCTGTGCTTTTACGCACGAGCGGTGGCTGGCCAACAACAAAGGGGACTCAAGCTTCCCGGAGAAAGAAGAGTCGCGACCGGCGTGCCGACGTGGTCATGTTCTCATTAGAAAACGTGAACCACCCACGAACACCGTCTCAGCATGCATACGCCCAGACATGTGAAACAGTGCTCGTGGCCGTCAGTGAGGACAGGAAACAACCGCAACCAGAAACACACAGGTAGAATGTCATCTTTAAAAAGATGCAAGCTCTATCTGTGTAGCTCTTCTAGGGAAACTGCACTCCGCGGTGCTGAAGCACACAGGGGAATAGTCGCGGCGACACAGACAGGGAAAAAGTGCAGCCTGTCATGCGCGCTCTCTCTCTCTCATTGAAGGCGATCTCTTACCAGCCATGAAAACGGCTTTTTAGCACTCTTTACAGCGCACCGAACCAGCTGTGAGAACAGCCTTTTGTTTTTGCTCAATAAAACAAAATAGAAAAAGAGAGAAAATCGACCCCGCTGCAGTGCCGTCACTCCAACACCAAACGAGGAGAGGTCCATCCGAACAGCTTGACTCGTTAAAATGTTAACACATGCTTTGTAGAGAGTGATTTCAGGACAAACCATCCACCACTCAGCTCCGAAGCAAAAAGCTAATTTGATGCAAGCACCTGTGCCTCATTTATACCCACACGGAGTGGCATGAGCAGCTGGTGCAATCATTGCATGCCAATGTGCATTGGCTCGTTTAGTTACACTCGAAGTAGATTGGCTCTCGCTAGCGAGATTCCTATTCGTCGGTACTCCAACGTGGCGTCGAGAGTGACCGACTGAATGGGAAATGAAGGTATCTGAATACATTTTGGTTTGACCGTATATAGAAATGCTGTGATAGGTGTTGTATTCCTATAGGTAGATGTAGATCAGCTGAGAGTCAGCTGATGCGAGCCAGAACTAACTTATTAGATTAACTCAATATATTATTCCATGTATTTTTCAATGTATTTAAATCATTTAATATATTGATCGTAAATATCTGGAAATATATTTTAATCCCAGTAATAGCTTCAC
The DNA here is from genome assembly GCA_039654625.1 of Rhinogobio ventralis. Classification (NCBI taxonomy): domain Eukaryota; kingdom Metazoa; phylum Chordata; class Actinopteri; order Cypriniformes; family Gobionidae; genus Rhinogobio; species Rhinogobio ventralis. The sequence continues at coordinate 51,340,271 of CM077193.1, read as the reverse complement.
TGTTAAAAGTGTGAAATGACAGTATGTTAATACTTGCATGACTTCCACAGTAGGACTTTTCTTGTGTCTAACGGCACTCTTGGAACATCAAAATTTCATCATATTTCTACAGTGCATATGTACTATGAAGGTACCCAGCATGCAGTGCGGCATGAATAGATTATGCTGTGGAGTTTCTTGATTCTTCTTAGTTTTATCTGTGCTGCTGAACATGTTTTTGCTTAACTTTTAGCAGTTTTGTTGAGTGTCACCATTGTTGTATTTTGTATGTCAAGTATTGATGTCTGTGCATCATAAATAAATAAAAAAAAAAAAAAAAAACCTTGTGTTGCAAGATGATGTCACACCTTTCAGAGATAAATCTCAGCAGCTGCTTTATTATTGAAAGTGAAATATCCATCTACAAACAATTATGAATTTGAAAAAATATATTGGTAAATCTTTATGCTGAAATAATGCTAATAATAGTATAGATTGACTAACTTAAAATCCGTCGGTTAGCTTATTTTATATTCTAGCTTCCATTAGATCCAAGAGTCCAAGCTAATGGAACACTGATCACCATCATGGTGACTTCAAAACAATTACTAAATAATATAATTTCTTACAGTGGCAAGAAAACTTTGTAATGTGAATTCACAATAAAACAAGAGCAGTAAATTACTGTGATGTCAGCATCATTCTGCTGTTGAGTAACAGTAATTCGTAATATTTTGAATGGACTTTTTACTGACATATTTCTCAGGACTAGTTAACGAACATATTAACCTGCAGTGTAACATCTTCATCTGTTTGATGTTTCTCTCATTCAGATCTTTAAGTCTGAATCCAGTATTCCAGAGAAACATGTAACAAAACATAATATAGAAATATAAAGATGCAAGAAAATTATGACAAATTCAAAAATGTTAATGTATAGCAAAATCATAAAAAAATATATTGTGATTATTTAATATATCATCAGCTGCAGAATCAGTTTTTGAATGACACGTGTTTCTGATGCTCCACCGCTGCTCTTATTCACATCCAAACCATAAATCAGTGTGAGAATAATGAACAAACTGACTCAGAATCTGTTTCTATGTGTTTTTCTTAAAGTGAGCACAGGACTCGTCTTTGTCAATCAGACGATGAAGTGGAGAGACGCTCAGAGTTACTGCAGACAGAATCACACTGATCTGGTCAGTGTGAGGAACCAGAATGAGAGTCAACAGATTCAGAAGTTCATCAATGATCGTCACATATCTAATGATGTCTGGATCGGTCTGTTCAGAGACTCATGGCAGTGGTCAGATCAGAGGAACTCCTCATTCAGATACTGGGATCATACTCAACCTGATAATGATGGAGGTGTTGAAAACTGTACAGTGATCGAACCGAAGTCTCAGGGACAATGGCATGACATCTCTTGCAACAGCCAATATCCTTTTGTGTGTCATGAAGGTGAGCAGATCCTCACAAAACACACACAATCCATCCATCACCTCCAGATATCTTAAAGTTCACGCTACATGTCTGACATGACAAATTCCTCCACAGTGTTTGTTCTGCATGTTGTTTTTGATCAGTCTCTCTCTAGTTTTTGCTTGTGGTTTGTTTTGTGTCCAGATAAACTGATTCTGATCAAAGAGAACCGGACGTGGTCTGAAGCTCTGAGATACTGCAGACAGAATCATGTGGATCTGGTCTCGGTTCATTCAGAAGAGATGCAGCGTGAGGTGATGAATGTGGTTAAACGGGCGTCTACTGCGGAGGTGTGGTTGGGTTTACGTCACTCCTGCACTGTGGGACTCTGGTTCTGGGTGAGCGGAGAGACCGTGTGCTATCAGAACTGGGCGATAGATGATTCAGATAACTGTGAGTCTGCAGTGAGATCTGGAGCAGTTCAGTCTGGAGGAGATCAGCGCTGGATCAGCCGTCCTGAGACTGACACACTCAACTTCCTCTGCAGAAATTATGAGTGAATGGATACACATACCTTTCATGTAAGATGCTTGTGTGTTCACTTCCTTTAACTTCATTTTCATTAATCATTTTGGTTGTAAAGTAATAATTTTACATATAATAATTTCACCCTCAGTAGGCTGTTGTATCTGAGGGTAGTGATGGTCGCTTTCGAAACACTGCTTCGTGAAGCTCTGAAGACCTTTGAGAATCTTTTGTTGCAAATCATTCAGCACACATATCAAACTGCCAAAGTCATGTGATTTCAGTAAACAAGGCTTTGTTACTTTTTTTGAAACATTTAGAACTTTCAATGGTTTGCCGCTATGATTTATGAACTAGTGTCTATAACTGATCTCGGATCAGCTTTATGAATTATGAATATTTTTAATGACACATTTGTATAATAAAATTTGAGTTAATAGTGTCTTATTGGCCTTATTAACCAAACTCTCCATAAAACAAACAAAACAAGCCCTACAATTTAATAAAATAACACATTATACAGACCTTCATATTTAGTTATTAAATAATTTGTTATTGCATTTAATAGATTACATTTTCAAATGGCCTTTATCACACTTCCACATCGAACAGCAGAAGCTTCAAATAGTAGCGTAAGAAAACTTCCACTGCAGCCTGTATCAATGGCTGTGCTCATAACACAGGATTGTTATGATTTTATTATGTAAAATTCATCACAGATACTTATTCTAAAGACACCAACCTCAGTTTACAGTCATTAACTGAGTATTGTGAAACAAAGAAAAAAGGTGTCATAATATTCTGACGCATATTTCGTGACTTAAAGGGGAGCGCGAAAGCCATACTGTATGTGCATGCGCAATACTGTCTGATCACCTTATTTTATTACAGAACTGCTTAAAATAGAAGCTTAAAATATAAATTACGACTAAAGTCTATTTTGGGAATTCAATTTAGGGGAAACGTATTGTATTAAACAATATTGTTAAAAATTATTTTCATGCACTTCGTTTACGATGCAATCATCAATAATCAGATAAAACTTTTTTTTATGTAAAGGAATATTTCCAGCCCATAGATGGTTATTCAAAAATAACTTTGAATAACCTCTGTGTTTGAGTGCAAGGATTGCACTGTAGACAAAAATGGGTGGTAATATAGTGCAAAAATAAGCAAATTAGCATTAAAAATAAAATTTGTTTGATTATTCCTGTGGCAGTAACTTGAGCAGTGTAAATCTCATGACTGCATTGCTGACAATCACGTCTCTCAGATGACATACATAGCAGGGTATCATGCGTCTAAATAATTGTTTTTACTTTTGTTCTTAAGTTGTTCATTGTTAAGAGCCTCAATGTCCAGAATCGCTATTTGCTTTTACAAATTCTTTTTTTTGTGTTTACTAACTTCAGAATTTATTGAATTTTGTGAGGGGTCAAAGGGCATCATATACTCATCATATACTCATCCTTAGATACACATTTATACTATTTTCTCTTTGTTTTATCATGATATAATTCATGTAACTGAAAAGTGTGTATGGTGGGAGTTTTGTAAATTCCTCATTTGTGTTTTAAGGATCTCTATATGTTGTTGTGGCTGCTTCTCTCTCTATATTGTGTTTCATGTATTAATCATGTCTTTAGATTAGAAATGACTGGATGAATGTGAGTCAATGACCACCAACATTATGTGCCTCAGCTAAATGAAATATTGTTTATTCTTAAAGGAGTGAAGGTTGAGTGTAAAATATCTAGAATCTTTTTGTGCATAAAATAACATCATAAAATAAGCATAAAATAGCAGCTCAAATAAACTCAAATAAAATTCGAAAGCGCCCTAAAAATGCATCTTTATTTCGCCGGGCCATGAAGAATAAAATGAGTGGATCTGTAATAAAGTCCACTGTAGGCGAGTTTGCAGAGAGTGGAGTTTATTGAGAATCCCAACATGAACATATACAAAATAAACAAAAGAATTGACAAAGCATGGAAGCCAAGCCATGCTTTATCAATTCTTTTGTTTATTTTGTATGTTCATGTTGGGATTCTCAATAAACTGCATTCTCTGCAAACTCGACTTGACTTGAAATAACATGAAACTCACTGAACAGCGGATTACACAAACATATATATATATATATATATACACACACACACACACAAACAAGACTAGTGACCAAACCAGAAACACTTGAACACAACGAAACAATGAACCAATCAAAATGTGACATATAAGACAAGGAACCAATAAGAACATAGGATACATGACCAAAACAACCAATCAGAACATGACATACAGGAGAAGCACAAGACATGATCACATGATTGCAAGATCACTGTTTTCTCCAGAGCGGCTGTACAGTCGAAACAAATCGTGTTGCATTATTTTCCTGTTATCACTGTAAAGCTGCTTTGAATCAATCTGTATTGTAGAATGTACTTTATAAATAAAGGTGACTTGACATGAGGAGCAAGGTGAGCACATGACAAACTGGAAGGAAGACTAAGAGCATGAATTACAAAATTAAAGACATGAACACAAACAAAACCTACCGTGACATATCCCCCCTCTATGGGTGGCTCCAGATGCCCAAACAAAACATCAAAACCCCAAAAGTTCAGGAGATTTGTAGAGCGGAGGTGGTCCTGGGCGAGCATGCGAGTAATGCACACCTGCTGGTCAATGGAAATATGGTGCAAGAAAAAAAATGTCAGGAGTGTGAAATATGTTACATTGTGAAACGTGAAAAGTGAACCCCTTCTTTAAGCACTGCAATTAAACGAGGCATAGAACGTCACCGTTGACGTCATTTCACTAAAACAATACAAGCCTCGATACAGAGCTCTGGTGGGAAGTACCTGACGTTCTTGACACAAGTTTCGAAGCCTTGTATCAGACATAAAATCACTAAATATTAACAAATGACCACTTTTGGTCAGTGATAAGAATTATCCTATTTTATGATGCTAAAAATTATATCAGCTGATCATTTTCTTTCTGGCTTTCTTGGCAACAAATTATTAACACTGTTGCATAGACCACAAACTCACATAAAAGCCAAAAGTCCAACTGCCCAACTAAGGAAACACTGATCACCATAATGGTGACCAAACACTTTCAATAAAACATCAACATCAAAACCTTGATTTTAATTCTCAATATGAGCTTCTATTGACGTCTGACAGAAATGAAGTCAGTATGGTTAGTAATGCGTTAAGCTGGTAATGCTGTTTCACAAACAGGGCTTAGATTAAGCCAGGATTAGTCCTTAGTTCAATTAGGCCATTTAAGTAGCTTGTTATAAACTTACCTTAGAAAAAAACAATTACTGGTGTCAAACAATTACACTGATATATTTTAAGATTTATCATGTAGTTAATAAGCTCAAAGGGGGAATCTTAATAATTATTTATAACTCATTATGATTATTCATTATAATTAATTATGAATATTTGAACTAGTTAATGAGATTAACTTGGTGTAGCTACATAAACATTACAATCAATCAACCAGTTCATCCGGTGAACACTCAGTATTAATTATTAATTAATTCTAAGAGAAGGATAATTTTCATGGCTGCAGAAAAATTCTTCCTTAGCATTTACAGTGCTTAGAGCATTTAACAAAATCGATCATTTAAGTGACAATTTGTTTGCAGCAAGGAGTCAGAATCAGAGATGTATTGTGCACAAATTATATTAACTAAATCACAAACAAAACTAATCTAACATAAACACATACACACGAGTCACACATACCTTGGTCAGATGGAAATGGACAGATTGAAACAGGAAAACGGAAGTTAAGAATAATGTTATGAAAAGTACCCGTGTACTTGTGGACTAGGCCTAAGGCTGTGGCTGAAGAAAGTTGTAGTTCTTGTGTTTCTCTTTCCTTCAGTGATTCTGCTCATTATCATCAGGTGTCATCACTAATGCTCAATCATCACTTAATTAATCATTGAATTATCTCATTAACTTTAACACTGCTTCAGTGTTGCTTTGACACTCTGTAGAGTGGGACCATATGTGCTCTGAGCAGTGTTGATTTATCACTGGGGATTTTGCTGTGATGCAGAGAGATTTACTGATACTGACACTGGCGTCAAGAATGCAAATGAGGGGAGTATCGGGACATAATATTTCCTACTTTGAGATAAGAGATATGGACAAATACAGAGGAAGTAACATGTTTATTTTTTAAAAGAAATAAACAACTAATGGGATGTGATGTGCTGAATGTGAACAGCAAAAAACCTAGTGTTAAATTAACTCTCCTCAGAGTTTATTTGAGTCCACACTCAAGAGTGTTAAAGTTAATGAGATAATTAAGAGATTTATTTAGTGATGATTGAGCATTAGTGATGAACACCTGATGATAAGTCATTATGTTTAGGTCACCATTATGGAGATCAGTGTTTGCTTTAGTTGGGCTCTTTTTTAACATTAGTTTTTTTTTTTCTGGTTGCTTTAACTGTGTTTCTAAAACAAATTTGTAATAGCAAAGAAAACACAGGGAATAATATTTTCAGATGTTATGTTTTCATAGTAACAATCACCACTTGGTGAACTGATGTCATTCTGAGCCCAATCTCTGATTAAAGTCCCTGTAAAGTCAAAATTAAACATGTGTTCTGAGTTTGTCACACCACAGACAAATGTGTTATTAACCACCCAACCAAATTTGAATCATAAAAAAATCCACCAAGTAAATAAAATAGCTTATCAAAATCTTGAAAAAATAAGCAGCATTCTCTGCTCTCAAACGCTGGGGGTGTGTCCGCTGTTGGCGCTGAAACCACGCCCACTCGCGGAAAGCTGCTGTAAGCACACAAGACAACACTCACATAGCTACAGCTCACGACGGCACCGTTGGCGGGACGGGAGGATGAAGGCCGGGGCTGGAGATAGTTGGTTCGGCCCCATTCTGCAGCAAATTATCAGTGAATCCCAGTTGTCTCCGATGAAAGTTTGTAAAACTAATAGGTGTAAAGTCACTGCAGAGACAGGTGTTGGTGGTGATTCTCAGCTCTCCATCAAGGTAGCCATTCACAAAAGTAATCCATCTCTTCTTGATATTGTTGTTTTTGTTTCGTAAGCTGTTTTGTAAATTGTAGGCAGTAGTAACTAACGCTACTGACAGTCGCCGGTCGCAGTGTTTGCAGCTCTGTACAGCTTTGCTTTTGAATCTCTATTTGATATCTTTTCTTGTTGTTTATACTGCTAAATATAACTTACTCATCACCATATATTGTTTAATATTGCCTATCACGTTAAAATTGACATTGTTAGCTTTTAATTTAAATCACTATCACAACGTGTTAGCATTTCACAACGCGTTAGCATATTATTCATGTCGGCACAAATGATGTTCGACTTCGCCAGTCGGAGATCACCAAAATTTAAATTAAAGAGGTGTATGAACTCGCAAGTACGATGGCAAATCGGATTTTTTGCTCTGGTCCCCTCCCCATTAAAAGGAGTGATGAGATACTTAGCAGACTATCATCACTCAATGGCTGGTTGTCTAAGTGGTGTCCGCAAAATAATATAGGGTTCATAGACAATTGGAAAAGCTTTTGGGGCAGACCTGACCTGTTGAAAAGAGATGGTATCCATCCCTCCTGGGGTGGTGCCGCTCTTCTCTCTAGTAATTTGGCACATAGTCTTAAAGCTAAACCTTGACTAACTAGTGCCCAGGTCAGGAAGCAGACGGACTGGCTTACCCGACCGTCTGCTAGCTGTCTCGCGTCACAGAAGTCAGATAAATCCCAGCACATAGAGACTCTTTCACCTAGATATTATCACATAGAGACTGTGTCTGTTCCACGAATTAGTAAATACAAAAAGCCACCAAAACTATTCAACGGTAAAAATTTAATTGATGTCCAACAAATAAACAACAGATATAATACAGATGAACAAATGATAAAGCTGGGGTTGCTGAATATTCGATCCCTTTCCTCTAAAACGCTTATTGTTAATGATATGATTACAGATAATAATCTAGATGTGCTGTGTTTGACAGAAACCTGGCTAAAACCTGACAACTACATTACTTTAAATGAGTCCACCCCACAAGATTATTGTTATAAACACGAGCCGCGTCTGAAAGGTAAAGGGGGAGGTGTTGCTGTAATTTATAATAATATCTTCAGTATTACTCAGAAGTCTAGTTTCAAATATAATTATTTTGAAGTTGTGGTGCTTTATGTAATGTTATGTAGTGAAAATGATAAATCCTGTTTAACATTTGTGTTGGCTACTGTATACAGGCCACCAGGGCACAATACACACTTTACCAGACAATTTGCTGATTTTTAGTTAGTACTGGCTACAGATAAAGTCCTAATTGTTGGTGATTTTAATATCCATGTAGACAATGAAAAAGACGCATTGGGATTGGCATTTAGAGACATTCTAAACTCTATTGGAGTTAGGCAACACGTATCAGGACCCACTCATCGTCGTAATCATACTCTAGACCTAATATTGTCACATGGAATAAATGTTGATACCGTTGAAATTCTGCAGCAGAGCGATGACATCTCAGATCATTACCTAGTATCATGTATACTTAATTTAGCAAAGGCTGCAAAGCCGTCCCCTCGCTTCATATATGGCAGGACTATCACTGCTGAGACTAAAGATTTCTTTGTAAATAAACTTCCTCATCAGTTTCATCTCCTCAGCATCCCAGATAGCCCAGAGGAACTTGATGTTGCAACAGAAACTATTGACTCTCTCTTTTCCAGCAATTTAGGCACAGTTGCTCCTCTGCGCTTAAAGAAGATTAAAGAGAATAGTCCAACGCCGTGGTGCAACGAGCACACCCGGGCCCTTAAAACAGCAGCCAGAAAAATGGAGCGCAGCTGGAAGAAAACAAAACTGGAAGTTTTTCGCATTTCGTGGAAAGAGAGCATGATTTCATTCATATGATAATATTAGGGAAAAAATTATAACCATGCAGCCGTCTACTACTGTATCACATCAGACAGAGCATTGTAGTGTCACTGAGGAAAAATTACACTCATTCACTGCTATAGGAGAAGAAGAATTGGCTAAACTCGTTAAATCATCTAAATCAACAACATGTATGCTCGACCCTATACCGACTAAACTACTAAAAGAGATGCTTCCAGAGGTCATAGATCCTCTTCTTAATATCATTAATTCATCCTTGACTTTAGGATATGTACCGAAAACTTTTAAGTCGGCTATTATTAAACCACTTATTAAAAAAACCGCAACTTGACCCTACAGAATTAGTCAATTACAGGCCAATCTCAAATCTACCCTTTCTGTCAAAAATACTAGAAAAGGCAGTGTCCTCACAATTATGCTCCTTTTTAGAAAAAAATGGTATCTGTGAGGTTTTCCAGTCAGGATTTAGACCACATCATAGTACTGAGACTGCTCTCATTAGAGTTACAAATGATTTACTCTTATCATCCGATCGTGGTTGTATCTCTGTTAGTGTTACTCGATCTTAGCGCTGCATTCAATACCATCGACCACAACATTCTTTTGAATAGACTCGAAAATTATGTTGGCATTAGTGGAATTGCATTGGCATGGTTTAAATCATACTTATCTGACCGTTTTCAATTTGTAGCAGTAAATGAAGAGATGTCACACCGATCACAAGTTCAATATGGAGTACTGCAGGGCTCAGTGCTAGGACCGTTGCTTTTCACCCTGTACATGCTACCACTGGGAGATATCATTAGGAAACATGGCGTTAGTTTTCATTGTTATGCTGACGATACTCAGCTCTATATTTCTTCACGTCCTGACGAAACTTACCAATTCACAAGATTAACGGAATGCATAGCTGATATAAAAAATTGGATGACTAGTAATTTCCTGCAACTTAATTCAGAAAAAACTGAATTTTTAATTATTGGACAAAAAAACTCCACATGTAGTAACCTAGAATACTGTCTAACACTTGATGGCTGCTCTGTCAAGTCCTCGTCGTCAGTTAGGAACCTGGGTGCGCTTTTTTTATAACAATCTCTCATTTGAAAGCCACGTTTCTAGCATCTGTAAAACTGCATTCTACCATCTTAAAAATATATCTAAATGACGGCATATGCTTTCAATGCAAAATGCTGAACAGTTCATTCATGCATTCATGACCTCAAGGCTAGATTATTGTAATGCTCTACTGGGTGGTTGCCCCGCTCGCTTAATAAATAAACTGCAGCTGGTCCAAAACGCAGCAGCTCGAGTTCTTACTAGAACCAGGAAGTATGACCATATTAGCCCGGTTCTGTCAACACTGCACTGGTTCCCTATTAAACATCGCATACATTTTAAAATCTTGTTAATTACTTACAAATCACTAAATGGTTTAGCTTCCCAGTACTTGAGCGAGCTCTTAACGCATTATACTCCATTACGTCTATTGCGGTCTCAAAACTAAGGCTGCCAAAATAATAAACATACACTGTTTGTTAATTGGCCAGAGGAGAACTGGCACCCCGACTGAGCCGGGTTTCTCCCAAGGTTTATTTTTCTCCATTAGGACACCTGATGGAGTTTTGGTTCCTTGCCACTGTCGCCTCTGGCTTGCTCAGTTGGGGACACTAAATTTTCAAATAAATATCTAAATAAATTTAATTACTAAACAAAATTGTATCAACTACATGACTTGAATATATATGATAATTGAAATGAGCTGATGACATCACCGTTTTCTCCAGAGCGGCTGTACAGCCGAATCAAATTCTGTTAATTATTTTCCTGTTTAACACTGTGAAGCTGCTTTGAAACAATCTGCATTGTAAAAAGCGCTATATAAATAAAGTTGACTTGAAAGTTGACTAAATCGTGATCGAGCAGGCGAACTGATGCGAATGTGCTCTAGTTATGATCGTGTTAGGGGAGGAGCCAAGCTCAGTGGCTCCAGTGCGTCATCAAGCCACCATTTTAGCCCCGCCCAAAAAATCCTGAATACAGCAATGGTGAAAAACGGTTTAACGGTCTAACTTCACAATTCAGTACTACACAGTTCACGGTCTTTGTAACGTGTTTCAGCAATACAGTTCTAACATTTATAATGTGTTTAGAAACAAATCTCAGAATTGCCTTTACAGGGACTTTAAGTGTTAATTTTATATTATTGATTACAGCAGCCCTGTGATGTTACATCATGAGATTCTGCACAAAACATTTTTTTTGAACTATTAATTTTCACACACACACAGAGTGTTAAAATAACACTGAAGCAGTGTTGAAGTTAATGAGATAATTAAGAGATTAATTGAATGATGATTGACCATTAATGATGAACACCGGCTTCCAAGGTTTTTTTCTCCATTCTGTCACCTGATGCAGTTTTGGTTCCTTGCCACCGTCGCCTTTTTCACTTTTCACTTTTGGCTTTTTTAGATGGGGACACTAAATATTCAACTACATTACTGATCTTCCTGTATTGACACCACACGAGAACTGGAATTGTACTGAGCTGGACGATGACATCACTGTTTTCTCCAGAGAGGCTGTCCAGCCGAATAACATTTTGTTGCATTATTCTCCTATTACCACTGTAATGCTGCTTTGAAACAATCTGTATAAAGTGATATATAAATAAAGGTGACTTGACTTGACTTGAGAGGAAAAAAATAGTCGTCAAACAGCAATTTATCATGGACTATTGAAACGGAAAGATTTAGAAAGGTATCTTAAGAGAACCTCAAGTTTTTGATCAGTCTCTCTCTGTTTTGCTTGTGAGATATAAGAAATAAAAATGACAATTATATTTAATTAAAGGCTAAAATACTATTCCTGACTAACTGAAGCACTATAATTGGGGTGCCCTTCTCTGGAAAAAAATTGAATATTGAATTGAGATTAATCTTTTAAATCTTACCTGTTTATAAATCCATTTTGTACAGTGTACATAATCATCCAGACAAGATGATCGTTATAGTTATAGTAATAATTATAGTAGTATTAATAGTAAAGTCCTCATTTCATTTTCAATACAATCAAAAACCGAGACAAGATGCATGTAGCATTTGAATGAAACAAGAGAGCGTGCGCCAATTGTGATGCGTGGATGTGCGTTGTTATAATGCGTTGCTATTGATGACGGTCATTATATGGTAATAAATGCCACAGAATAGAATCTTCCTTAATGCATAGAGCTGCTTGCTTTATTTGTTGATTTTCAAATATAAAGCTTGTTGAAATGTTTTCAGTCTGTGCATCTGTTATTTTAGAACACTTTCATCTCATTTAAACAAAACCATGATAATATTAATAATCGTGATAATTTGGGTCACTATAATCGTGATATGAAATTTTCATACCGTTTCATCCCTACTGACTACATGAATCATCACATTTCAGATCAGGCATTAGAATGTTACTTACATGTTGCATTACTGTTGAACCCAGTCACTGCACAATATTTTGTAATCCTCAACGGCATGTTTATTGCTTTGTAGCTCGATGGTGTGATTAACACTAGGCCTTACATGCACGTTCGGTGGGCGGGGCTAAACAGGCCGTGATGAAGTACGCGTTGATATTCTTCTGCTGAGGCGGTGCTTGCCTTCCTTTGACATCATAGATCCCCAACCTGTCATTTGCTGGGCCTGGTGTCTATAAAAGCTTTTCTTTGACTAACAAGGAAGTTTTCAACTCTGAAACTTACAGGATATTTTTATATTACTTATATATAAAAAGCTCAAGGGAAAGTTGATTTCTCAATTCATCACCCCTTTAAACATTGAAGGTCCCAATGAGCACGTAAATGGAAGAAGTTTGGAACCACCAGGACTCTTCCTAGAGCTGGCCACCCGGCCAAACTGAGAGATCAGGGGAGAAGGGCCTTAGTCAGGGAGGTGACAAGAACCCGATGGTCACTCTGACAGAGCCCACTAGGGGGCCTCAGTGATCCTCCAGGGGGCTACGAGATAAATTATCATTTTAAATTTGTATTATTAATACGTTAAATTAAAAAAAATAACAAAGCACCATCTCTCTCGTATGTATTCTGTGATTGTTGTGGAATAACCCAAGATGTTTCTCATCACGCTGTACAGACTGAACACCAGCTCAAAACAGCGAAACGCGAACTACATCTCTCAGTTGGGTAAAGAACACCAATGCCGCTAATGAAGTTTTGATTGATGACGATTGTAATCAAGGTAAAGACGATTACAGTGACATACAGGCATTAGGCCTTTGCGCGTCTGTTATTACTGCTGTGCAAACAAACCGTGAATGTGCGTAACATCGTATTTCTGCATTAAATTGTTAGTTAGTAGTTGTACTTCTAAAAATGAATGTACTGTGTGTGTTTTATAGCAGATGGTCACTAAAGAAACGTGTGTTTTTTTTTTATTGTAGACCTGTGATTTTACAGCTGAAAAAAATTGTGCACAGAAGTTACTGTATTTAGACACACACACATCAAGAATCTGTGACAAACAAAATACTGACAAACAGATTAACTCTGAACATCACAAAACAAGCTACTAAAGTCACAACAAAACAACAGCAAATGAAAATAATTGGACAATTTAGCTGCAAAAAAAATTATTCATACTGCAGTGCATGATAGAAATCATGGATGCATTTTGATTGGTGGCTCCCATCATCTGTTCTCAATAAGAACTTATGTGGACGTATGACAGAAATAAAGTAAAAATAAAAACTGGTTAATGATAAGTGTAATAATGTGTAATGGCTAGGCATTTCTGTAGATATTTTAATAGCACATTTGTATAATAAAAAGGAAGAGTTGTAATTAAGTCTTTTATTGGTCTGATTAACCAAACTCCATAAACAAAACAATCCCTACAATTTAAAAAAATACCACATATTATACAGACCCTTCATATTTTAGATTATTTGTTAATTGCATTTAATAGATTACACTGTCGATAAAACGTGTAATTGGTTTGTAAAAGATGCTTATACATGTGTTGTTGCATTTACACCATTCTGACCAGTAGGTATTGCTAAGTTTCTAAAAGCTTTGTTTCTCCCATCACTACCTCAGGGTTAAAAATACAGAAATCTTCTGCTCAGATCAAAATGTTATTAAGCTGTAAATTGTCTAAATTATTCTTTTGAGTGTCTGTTTTGTTTTACAAACTCTTTTTTGTGTTATTTACTAACTTCAGAATTAATTGAATTTTGTGAGGGGTCAAATGGCATCATACACCCATCATTAGATATACATTTATACTGTTTTCTTTCTGTTTTATCATGATATAATTCATGTAACTGGAGAGTATAATGTTGTAACAGTCACCAGCTCACTCACCCTAAGCACTACACTTCCCACAATCCTCTTTGCTCACCACCTGCACACAGTCCACCATCACCCGCACCTGCCAGCAATCATCATCACACTCTGTATTTAAGCAGTCACCTTCCATCTCACTGGTGTCTGGTCTCGTCACATAACACAGACTCACTCTGCTATACTCACCTGTATGGCACCAGGGGCTGGAGCCATCACTGGACTCTGGTCAGGGGCTGGAGCCATCACTGGACTCTGGTCAGGGGCTGGAGCCATCACTGGACTCTGGTCAGGGGCTGGAGCCATCACTGGACTCTGGACAGGGGCTGGGGCCATCACTGGACTCTGGTCAGGGGCTGGGGCCATCACTGGACTCTGGTCAGGGGCTTGAACCATCACTGGATTCTGGTCAGGGGCTGGGGCCATCACTGGACTCTGGTCAGGGGCTGGGGCCATCACTGGACTCTGGACGGGGACAGGAGATGTCACTGGCATTGCTGCCATCGTGAATGAGTCTGTAGTGTTGTGCAACAATACCAGACCCTTGTGAGGTAGACGGTGACCGCTTAAATGCAGAGTGTGATGATGAGGGTGATTGCTGGCAGGTGCTGGTGATGGTGGAGTGTGTGCAAGTGGTAAGCAAAGAGGATTATGGGAAGTGTAGGGCTGAGGGTGAGTGAGCTGGTGACTGTTACAGGTGTGAGGTTTTTTTTTAATTCCTTATTTGTGTTTTAAGGATCTCTGTATGCTGTTATGGCTACTTCTCTCTATATTGAGTTTCATGTGTTAATCATGTCTTTAGAGTAGATATGACTGGATGAATGTGAATTAATGAGCACCAACATTATGTGCCTCAGCTAAATGAAATATAGTTTATTCTTAAAGGAGTGAAGGTTGAGTGTGAAATATCTAGAATCATTTTGTGCTGAACATAAAAGAAAGTCAACAACAACAGCTCAAATAAACGCATGTACAACCAGCAATCTCAACATCAGAATGATCATCAAATTACAAAATCCAACATGCTTTAAATTATAATCCAAACCCATTGAGAAAATTCTGTCTTTACAGACATGTTGCAATAAAACTACAGATGAATATGACTGAATTAAATGTAATGAATTATGACCAGAATAATAACACTCACTGTTTCTCCTTCTGTTTCATGTCAGAGATGTAAAAATTGTCCATCCTGAATGTTTAAATGTGGTGTGGACATAAACAAATGAGTGATGAGGATGTGTTTACATGCAAATGTGTTCATATTTTATAAACAAACAAAAAACAAACAGTAAACAGCAGGAATATGAAATGAAATAAAAAATTCACAAACAGACAAATTCTAAAAAATGACCATGTATCTTAACTTTCTGAGTAAAAAGGAATAGTTTGTAAATAGTACAGATTACTAGAGTTTTACACTTAAGTTAAGCCATTAAGTAAAGTTAGCTAAAAAGTGTTAATGTTGGATTTTACTACACTACAATAGTAGACATGGAACCAGCTAGAAACAAAAGGTTTTCTCCCGTTTTGGAGTAAAAAAAATTGATCTCTCCCAATAAGGTATTTCACAAGTTCACATTTAGAAATAATCAGATGGCGTAAAGAGTACACATATTTGGCGTGCTGTCCGAGGAGAGGACTCCGATCTCTGTATTTTAGACCGAACCCAGAGTACTCCCAGTGTATCTCTGGCTGTGATAAGAACTAGAAGAGCCCACACTCGCAAACTTTCTGTTACAGTTGTAGAAATTGTGAAAAAAATTACACAAACATTAGGGCTATGCTAAACGTTTAGAATAACATACATATAACATTGCATTTAACTAAAAGTAATGCTTGCACTACACATGACAAAACACATTGGGACAGTATTACACTGTAAAACCTTGCTGTAAAAAACAGCTAAATTCTGACAGTAACTGTGGCGAGGGGGGCCACACCAGTGTCTATCACCCACAGACGGATGGGTTGGTGGAACGATTTAATCGCACTTTGATCCGAAAGTTTGTACAGGAAGACGCCAACAATTGGGATAGATGGTTGTTCGCTGTACGCGAGGTCCCGCAAGCCTCCACCGGGTTTTCCCCGTTTGAGCTTCTCTATGGACGTCATCCCCGTGGGGTGTTGGACGTTCTCAGGGAAGCTTGTTTTACAAATGTTTTACAGTGTACTTATAAAATTATATTAACTGTTAAAACAAAACATCATAACTAGTGGAACCTAAAAACATATTTAAACATAACACACATGCGACTAAAACAAAAAAGGTTAATTGTTCACCTTAAAACGAAAATTTGTTCATAATGTATTCACCCTGGTGTTGTTCTAATGCTGTATGCCCTTCTTTGTTTTATGACCACAAAAAGAGAATTTTAAACTATGTCGCGCTCCTTTATATAATGGCAGTACATAATGACCAGTATCAAGATTTTTCAAAAAGACACAAAAGTATCACAGAATGAAATAACAAAACGCAACACAAAAAACAATCCATGTGCCGCCTTCTCTGAGGTGAATATATCTGTTGTGCTTGATGTAACAAGAAGTTATCGTGCTCACATCCGTCAACTGTCATTCTGACTGTCATCTGACAAACAGAGTTCCGGTCTGAAGATATTGACACTTTTTGGGGGGGATTTCTAGGCATTTACTTAATGAATAAATGAAATAATAAATTACTTGGCCTAGCTTACTACAGATTGCTATGGAGAAAGAGTTACTGATTAACTGCTTGAACTTCAGTTGTTGACTCCTTCTTGTTACGTGGCAGACCGCGGGACCCGCGCTGTATTTTTTGACCGCCCACTCCCACCCCCAGCAAAGGTAAAACTGCCTGCTCCCACAAGATTTGTGTTGACCCCAATCCAAATGCAGCCCTCTAATAGGAACCAGCCAAGAATGAGTCGTTGGGGTGGCAAAGGAATGTTATTAATAAATAACCAATTTTGGTCATTGTTGAGCTCATGATGCATGCCGAAAACTATATTATCTGATCATCTTTGCTTCTGGCTTTCTTTGCAGCAAATTATGTGTTTTGGTAAACACAGTTACAAAGACCACAAACTGACATAAAAAGCCAACACGTTCTCACACCCAACTCACATACTGACGCTTGGTCAGGACCCCCCCCATTTATTGCAAAACCCAACCAAAAACAGTATAAAAGTATTAACTCATGTTGCATTCCAAGTCTTCTGTGTTCACGAGACACACGAGAGCCAATGCCATTTCACTATCAAATCTGACGTAACGCTTCTTCGGGTGGCAGTGTTTAAATGTGTGCATGATCTATTGCGGATGAAGACGGTGATTGCTTTTGGGTCATTGGCCTCAAAACACTTGGACTGTTTGTACTTTTTGAATAAATTGTGCCTGTAGTCGTATCTGCCCTTTATATCCTGTGTTTTATATCATATAATACACAAATGGGTAGGTTTAGGGGTGGGGATGGGTTACATGTTCAAATGTGTCTAAACAGTGTAAATAAAATAAAGATAAATAAAATTATGCTGGCTAATTAAATTGAGAATCACACTCCAACATGTCATAATAGCAAAATTATAACCCAATATATAATTTCATCATGGCGATGACATTCCCACGTCAAAGGTTTCTCATTTAAATAAATGGAGTACCCTGCGCACCCTGCGCAAGATGTGACTAAGAAACAACGCGAGATCATGCGTGCATCTAACCTGAGTTCTCGCGCAAGACTGGAATTGTTATTATAGCCCACAAGATGCTTTCAATCCAATGTGCAATGTGCTGCGGTTGCGGCTGGTCAATGAAATGTTTGTGCTTTGTTTCTGTTTGATAGAATTGTAAATAATTGGTAAGTTTAAGCAATGGGATATTTTAGTGATATAGATATAGTTAGAGGCAATTTAAGATAATCATAGTAATAGTAATAGAGTTGTAGTAGAAGTAGTAATCATACTAATAATAATAACAATAATAATAGTATTAATAGTGTTGCAGTAGTAACAACAATAATATTCATGATAATAACAGTAGGAGTAGTGGTAGCATTCGTAATTAATAATAATAATAATACATTTAGACCAGTCAATAAAATTATTGTAGATATACACTATTCTCTAGGTCTGGGAGCCGCTCCACAGCTGCCAGTGACGTTACCTTTCAGTTGGTCACGTTCGACGTACGTCAGAAGTGAACTGACGAATTGGGATCCCTAATAAAACGCCACATTTTCTGACCCTTCCGGCGCTCTGTGTAAGCCTCACATACTTTGCATTCTTGGTGACAGGATCGGACTTATGCTGAGAGAGTCTACTGCTGTTCCACATGACCCACACAGCTTGGATAACACTGGGAAAGCGTGCCAAGGGGAACACTGCAGAAACCACTGTCACATGTCTGTCCTGTCTTGTTTTGCACATGTGGTGTTTTGGTTTGTATCTGGGCCATGTGCTCTTGTCTTCTGTCTGGACCCCGCCCTTCTTGTTATCTGATTAGTGTTTGATTTGCCCCACCTGTTCTCCCTCATTTCCTGCCTTGTTTGTACCCTTTATAATCTTTTTGTTTTGTGTTTATTTTTATTTTTTTCAATAAATACCCATTTCTTCCTGCACTTGAGTCCTCGCTCCCTTTTCAACCACACCGCGCGTGACAGAACGATCCAGCCATATAGAGGATTCAGCAGAAGATAGGTATCTTCCTTTTTCCATCTCCCCCCACTGAACCCTCCAACTATCTGCAACTCGCTAGATATGTGAACTCTCATTGCACCCTACAGCAGGGAGCTGACGTAAGGGACTTCGTCTGTCTACACAGAGACAGAGATTAAGGAGGTGTTCAACATCTGTCTAGACATGCCTCTCAGTCCGGGGGAGATGGAGAAGCTGGGGAATCTGGCATTCTGGGACTTTGTCTGGCACATCCGCCATCTTGGAGATCCAAAACATCTATGGCCAGCAGAGTCCCAGACCACTGACTGTTACGTGCCATCTGTAGTCAGTGGAGGCCCCAGCCCTCCGATGACCCGGAAATGGAGAAGGAGGAGGAAGAAGGGGCCCACTTCGTCGGAGACCTCTGCTGAGGAGGATCCGACTCTGGTGGTCCCAGGTCCGGTGGTCCCGAGTCCGGTGGTCCGAGTTCCGGTGGTCCCAGTTCCAGTGGTCCCAAGTCTGGTGATCTCGAGTCCGGGGGTCTCGAAACGGAGGAGAAGGAAGGTTCCGGTGGTCCCAGTTCCGGTGGTCCCGAGTCCTGACACAGCCAGGAGGGCTGTGCTGGGGTTTTTTGTGGGGGCAGTCCTACGTGCCTGGGAGAAGCACAGGGCTTCCTCCAGACATTCGGGACGGTGAGGGAGCAACCCGCGGTCGTCGTGGAGGAGTGTCCTGAGCCGCCCAAGTGCATTGCCTTGCCGTGGCCGTCCCGTACACCGAGTCCAGAGAGGGCTCCGTCTCCTGCCACGAGTCCGGAGGGGGCTCCGTCCCGTGCACCGAGTCCGGAGGGGGCTCCATCCGGGGCTCCGTCCCGTGCACCGCCCTGGCCTCCGGAGAGGGCTCCGTCCCGTGCACCGAGTCCGGAGGGGGCTCCGTCTCCTGCCATGAGTTCATTGCTGTCTGGACCCCGCCCTTCTTGTTATCTGATTAGTGTTTGATTTGCCCCACCTGTTCTCCCTACCTGCCTTGTTTGTACCCTTTATAATCTCCTTGTGTTTGCAGTCCTGTGCTGGATCGTTGTTTAATGTTTGCTATCGTGGTACGTCTCCTTTTCATGTTTCTTGTTCCCGACCCTGATAGTTTGTTTTTGTTATGTTAGATTTTTCCCCTCGTGGGTTTTGTTTTGTGTTTATTTTTATTTTTTTCAATAAATACCCATTTCTTCCTGCACTTGAGTCCTCGCTCCCTTTTCAACCACACCGCGCGTGACAACCACATCCTGCCCATAGGGAGGAATCATGTGGCAATACACATATGGCCTGGCCAGAAGGCAGAAGGCAGAGCAACATATGGAATGTCAGAGCGTCAGAGAATGTCAGAGGGACGACAGAGCGGACTCTGCCGAAGGAAAGATACGGACTCACCAAAGGGAGCCTAGCCGTGGAAGAATACCCATATGGGGCCGTCGTAGGGGCCACACTATATGGCACCCTGCTAATACAGTAGTGATCAGAGTGTTGGTATAGCGACAGACACAATGTCGCAAGGGGTGGCGGAGGAGCTTAACAGGGTTCACGCAGGAACTTACTGAAGCACATAGCGCACTTATCCACTCCATGGGGAGGGGACCATCAGTCGGCATCAGGGAACGACCTCATCCAGAAACGCACAGGCAGAATGACATCTTGAAAAAGATGCAGTGTCCGCCCATATACTCTTTTAGGAAAGGGAAAAAAGTAATTTTAGTTGTGCTGAAGCACACAGGGGAACAGCTGTGGCGCTGCTATAGGATTATAGCGCAGCCTGACAGCGCGCTCTCACTCTCTCGCCCGGCCAACGCAACCAGCTGATGAATCAGCAACAGAGATCTTGTGAGCTTGCGGCTGCCACTGTAGTGCCTTCTCTCCAACACTGAAGACCTCTTCTTCCACACATTCAGAGTCACACTCTCCGGAGAAACCAGTAGAACCAGCTCGACTCCGAAATGAAAGACAGAGTTGCGTTACATGCACTTCCATATTTATACCTGTGCTGCAGGTCGGAGTGCGACATGCAAATCTTGCACACCAATGTTCATTGGCTCGTTTAGTACACACATTTGAAGGTGATAGGGCTCTTTTGCAATATCCAAATTCGTCGGTTCACTTCTGACGTACGTCGAAAGTGACCGACTGAAAGGGAACTCCCTTTACAGCTTGGTGACGTGATAAGAATGATAGGAGCGTGTTTCATTTAGCTGAATTAGTTGGCCTATAAAGGCAGCCGTAGATGCCCTAAGAATGTCAAGTCAAGTCAAGTCAACTTTATTTATATAGCGCTTTTTACAATGCAGATTGTTTCAAAGCAGCTTCACAGTGTTAAACAGGAAAATGCAACCGAATTTGATTCGGCTGTACAGCCTCTGGAGAAAACGGTGATGTCATCCAGCTCATTTCAATTATCATATACACTCACCTGAAGGATTATTAGGAACACCTGTTCAATTTCTCATTAATGCAATTATCTAATCAACCAATCACATGGCAGTTGCTTCAATGCATTTAGGGGTGTGGTCCTGGTCAAGACAATCTCCTGAACTCCAAACTGAATGTCAGAATGGGAAAGAAAGGTGATTTTGAGCGTGGCATGGTTGTTGGTGCCAGACGGGCCGGTCTGAGAATTTCACAATCTGCTCAGTTACTGGGATTTTCACGCACAACCATTTCTAGAGTTTACAAAGAATGGTGTGAAAAGGGAAAAACATCCAGTATGCGGCAGTCCTGTGGGCGAAAATGCCTTGTTGATGCTAGAGGTCAGAGGAGAATGGGCCGACTGATTCAAGCTGATAGAAGAGCAACTTTGACTGAAATAACCACTCGTTACAACCGAGGTATGCAGCAAAGCATTTGTGAAGCCACAACACGCACAACCTTGAGGCGGATGGGCTACAACAGCAAAAGACCCCACCGGGTACCACTCATCTCCACTACAAATAGGAAAAAGAGGCTACAATTTGCACGAGCTCACCAAAATTGGACCGTTGAAGACTGGAAAAATGTTGCCTGGTCTGATGAGTCTCGATTTCTGTTGAGACATTCGGATGGTAGAGTCAGAATTTGGCGTAAACAGAATGAGAACATGGATCCATCATGCCTTGTTACCACTGCAGGCTGGTGGTGGTAGTGTAATGGTGTGGGGGGATGTTTTCTTGGCACACTTTAGGCCCCTTAGTGCCAATTGGGCATCGTCTAAATGCCACAGCCTACCTGAGCATTGTTTCTGACCATGTCCATCCCTTTATGACCACCATGTACCCCATCCTCTGATGGCTACTTCCAGCAGGATAATGCACCATGTCACAAAGCTCGAATCATTTCAAATTGGTTTCTTGAACATGACAATGAGTTCACTGTACTAAAATGGCTCCCACAGTCACCAGATCTCAACCCAATAGAGCATCTTTGGGATGTGGTGG
Organism: Rhinogobio ventralis; assembly: GCA_039654625.1. Classification (NCBI taxonomy): domain Eukaryota; kingdom Metazoa; phylum Chordata; class Actinopteri; order Cypriniformes; family Gobionidae; genus Rhinogobio; species Rhinogobio ventralis. The sequence goes on along the minus strand of CM077193.1, from coordinate 51,317,993 downwards.
AACGGGAGCTTCGTGCCCTGGATGTGCATCCCACAAATCTCCATCAACTGCAAGATGCTATCCTATCAATATGGGCCAACATTTCTAAAGAATGCTTTCAGCACCTTGTTGAATCAATGCCACATAGAATTAAGGCAGTTCTGAAGGCGAAAGGGGGTCAAACCCAGTATTAGTATGGTGTTCCTAATAATCCTTTATGTGAGTGTATATTCAAGTAATGTAGTTGACATAGTTAATTTAGTTTAGTAATTAAATTTATTTGGCTTTTTATTTGAAAATTTAGTGACCCCAACTGAGCAGGCCAAGCCAATGTATGTTCCCATGGTTAGGGTTGCACCTCCATATATCGTGTTCATTGCTGTTTCCTGGGCAACAACGTGGTTCAGACGGTGTTATACAGTGCTGTGCTCGCCAGACTGCTGAATCAGCTTTGTAGCATTTGGCGGATATTGCTAACGTGCTATTAGACTGTACATGCATTAGACACTCGGAGGATCTTTTATAAGTTATTTCATGGTTATCAATAAAGCTGCTCTTGTATTACAGCTCTGTCTTCCCCGGTAAATTAGCTCAAGGTGATGTAGTCGGTTTTTGTTAGAGGTGTAGTTCCTAAAGACCATTCTCTGGGAATGGGTTATTGGTATAGGAAATCCCTGGTTAATTTCCAAATTATTGTGAACCCCTGGGTGTACCACCACTTTGCCAGATCTAGGAGGGTGGATGCGACCAGAATTATGCTGTGGATTTTTTCCTTGGGCAGTTAGGGCTGGAAATTAACTTTTCTTAAACGAATGAGTTATAAAAAAATTCACCCCCCTCACAGTTATGAAGAGCAAAATTAGCTATATAGACCAAAACCACAATTTGTACCAGGCTGTAAACATGTTTTTTTTCTGCTGTAAAGTTTGGCATTTTAATATGGGTCTCAATGAGATTCTGCTCCCTTCTGGAGCCTGTCCCTAGCGGCCAGTCAATGAATTGCAGTTTAAGTCTCTTCTGTATTGGCTTCAAGAGAAACTGCGGGAGGTTGCCGCTTGGGCTGGACCCATGGTTTTATCCTGGGCGATTGGAATCCCGAGCTCAGCGTAAGCATTTTGTACTGTGAAAAGATGAGCGACTGGGATGGCGTTGGGATACGAGATGATTAAGAAATTGTCAAGCAGGTGAATAAGATAAGGAACTGCACAGTTGTTAGAGAGAATCCAGCAAAGAGCATCTGATAACATGTAGAAAATCTTGATGCTGCTTTTGCAGCCAAAAGTTAAGCAGACAGCGAAGTAAAATTTTCCAGGTTATTGCTTGATCAATGTTGTGGAAATAAAGAGAATATTCTTTTTCGAGAGATAAGGCTGTTTATGTTTGGGAACAGGGAAGTGTTTTTTTTACCTGAAAATGTACTGGTAGCCACTCCAAAAGGGCTGATACAGAAACACTAGAATGGGGGAAATGATAAAAGGGCCAATGCCGATCATGAAACCTGATTCAATTTCTTTTTTATTAGAATGTCAACTGTAGCCAGGTTTCCATCCAGGGATTTTTTTGCTAAAAAAAGGTTTAGCGCATCAACAGCTAATGGAAATGGCAATTATCGATTATTTTGTGCACGTGGACAAAATTTTTCAGTTTAATTTTATCGCATGAATTGTGCATCGATACTGTGCATACAGATGTTGGAAGCACTTTTTGTCGGAAAAAAACCGCTTTAACGCAAGTAAATGGGGTGTCACATGATATACTTTAATCACATATACTTTCAATATTTTTCTCACACAAATGCATCGGCTTCGTTAAGTCAAATAAATTGACTCAACTGAACCTGCTGGAAAGGTTCATTTATATTAATTTTTTTACCCAAACTTAGAAATGGTCAGGAATTTGTTGACATACCTCTGAAGTGTAGTTGAAATATTAATGTTGTATCAACATTAAATCAGATGGCAACATTGTTTTATGTTGACGTTACAGTTCAGTTGTATTTTCAATGTTTCAACAAAAGTGGTTTAGAGTCAACATCACATTGTAACATTGGTCGAGCAACATTGCTTCAATGATTGCTTGCTGTCTGGGATCACTGTACGGACAAGTGCTTGGAGTTTGGCCAGAAAATAACCATAACCGCCAACAGTATCTGCATTATCATTATAATAAATATACATTTGACAAAAGTGGTCCTGACTGAAATACAGACATAGATCTCAAATTGAACAGGGATGTAACACGAGTTATACAGTCCAGCAGTAACATTAAAGCAGCTGTTTAGTTGTGAACATTAAAATATGAATTATGATTGTTAATATGTACATTTGTTCTTGATTAAGGTTGATATTCATATTGCAGGATACTGACACAAACTTCCGTATGCAAATAAAGGGAAAGAGATGGACAAATACACAAATATAGAGGAAGTAAAACATGATATAGGGGTTTTCAGAGAAATAAACAAATGATGTGATGCGCTGAATGAGGGATGAGACAGATATAATAATCACGTAGTTTAAAGCTGCAGACAGAAACATCAGACTCAGGACAGAAACACACGACCTCTAAAGTAAGAACAACTCACTGTTCATTCTTCAGACAAAATTAGACTTTGAGATGTTAATATTGACTGAATGATTGTGTGTTTCATTCATGCAGCTGTTAAGAAACTGAAATTGTAATTTTTTTACTCCAAAAAAATGTTTCATATGCAAGCGTTTCTTCCTCAGAAATGGACCAAACTCTATATTTCGTTCTTCTTCTCATTGGTGAGTGTGTTTGTAGTTTTATTTATGGTTTATAGTTTCATCAGGTTTGACCCTGTTATGAAAAGCATTAAATCAAACCCTCTCTTTCACAGCTCTCTGCTCCGTATCTGAATGTGTTCAGCGTCAGTATCACTTTATAAACAAGAGGAAGACCTGGACTGAAGCTCAGAGATACTGCAGAGAGACTTACACAGATCTGGCCACCGTTGACAACATGAACGACATGAACGAGCTGAAGAAGAGTGTGACTGATGGAGGTGTTCAGTATGTCTGGATTGGGCTGCAGAAGACGGGTGTTGATAAATGGCAGTGGTCTTCAGGTGATCCTGCACTCTATCTGAACTGGGCTACTCGACAACCTGATGGCAAAGACGAGTGTGCTTTTATGAAAGATGGACAATGGCATGATGGGGGATGCAGTGACAGCCTGACTTTCATCTGCAATTCATCTAACAACAGTAAGTGCAGCTCCATACAATGACAACAAACATTTAGCCTGACTCTGAAACATTTATTAAAAGATACACCATAGACTGTACAAAACAATGCAATACTAAATGCTGCTACTGTTTAATGTGGTAAATAATTGAACGCATGTTGATCTTGTGTTGTTGATATCTTTGGGAATCTGCCATTAAGTCAAGTCAACTTTATTTATATAGCACTTTTTACAATGCAGATTGTTTCAAAGCAGCTTCACAGTGTTAAACAGGAAAATAATGAACAGAATTTGATTCGGCTGTAAAGCCGCTCTGGAGGAAACAGTAATGTTATCAGCTCATTTCAGTTATCATATAGTGAACATGCGGGCAGATCAGTAATTTAGTTGAAAATTTATTTGAATATTTAGTTTACAATTTTAGTGTCCCTAACTGAGCAAGCCAAGCCAAAGGCGACAGTGGCAAGGAACCAAAGACACTTACAAGACTCGTTAAAAGCACTTTGCAAAAGACATTTAAAAGTACTCAGAGGCGGCAGTATCTGTAGTTTAACTATATTTTGCAGATCATTCCAAGCCCAGGGAGCATAAAAAGAAAAAGCATGTTTTCCAAATTCAGAGTATACCTTTGGAACTTTTAATCGAATGTACAAAAGGGATCTAGTACAATAACTATTTGTTTAAAACGTTAGAAGTTTTGAAATATAAGAGGGTAATTTACCTAGGAATGCCTTAGCAATGAACATATACATATGCAATTTCCTCTTATGGTGTAAAGATGTCCACGCCAATGATTCATATAGTAAGCAGTGATGAGTACGTAAGTTTGCACCACTAACAAAGCGTAACGCTGTATGATAAACCGAATCCAGTTTCCTTAATAAAGATGAAGCTGCATGCATATAAACAAGGTCACCATAATCAATTACAGATAAAAAGGTAATCTCCACGATTTTCTTTCTAGCCTCATAAGGAAAGCAGTTTTTTACACGATAAAAGAACCCCAATTTTGGTTTAAGATTCTTTAGCAATTTATCAATGTGTACATTAAAAGCAAGTTCCCTTTCAAAAGCTACACTCAATGCTGCATAAGCTTATGCATATGGGAAGTGTCTTGTCACGACCAGCTGTGAAAATAGTGTGAAAACACGTCAATGAAATTGACCCGGAGGTATTTATAGCCTCGGCCGGTGACGTCACAGGCGCACCTGCTACACGAGGCTATAAATAGATGAGCTCCAGCTGTAGCCATCAGGTCTTTTTGTTTTCAGACCACTCTGTGTTGGTGTGCTACAAAGTCTCTGAAAAATCTAAAGAAACCTGTCCTCCCCTCGAAGTCGTGTAGAACAACTTCAACGCTCGTGGAAAAAGCTTATCAAGCTGCAGGTCAGGCTGGTGCTGCGCTGCACACCATGGCGGTGTTACAGGCATACCAGGCTGACCTTCTGAAGGACTTGAGTGTGGGGGGGGGCGATTGATGGCGAAGCTTTTGCTGAGCTTCGCCAAGCCACAGATTTATCCCTCCGTGCCACCAAGCAAACGGCCTGTGCCATTGGCCGTTCAATGTCTGCTTTGGTGTGCGCGGAGAGACATCTGTGGCTTAATCTCTCAGGAATAAAGGATAAAGAGAGAGTATTTCTGTTGGATTCCCCAGTCTCCCCCACAGGCTTATTTGGCTGCGCAGTTAACTCTGTCGTCACCAAATTCAGAGAAGCCAAAAAACATGAGGAGGCATTTACTCAGTTTCTTCCTCGCCGCACTCAAAGGGAGGGGTTGTCAGCCACCCAACCTCTCCCAGGTCCTTCAAGGGAGGCTAACAACAAACAAAGTCTGGCGAGTCGCGCTCCCCCTCATAAAGATTGGGGACCGGCTCGCCGCCCTAAGCAGCCTCCCAGGGCAGACCTCAAGACCATCATTAATAAAAAGAAGAAGTCCTGATGGTCTTGCGCCCAGTCTGGTGGGGGTAGCCCCCCGCGGGACGGGGCGCATCATAGAACACCTTCACACTCCGTCCCGCTACCCCCACGAAACCTCTCCATCTCCGCCGCCTTTGGCGATTCGGGGGGCAGCGGTTTCCAGCGAAATGTTAGAGGTCTCGTGTCTAAATCCTGCTATTATCCAGGACATGGGACATCTAACATCCCCTCAACAGGAAGTGGTAAAACTAATACCCCTATCAGAGAGTCTGGCAGCGTGGAAACTTCTGCCAGGCATTTCTGCATGGGTGTTAAGCACAGTACAAAACGGATACAGAATTCAATTTATTCGGCGCCCTCCGTGTTTCAACGGCGTGGTCTCCACTTCCGTGAGACCGGAGTCAGCGCACGTACTGGCACAAGAGCTGCAAACTCTTCTGAGCAAAGGGGCCATAGAACATGTTCCTCTTCCAGAGAGAGAGTCAGGCTATTACAGCAGATATTTCTTGGTTCCCAAGAAGGATGGAGGGTTGTGTCCTATCTTAGATCTTCAAGGCTTAAACCGTTCAGTCAAAGCACTCAAGTTCAAGATGCTAACCGTCAAGACGGTCGTGTCGCAAATCCAACATCGCGATTGGTTCGTCACGATCGATCTGAAGGACGCGTATTTTCTCATAGAAATACTGCCACAACACAGGAAGTTCCTGAGGTTCGCTTTTGAGGGCGAAGCCTACCAATTTCGGGTTCTTCCGTTTGGCCTAGCCTTATCGCCCCGCACATACACAAAATGCATGGATGCAGCGCTGACTCCATTGCGACTCCAGGGCATTCGCGTTTTGAATTATATCGACGATTGGCTAATTCTAGCAAGTTCGCGAGAGATGGCGCTTCAGCACAGATACATTGTGCTAGCTCATCTAGTTTCTCTCAGGCTGAGACTCAATGCCAAGAAAAGCGTTCTTTTTCCTGTCCAGAGAACAACTTATCTGGGGATAGTTTGGGATTCGATCACGATGCGGGCACAACTGTCTCCCGCTCGAGTCGAGACCATTCGATATACCCTGAGCAAAGTCAGGCTAGCTCAAAATCTCACTGTTCATCAGTGTCAAAGGCTTTTAGGTCTCATGGCTTCGGCATCCACGGTGATCCCTTTGGGGCTGTTGCACATGAGGCCAGTTCAGTTGTGGCTCAGAGCCAGGGGGTTTCATCCAAGGGCCAACCCCCAGAGGCTAATAAAAGTGACGCGCCGCGGGCTTCGTACACTAACTATGTGGTTCAGACCCCGGTTCCTTGCCTTGGGTCCCACTCTAGGCGTACCTTGTCGTCGCAAACTGCTAACGACGGACGCTTCCCTGACGGGCTGGGGTGAGGTCTTAAGTGGTCGTCCAGCCCTAGGGGAATGGGAGGGCCATCAGCTCGATTGGCACATCAATTGCCTCGAGCTGATGGCTGTATTTCTGGCCCTGAAATACTTTCTTCTCCAATTGAGGGGCTGTCATGTCCTAGTGCGGGTGGACAACACATCGGCAGTCTCGTACATAAATCACCAGGGAGGTCTGCGCTCACATGATCTAAACAGGATAGCGAGACAGATTCTCCTCTGGGCCCAGGACAAGTTCCTGTCACTCAGAGCAGTGTACATTCCGGGGCAGTTGAATGTGGCAGCAGATTTATTGTCCAGACAGAAATTACAGACGGGGGAATGGATACTCCAGCCAGAAGTGGTCAAGCAGATCTGGACCAGATTTTACAGAGCGGAAGTGGACCTCTTCGCCTCTTATCAGACAGCGCAATGTCCCCTCTACTTCTCTCTGAGTCACCCAGCCCCGCTGGGCCTGGATGCGATGGCTCATACGTGGCCCAAAATGCGCCTGTATGCCTTCCCTCCAGTCGCTCTGCTCCCAGGAGTTCTAGCCAGGGTCCGCCAACAAGGGTCTTGCCTCTTATTGATAACGCCGCGTTGGCCGAACAGAGTGTGGTTCTCGGAGATAGTGTCTCTCCTCAACGGCTCGCCGTGGGCGATTCCGGCGAGGAGGGACCTTCTGTCTCAGGCAGAGGGCACGATATTCCATCCCAGGCCCGACCTGTGGAACCTTTATGTTTGGCCCCTGATGGGCACCAACTGAGGGACACTGGGCTTTCGCCTGCAGTTATTGAGACCATCCTAAGTGCTAGGGCTTCCTCCACCCGGAAGATTTATACCAATAAATGGGGTGTCTTTGAAAGGTGGTGTGCGACACATAATGCAGACCCAGTCAACTGCCAGGTTGCTTCAGTTCTGGATTTTCTGCAAAAAAATTTCATCGGGCACTTGCCCCTCTACTCTTAGGGTTTATGTGGCCGCTCTATCGGCTTGCCACACCTTGGTGGATGGGGCACCACTCGGGAAGCATCCTCTGCTCGCTCGTTTCATTCGTGGGGCCAGACGGTTGAGGCCCCCTGTAAGAACCAAGATCCCTTCGTGGGACCTAGCTATAGTCCTCGAGGGCCTGGTTGAGACCCCCTTTGAACCTCTAGAATCAGCGTCTGACAAACTTCTGACTCTAAAGATGGTTTTTCTTATGGCTATAACTTCTCTGAAAAGGATTGGGGATATGCAGGCTCGGTCTATGAGGCGTGCGGTCAAGCCTCGCCTATAGGATTAGGGCTCACTCCACCAGGGGAGTCGCCTCTTCTACTGCGTTAGCAAGGGGTGCTCCCTTGCAAAGTGTTTGTGATGTGGCAGGTTGGTCCTCTCCGCACACATTCATAAGATTTTATAGCTTGGATGCTCATGCCACTCCGGGCTCTCATGTCCTTGAGTCAACATCACAAGCTAGTGTCTGAGGCCTCTTATGTCCTTGTGCACACCTACACAACCGTAAGGTGTCCGGACACCATCAAGCACGGCGGCGTGGGTATTCTCGTTCCCATATGCATAAGCTTATGCAGCATTGAGTGTAGCTTTTGGGGTTACTTGACTGTTACCCTGTTCCCTGATAAAGTGGAACGAGATGCTGCATCACTAGGCCGTGCTGATTGACGTGTTTTCACACTATTTTCACAACTGGTCGTGACAAGACACTTCCCATATGCATAAGCTTATGCAGCATCTCGTTCCACTTTATCAGGGAACAGGGTTAACAGTCAAGTAACCCCAAGTGTTTTTCATCTAACCATATACCTAAATATTTAAGGTATAGAAATAGAAAAACAAAAGAGGAGCTAAAATGTACCCTGAGGAACTCCTTTTTTTACTTGATGAAACGATGAACTATCATTTTCTAAACATACACACTGAGTGCGCTCCAAAAAATAGTTTTCAAACCATTTTAGAGAAGCTTTACTAAAACCTATAGACCTAAGTTTCTGTAACAATAAACTATGGTCAACAGAGTCAAAAGCTTTCGAGAGGTCCACAAATAACGCTGCACAGGATTTTTTGCTATCTAAGGAGTTTATAATATCGTTTGTGACTAGCACAGCTGCAGTAATGGTGCTATGACCTCCTCTAAAACCCGACTGGTAATCATAAAGAATCTTCAGTTAAAAATAGTTTTAATTGATCGTTTATCAATGATTCAAATACTTTAATTAGAACCGGTAATCTGGAGATGGGACGATAATTATTAAGATCTAAAGGGTCTCCATCTTTTAATAATGGAATGACTGTTGCTGATTTCCAAATTTTTGGTATTGTAATGCGTTGTGTCCGGATGAAAAATAGGGATAGCTTGGTTAACTGCAGTTACCATAGCAAGATAATATTCAACTAACTGTTCAGCATTTTGCATTGGAAGCATGTGCTGTAATTTAGATATATTTTTAAGATGGTAGAATGCAGTTTTACAGATGCTAGAAACGTGGCTTTCAAATGAGAGATTGGTATCAAAGAGCACACCCAGGTTCCTAACTGACGACGAGGACTTGACAGAGCAGCCATCAAGTGTTAGACAGTATTCTAGGTTACTACATGTGGAGTTTTTTTGTCCAAATTAAAAATTCAGTTTTTTCTGAATTAAGTTGCTTGAAATTACTAGTCATCCAGTTTTTTATATCAGCTATGCATTCCGTTAATCTTGTGAATTGGTAAGTTTCGTCAGGGCGTGAAGAAATATAGAGCTGAGTATCATCAGCATAACAATGAAAACTAACGCCATGCTTCCTAATGATATCTCCCAGTGGTAGCATGTACAGGGTGAAAAGCAACGGTCCTAGCACTGAGCCCTGCAGTACTCCATATTGAACTTGTGATCGGTGTGATATCTCTTCATTTACTGCTACAAACTGATAACGGTCAGATAAGTATGATTTAAACCATGCCAATGCAATTCCACTAATGCCAACATAATTTTCGAGTCTATTCAAGAGAATGTTGTGGTCGATGGTATCGAATGCAGCGCTAAGATCAAGTAAAAAGAATTAGAAAGCCTAGAGTATTTTTTTTTTCAGCAAAATTTATAATGTAAATTATGAATTCAAAAATATCAAACCATTGTTTTAAATAACTTAAATTGTAATGAATTAATGAATGCATAAAATCTCAACATATAATAGACAACTTGCCCTATCTTAATATTTATGACATAATATCCACCAAAATCAACAAAGTTCAGTTCTTGTCTTGTCAGTGTGATTCCTTGTTACCCATATTACAAAAAATTATGAAATAGTCATTTTGTTTTTGGAGATTGTAATTTTTTTTAAATAGTTTTTTAAGTAGATGTGATAAACCATCAGAACTCCTGTGTGATATTGCTTGATTCATTCAGCGTTCAGGATCTCAACACAAACCTGTAAAGACGTCAAGATTAAAGTGTTCACCCAAAAATATAAATTCTGTCATCAATTACTCACTCTCATGTCGTTCCATGTCGTACACATGAACATTGGAAGCCTAAATTCAATCTGTTCATCATATAAAATGATTGTGTCTCTTCAGAAAATTTGGACTAAACCCCTCAATTCATTTGGATAATAATTAGTTTTATGATCTCTTTATGAACTTTTTGAAAAGTTTGGGTGAACTAACCCTTTAAATTTAAGTGAGCTCACACAGACACTGTCCATTACAATGCAAAAACCCCCAAAAACAATCAGACTAAACGAGACAAACACTAACAACATTTTGCAACAATATTAATTTGTATGTATTAATCTACAAGGCAACATTTTTTTTATTTTATTTTACGTATTTCTCAGGACTAGTTAACGAACATATTAACCTGCAGTGAGACATCTTCATCTTCATCTTCTTTGAGTCTGAATCCAGCAGCCATATCACCCTGTAGCCCAAGACTGGTTTCCCACTGAAGCTAAGCACGGCTGAGCCTGGTCAGTACCTGGATGGGAGACCTCCTGGGAAAACTAGGTTGCTGCTGGAAGAGGTGTTAGTGAGGCCAGCAGGGGGCGCTAACCCTGTGGTCTGTGTGGGTCCTAACACCCTAGTAAAGTGATGGGGACACTATACTGTAACAAACACCATCCTTCAGTTGAGACGTTAAACCGAGGTCCTGACTCTCCGTGGTCATAAAAAATCCCAAATTTGCCCACTGGCCTATGTCCATCATGGCCTCCTAATAATCCCCATATACTGATTGACTCATCACTCAGTCTCCTCTCCATCATAAGCTGGTGTGTGGTGGGCGTTCTGGCACAATATGGCTGCCGTCGCATTATCCAGGTGGATGCTGCACATCGGTGGTGGTTGAGGAGACTCCCCCCTTCTATATGTAAAGCGATTTGAGTACCCAGAAAAGCGCTATATAAATGTAACTAATTATTATTATTATTATTATTATTATCCAGTATTCCAGAGAAACATGTAACAAAACATAACAGAGAAATATAAAGCTGCAATAAAATTATCACAAAAATTCACAAATGTTGTAGCAGCAAAATCATATTGTGAATAATTAATATAAAGTCTTTGAATGACACGTGTTTCTGATGCTCCACCGCTGCTCTTATTCACATCCAAACCATAAATCAGTGTGAGAATAATGAACAAACTGAATCTGTTTCTATGTGTTTTTCTTAAAGTGAGCACAGGACTCGTCTTTGTCAATCAGACGATGAAGTGGAGAGACGCTCAGAGTTACTGCAGACAGAATCCCGCTGATCTGGTCAGTGTGAGGAACCAGAATGAGAATCAGCAGATTCAGAAGTTCATCAATGATCGTCACATATCTAATAATGTCTGGATCGGTCTGTTCAGAGACTCATGGCAGTGGTCAGATCAGAGGAACTCCTCATTCAGAGACTGGAATACTGGTGAACCTGATAATAGTGGAGGTGTTGAAAACTGTACAGTGATCGAACCAAAGGCTCTGGGACAATGGCATGACATCTCTTGCAACAGCCAATATCCTTTTGTGTGTCATGAAGGTGAGCAGATCCTCACAAAACACACACAATCCATCCATCACCTCCAGATATCTTAAAGTTCACGCTACATGTCTGACATGACAAATTCCTCCAGTGTTTGTTCTGCATGTTGTTTTTGATCAGTCTCTCTCTAGTTTTTGCTTGTGGTTTGTTTTGTGTCCAGATAAACTGATTCTGATCAAAGAGAACCGGACGTGGTCTGAAGCTCTGAGATACTGCAGACAGAATCATGTGGATCTGGTCTCGGTTCATTCAGAAGAGATGCAGCGTGAGGTGATGAATGTGGTTAAACGGGCGTCTACTGCAGAGGTGTGGTTGGGTTTACGTCACTCCTGCACTGTGGGACTCTGGTTCTGGGTGAGCGGAGAGACCGTGTGCTATCAGAACTGGGCGATGGATGATTCAGATAACTGTGAGTCTGCAGTGAGATCTGGAGCAGTTCAGTCTGGAGGAGATCAGCGCTGGATCAGGCGTCCTGAGACTAACACACTCAACTTCCTCTGCAGAAATTATGAGTGAATGGATACCTTTAATGTAAGATAACAAATGTGTGTTCACTTCCTTTATTATCATTTATCACTTGGTTTTGTATAATTTTACACACAGTTATTTTGACCTCAGTAGGCAGTTGTACCTGAAGGTAGTGATGGGCGCTTTCAAAACACTGCTTTTTGAAGCTTTGAAACCTTTGCGAAACATTTGTTTTGAACCAGTGATTCGGAATGTGTATCAAGTGCTGCATTCATGCCATGGCGTAATTACCATAATTAACAGATGAAAACATGTGACGTTCATAACGCACCTACACTGCCTAAGTCACGTGATTTCAGTAAACTAACAGTAAACATCTTTGTTAGATCTGTTTCGAAACGGTTCGAAATGTCAATGGTTTCCTGCTAATTATGATCTTTGTGAACCCATGAACCAGTGTCTATATGGTTTTTATCTGATCCTGGATCAGTTTTATACATTTCTAGACATTTAATGGCACATTTATATAATAAAAAGGAAGAGTTGTAGTTAAAAGTCTTTTATTGGCCGGATTAACCAAGCTCTTCATAAACAAAATCAGATTAAATAATAAAAAACACATATTATAAAGTCTTTTTATATGTAATAGTATTGGATTATTTGTTAATTTCATTTAATAGATTACAATAGATTGTCAAATAAAACATTTGTAATTGTTTTATGCATGTTTTTGCATTTACACTGTTCTGACCAGCAGGCGTCACCATTGTTCATTTTGTAGCGAATCATTTTACGAAGCAAGTTTCTTCATTTCAAAAGCTTAATTTCCCTTTCAGTCAGTACACTACGAGTTACGTCAGTTACTGACGGAATGGGGGTTTCGCCTAGAAGCCAATCGCCTTTGAACTCTACAAAACGAGCCAATGGCATGAAAATGCCATGGGTCTGCGGAATTTGCATGCCGCAACCCCGCCCCACGGCGTGGGTATAAAGGGCGTTGCGTGGCAATCTCGCATTATGTTTCTGCTTCAGAGCCGAGTTTACTGCCTGAGCGCTTTCCTCTTCAAGACGAGTTTCTCTCCAGAGTGTTGGTGTTACGGCACATTCCAGCAAGTTCCGCATTTCCTGTCTGATCTGTGCAGTGATCAAACACAGCGTGCGCGTTCTCCCTGGGTGCTTCGGCATTCTGCAGAGTTTTCACTCCTCTCTAAAAGAGCTGCACGCGGCACGTCTTTTTAAAGATGGCTCGCCCGTGCTCCGTTTCTGGGTGCGGTCGACTGGTACCTCCGTTCGATGGTCATGATCGCTGTTTGGCGTGCTTGGGCCTCGTGCACGCTGAGCGCGCGTTCATGGATGAGTCATGTTCTCACTGCGGGAACATGACCATCTCAGTGTTGCGATCAAGACTCCATGATCTCCGTAATGGGGGGAGAGTCCCCTCTACCACACCCCAATCTACTTCCTCCACTGGAGGGGGTACTTTGGCTGGTGGTCAGGGTGATCTGAGGGTTACGGTGTGGAACAACCCGCAGGGGCCCTGCGTTTCATTTGGCGCACCCGCGGAGGATGCTATGTCGATCGCCGCATCACAAGGTGGGCTGGACTCCTCCGGAGATGACGATTCGGCTGTGTTGCCTCCTTCGGGAGTCCCAGCATTGCCCGAGTCCGATCCGGAACTCACAGCCATGCTCACGGCCACCCTACAGGTCTATCAGGCCAAGGTGCTCATGGACATGCACGAGGGCAATGCTGACCCTGCATTAATGCAGGAGTTGCGGACGGCCACCGACCTCGCTCTACGAGCGACGAAGGTGACCGCTCGCTCTCTTGGTCAGGTGATGTCCACTTCGGTGGTCCAGGAGCGACATCTATGGCTCAATCTGGCTGATATGAGAGAATCTGAGCGGACACGTTTCCTCAATTCTCCCATTTCCCAGGATGGGCTATTCGGCGGGGCGGTCGAGGACTTCGCCCAACAGTTCTCGACCGCTCAGAAGCAGACTGAGGCAATTAAACACATTCTGCCCCGGCGGCCAGCTGCTGCCTCCACCCAGCCGCCGGCTCAGATGCCTCAGTCTGCTCCCTGCCGAGGCCGCCCCCCTGCGACTCCCGCCCCTCCTGCCCGGCCCCAGCAGCAGCCTTCACCCGGGCCGAGGCGTGGAGGACGTCGCAGAAAGGCGGTAGTCTAAGCGACGGTCCTGAGACGGGCGGTGCCCTCAGGTACCCTATCAATGGTTAAAGAAAGAACTGACATTCTCACCTCCGAGCCTCAAGAGGGCGCGGCTGGCAGTGCGCGACGCCCCATGGCCTCGCCGCTCTTGGCCCCCTCTGTCGCCAGCCCCCTGGCAGACGAGACCCCCGTGGAACGCTGGTCCTTCCCTGGTCTCCTCTGTCAGGGCGCGGAATTCGACCCCGCCCACACCCCGGGACGCTCCTATGCCTCCCTTGTCTGGGCCGGTCATTCCACCTCACTGCCCCATCGGGGGTACGCCGGTGGTTCGCATGACCCCGCTGGTTCAGTTCTTGAGTCAGAAGCATCTGAGGTCGCTTCGTGCCGTTCACATCCCGGGAGACCTGAACTGCGCAGCCGACGAGCTGTCGCAGTTCCAGCCGCTCCCGGGGGAATGGAGACTCCATCCCCAGACGGTTCAGCTGTTTTGGGAACAGTTTGGCGACGCACAGATAGATCTGTTTGCCTCCCGCGACTCTTCCCATTGCCACTGGTACTATTCCCTGACCGAGGGGACCCTCGGCACGGATGCACTAGCGCACAGCTGGCCGCGGGGCCCACGCAAATATGCGTTTCCCCCAGTGAGCCTTCTCGCACAGGTTCTGTGCAAGATCAGGGAGGACAGGGAGCAGGTCCTTTTGGTCGCCCCATATTGGCCCGGCCGGACCTGGTTCTCAGAACTTGTACTCCTTGTGACAGCACCTCCCTGGTCGATCCCTCTGAGACAGGACCTCCTGTCTCAGAGACGGGGCACCATATGGCACCCGCGTCCCGACCTGTGGAACCTCCACGTGTGGAACCTGGACGGGGCGCGGCAGGTTTGAGTACCCTGCCACCTCAGGTGGCGGCTACCATCACTTCCGCTAGAGCCCTGTCTACCAGACAGGCCTATGCGTTGAAGTGGAACCTCTTCGTCACCTGGTGCTCCTCTCGGCGAGAGGACCCCAGAAGATGCTCGATCGGGTCCGTGCTCTCCTTCCTCCAGGAAGGGTTGGAGCGAAGGCTGTCTCCCTCCACCCTGAAGGTCTATGTGGCTGCTATTTCAGCCCATCATGACCTGGTGGATTCTAAAACGGTTGGACAGCACGACCTGGTCAGCAGGTTCCTCAGAGGTGCGAGGAGGTTAAATCCTCCTCGCCCACCTCAGGTACCCTCTTGGGACCTAGCAGTGGTCTTAGCTGCCCTGCAAAAGGCTCCCTTTGAGCCATTGCAGTCAGTCGAGCTGAAGTTCCTTTCATTGAAAGTGGCGCTCCTGACTGCTTTGGCCTCCATCAAGAGGGTAGGGGACCTGCAGGCATTTTCGGTTGACGAAGCGTGCCTGGAATTCGGGCCGGCCAATTCTTACGTCATCCTGAGACCCCGGCCTGGATACGTGCCCAAGGTTCCCACCACTCCCTTCAGGGACCAGGTGGTGAACCTGCAAGCGCTGCCCTTGGAGGAGGCAGACCCAGCCTTGGCACTGCTCTGTCCAGTACGCGCCCTTCGCGCTTACGTAGACCGGACGCAGTGTTTCAGGACCTCAGACCAGCTCTTTGTCTGTTACGGAGGGCAGCAGAAAGGGAAGGCTCTCTCCAAGCAGAGGTTGTCCCACTGGATAGTGGACGCCATTGTCCTGGCATATCAAGTCCAGGGCATGCCATGCCCCCTCGGGGTAAGAGCACACTCCACCAGGAGTGTTGCCTCCTCTTGGGCTCTAGCGCATGGCGCCTCGCTAACAGACGTTTATAGAGCTGCAGGCTGGGCGACACCCAACACATTCGCAAGATTTTATAATCTCCGAGTGGAGCCTGTATCCTCTCGTGTACTCGCCCCTACTGGCCAGTAACCGGACAGGCTCAGGTGTCTTCGCTTGCTGCGCCATTCCACTCCACGGACTGGATGCGTGCGCTATTCCTCTCAGGTGAGCTTCCCCAGTAAGCCCTGAGCTCCTCCAGCACTGTCGATGTCGTCACCAGAGCGAGTGCCCTTTTCAGGCCACCCCTCGTGTTCGGCTAGGTGCCTCCGTGTGCATGGTTCCCCCGCTGGGTAACCCCCACAGGTGTATTCCACGGTAAGTCTCTTGTAGCTTGTGTCTTCCCTTGGCAAGACACCTTGCCACGCCTGGGGTTGAAATTTTCCACCTTCGGCTGGATACCCCAGAGTGTTCCCTATGCAGCTCCTTCGGGTCATAGGTGTATTCTTCAAGTCCCCCCCTTTGGGTTGGCATTGTGTTGCATTCTCCACGTGGGATATGCTTCCCAGTGTACCTTGGTAGCGTTGAGCCTAGCCCCTCGTTCGTGCCACACTCACGGCAGGGAGCCCGGGTCAGCGCAGGACGCTGGAAGACAGCCGCCATGGTGAGATTGTATTGGGACCCCCATTCCGTCAGTAACTGACGTAACTCGTAGTGTACTGACTGAAAGGGAACGTCTCGGTTACGTATGTAACCCTCGTTCCCTGAAGGAAGGGAACGGAGACGTTACGTCCCCCTGCCATGACCGCTGTACCGCTGGAACTGGCCGGGCACTCATGCCTCGGCTCTTCAGCAGGTAAACATAATGCGAGATTGCCACGCAACGCCCTTTATACCCACGCCGTGGGGCGGGGTTGCGGCATGCAAATTTCGCAGACCCATGGCATTTTCATGCCATTGGCTCGTTTTGTAGAGCTCAAAGGCGATTGGCTTCTAGGCGAAACCCCCATTTCGTCAGTAACTGACGTAACGTCTCCGTTCCCTTCCTTCAGGGAACGAGGGTTACATACGTAACCGAGACGTTCTCCCATCACTAACTGAGGGTTAAAGGGCAGAAATCTCTGCTCAAATGTTTTCTTAACTAAACTGTTATTGAGGTGTAAATTATCTAAGTTAATCTTTTGAGGGTCTGTATTTCTGTTAAAAGTGTGATTCTGTGTGTGTGAGTCTGTTTGCTCCATTTTGCAGGCAGAATCGCTGTTTGCTTTTACAAACACTTTTTGTCTTTTTTGTGTTAACTTCAGAATGAATTGAATTTTGTGAGGGGTCAAAGGGGATCATATACTCATCATTAGATATACATTTATACTGTTTTCTCTTTGTTTTATAATATAATTAATGTAACTGAAGAGTATGGTGTGAGTTTTTTTTTAATTCCTCATTTGTGTTTTAAGGATCTCTATATGTTGTTGTGGCTGCTTCTCTCTCTATATTGTGTTTCATGTATTAATCATGTCTTTAGATTAGAAATGACTGGATGAATGTGAATCAATGACTACCAACATTATGTTCCTCAGCTAAATTAAATATTGTTTATTCTTAAAGGAGTGAAGGTTGAGTGTGAAATATCTAGAATCTGTTTGTGCTGAACATAAACGACAACAACAAAAGCTCAAATAAACCCAATTAAACATTAATTTTCTACATTATTGCAAATATTTACAGTTTTGCTTCCCATGAAAACAGTAAAAAAAAATTATATTTTGTTTATTTTTGAAGTCAAGAAATAAAACAGATAAGACAGAATGAAATAAAATGAATTATGAGAGCAAGACCAACTAGAACAATACCACTCACTGTTTCTCCTGTTTCACATCAGAGATGTAAATATTGTCCATCCTGAATGTTTAAATGTGGTGCGGACATAAACAAATGAGTGATGGGGATGTGTTTACATGCAAATGTGTTCATATTTTATAAACAAACAAAAACAAACAGTAAACAGCAGGAATATGAAGAGGAAAAAAAAAGAATTTTCACAAAGAGAGGAATTCTAAAAAATGTAACAATGTTTTAATGCCTGCATTCCAGCCAATCACAATCAAGTATTTAGACAGAAGAAATAAAGACATGTTTATTCTGAAGCAGCAGCAGCAGAAGATGATGTTATTATTTCAGTGGGATAATGAGAGTCTAACATTATAAATGGACTTCAGGGGAATTAAAGCATAATACAAGCACTTTAATGCAGGGTGGTCAGAGTCTTCATCTTGTCTCTGTTGTGCATGTCTGTGTTCCCCTCCTCACCACCAGGGGTCTCAGCTCTTGCCCCGTCCCCTTTGCGACTCAGCTTGACGGACAGCTTGGTGAAAACGGAGCTCTCTGTATTAGATCCGCGGCTGGACCTGGTGCGGCCGGAGCCCGACTCAGAGTTGGTTCCTTCAAAGAGTTTGGCCATGAAGCCCAGACCAGCCTGACGGATGTGAGAGCTGCCGGTAAACACATACAGGACGGGGTTCACGCTGCTGCTCATGAATGCAAATGCTGTCACGTTGGGACGGGCCACTTTGGCCGCATTTAAAAGAGAAGAGGAGTCCTGCATCATACCAATCACCTGTGAGAACAGACCAACAAAAAAGAGAAATGGGCAGACAAAAAATGTGAGAAAAATGACCTTTATTGTACATACTTTATATTTCACACATAAGAAAACCATTGGCAATGAAGGATTGCTGAGAATGTAAAAAAGACTGAGCCTCCTCAATAATGTATTAAAAGTGATCAAAGTAAATGCTGTTTTTAACAATTCATCCACTAATTTGCATTACGCAAATGCATTTAATGTAAAAAAAAAAAAAAAAAAAATCTTATTTTCTTTCATGAAGTGAGTTGACAGCATAAAAAACTAATCTCATTAGTAAACTGACCTCACAAATATATATAAAAATGTATTTGTAATATAAGGTAAACATATAGTTTAAATGTTTACCTGATGTGATGTTCACCTGTGAGGTCACTTGATATAGGCTATAGCATTGAGATATTATGCTGCCTTCACATAATATCTGAAATTAGAGGTTGACCGATTGATCGGTTTTACCTATTAATTGTTTACAGTACACTACATGTTTTCATATCATAAAGTATATAAAGTAATTCATTTATTGACTAGATGCTGCATTAGTGGAGATAATCTCAGGTTACTTGACATTACCCCTGTTCCCTGAAAAAGCAGGAATGAGATGTTGCATACTCGTATGCTAGCGTAACATTCATGTGCGGCAAATACGCCATGAGCTTGGCTTACCCTTACGAAAATGAACTATGGTTTTACTACAAATAAAACCAAAAAATCATGGTTATTGTAGTTAAACCATGGTAACCACAAATTAACCATGGTTTTGCTACTCTAACCATAATTTAACCATGGTATATGTGGTAAAACTGTGGTAATATAAATGGTAATCAATTAGCCAAAAAACATGGTTACTACACTTTTACTATAATAAAACCATGGTTATTTTTCGTATATGGAATGCGCTCTCGTGAGAGGCTATAAATAGATGTGAAAGCATCTTGGTCCCGCTTTTTCAGGGAACAGGGTTACTGTGAAGTAACCCGAGAAATTCCCTTTCAAAACTCTTGATGCTGCATACTCATATGCTAGGAGAACAATAATACCAACACAGCCGCACTGGGAAGTATCTGAAACCCTCAAGGTTGTGAGGTTGCTCTGACTTACGCCTCTGGCTAGTTCTGTGGACGTAGGTCTGAAAAGCACGAACTGGACATAGTAAATAAAGTTTCTCCTGCTCCGGTGAAGTGATCGGCGGAGGACAGAAGGCTTCAAGAATGACTGGATGCATGGCCGAGAACAGAACTTTAGGAAGGTAGTCAGGATGAGAGTGCAAAATAGCCGGGGGCAAAGTCTAAGCAGGATGGCGAGATTGACCAAGCCTTCAAATCCCCAATTCTCTTTACAGAAGTGATCACCATAAGAAAATAACATCTTTAGAGTCAGAAGCAGGCGCTGACTCTAGTGGCTCAAAAGGGGTCTCGACCAGCCCCTCAAGGACTATGGCTAGGTCTAACGAATCAATTTCAAGGCAATTTATGTTCCAATCGAGATGATTACCTCTTCAGATCCTTTGGCCATCTAAGAACACATCCCAGCCCATACAGAAAGCATCTGTCGTTAGCATCTTGCGACAACAATGCGCACATAGAGTGGGACCGAAACTGGAGTCTGAGCCAAATAAAAAGGGTACAAAGCCTGCAGTGCGTAACCCTTATTTGCCTCTGGGGATTGGCCCTTGAATGAAATCCCCTGGCTGTGCAGAAGGCCGATAGGTATTACCGTAGACACAGCTGCCTTGAGACCTAGAACTCTTTGAAAGTAATAGAAAGTAATTTCCTGACCTAGCCTAATATTGTTCAGGGTGTTTAAAATGGACTTGACACATGCAGGAGACACATCCCATACGACTCCCATACGACTCCTAAGTATGTTGTCCTCTGGGCAGGAGAGAGAGCACTTTTCTTGGCATTGAGTCTCAACCCCAGAGATATAAGATGAGCGAGGATGACATCCCAATGTCAACGTGCAAGCTTTTGAAAATGGGTAATTGGTAATCTTCGCCTACGAAAGTGAACCTCAGGAACGTCCTGTGTTGTGGCAGAATTTCTATATGAAAATATGCATTCTTGAGAATGGATGTGTTCTTTGTGTTGGTTCTGAGACACAATAATTTTTGATCGTTAGCATTTTGAATTTGTATGTTCTGAGAGAACTGTTCAGACCACGAAGATCCAAAATCGGACATTCACTCATCTTTTTTTTTTATGGCAGCTTTGCCCAGAATAGTTTGCAGCTCTTGTGACAGCAAATGCACCTGCTCCGGTTTCACGGTAGTGGGGATTACACTGCTGAAAGCCAGAGGATTTCCACGCTGCCAACTTCTCTGAAAGGGGCACTAATTTCGATACTTCGTCTTGTTGGGGGATGTTAAATCTTCTATGTTCTGGGAGATAGCAGGAAGCAAATTAACATTCAACAAATCTCTGGAAACCACTGCCCCTCGAAACACGGAAGGTGGCGGGAATGAAACAACGATGTTGTGAGGTCTCAGATCTTTCAGCAGGTCAGCCTGGTATGCCTGTAACACTGCCATAGTGTGCAGAGCAGCACCAGCCTGATCCGCTGACTGAAACACTTTCCCAACCAGCATGGATGTTGTTCTGCACGGCTTGGTGGGTAGGCTCCCAGGGAAGAGATGGCCCATGAATGTCTCTTCCGCCTGGGGCATTATCTTATAACCACATGTCCTCACACCCACAAAACTCAAATAAGTCTATGTCGAGGGCACAAAGACACGTGAAGAATAAAGTTTCCCCCATGATCAAGTTTCCTCATCATGGAGGTCCTCAAAGAAGGATAGAGATCATCAGTGAGGCCCCTCCCATTGGCCACCGGACAGAAATCTGTGCTAACTTTGAGTGCTTGGGAGTCTCTTGCTCCTATGGCCAGTCTCGCTGTAATCTGGCCACTGCACAAGTCACCACCTCGAGTAACTCCTTCTTTATTTTTGCGGGAGGGGCGCTCGGAGGCAGCACTCTCACTTACTTGGAGTATTTAGTTTTTTTTTCATTCAGTATCCATTCTAAAAAACTATTGATTGGTTAATTGGTTATCGACCAGTATGGTCCAACCTAGTTATTGTTGTCGGTAAAATCCACTATTGGTCGACCTCTATCGGAATTGTCTTATTTCCCACTTCTGAAGTCGTGATTACGAGCTTGTCGCATTCACGTGCTTCATTGTCAGAAACAAACAGGAATCATGGAGGACACTACGTTTATTATTGCCTATTTAATAGGAAAATCGCATGAAAGCCAAAGTGATATTTAGCATCCCATTCATTGCTGTAAAGGGTAGAACTAACAAGAGAAAATAGTGTTATTATTACAGGCTATTTTGCTGTAAACATACAATACACTTAAAATATTTATACAGTATGTAAATATGTACTACTTTAACAACAAGACAAGGCGATGAAGCTGTTCCGTTAAATACTAATAAAGAATACCAATCACAGAAGCAATAGTTCCATGTTTAAAGTTTATGGCCCACCCAACTCTGGAACTTTGGTATCAAAATTATCCCCAAGCTTCCCAATGGTAAATGTGACTTAAGAGGGCATTTATGTCCAATTTTTCTAACTAGTGAACTTGAATTTACAATAGGTATGATAGCACGTGAAGGCAGCATTAATGGCATCATACCCAGACAGCAACACAGTGTCAGCTCAGATCCAGGCCACATCTGGTACATGTGGATTCAACACGTACCAGATGTGGGCCGGATCTGGGTTGACACTGTGTTGCTGTCTGGGTACAGTGTGGGGTGTTACTCACCTGCAGAATGTTGATTAGGTGATAAGGCAGCCAGAAGACAGTAAAAGCAGCGATGATGAGGAGGATGAGGAAGTTCCCTCTTCCTTTGCGCTGGAACATGGCACTACGCAGCCGACAGATCACTGAGATGTAGCAGAACAGGATGAAGGTGAAGGGCAGCAGGAAACCCAGCAGAGTCTCACACAGGTACTGAAAGATTTGATGAGCGTTGCTCTGCCAGTGGTACGGCATACACACGTAGATGGGCACACCCGGACGGAGTGGCAGCAAGGAACTGCCGGTGCAAAAAAGAAATGAAAAGCGCGATGAAAGAGATCAACATAAAAAGAGAGAGAGATAAGTCAGAGGAGACGGTTTAAACGACTATGTGCAAAACCGATACTAAAGAAGGCTTTGTTTGTAGTGAGAAGAAGCTTTACTTGTAAATAAGAGAAACATTTCTATAGCTCTGACCAATTTTAAAGGTTAATTTTGGCTGCCCCCAAAATGGGTCAAACCACTCAAAAAAAAAAAAAAATCTGTTTGCTCAGTATAGTTAATTAAAATGAGCTAAAACAAATCTTACATTTTTACTTAATTTCCGGTTGCCCTCAATTTTATTATTTTAATCCTTTTGTGTCTGGACAACATGAATGAGTTTTGTTTCATTTAGTGAAACTAGACAGTGGATTTAACTGAAATGTCAAAGCCTTTCTGCTATGTTGGTTTTTGCGGTTACAATGTGCTGAAGTAGAGCGTGTGGTTGGGCTCTGTGGCCACGTTAAATGCAACTATGCTGTATGTTGCTCTTTATAAGCAACTGAGTTGTTGCCAGTAGAAATAGTTTACTTACTAAATATATTTGCATACTTCAAAAGTTACACTTAGCATGTGAGCAAGTGTTATATTGCTTATTAATTATGGAAGTTCAATCTAGACTTCTTTCAGACAGTTCGTTTCAATGGAACTGGCTCAAAAAAGTGATTCACCAGTTTGTTTACTTACAATTACATCACGTATATGCAATTACTAAAGCGCACAAACAATACTGATGTGAAACACATATAAGCTATTCTTAATCAACTGACCTTTTGATATAAACCATGAGAAACAATAAAAAAACATTTAATTTCGCCCCCCTCATTCGAGTTGTGTATATATATATTGTAGGACCATCGTAGGATCATATACTCCTGGATATTGGCTCATTTAGAGATTAAGTGATTGTCAGGCACGCCATAAAGAGTTTTGATCAACTAACTTATAGATCTGTGCTGACTCAAGCCGTGAAATGGTTCAAGCGGTTCAATCCAAATTGGTGAACTGGTTGAAATTGGTGAGTCTGGTTGGTAAGATACTGGTGTGTCTCCTGATTTCAGTAAACAAGGCTTTGTTACGTTAACGAAAGAAGAGCTGTTCCTGCCATCCAAGCAAAATTTGAAGACAGGAAACAGTTCAGATAGTCAAGTAATCACTTCTGTGACCTATTTTGTGCATTTCTGACAACATGAGCACTTTTGAGGAAGGTGTGAAGTATATAGATAATACCGATAGTGCCGATTGCATTTTGTCAATGAAGAACAGAGAATGCTTTTTCGGCAGTAACTGTAACAAAACCACAGGCAGGTTGGGCCCGAGGTGACATACCATCTGTATGGGCCGCCCTGTGCATTAAAACCTTTTTTTGGGTCAGTTTTTGCAATAAATCCCTGTTCTTTTGTCAGCCTGTTACATGTTTTATGGTTGAAAAATGTTTTTTGAATATTTCATTAGTTCATAGCACATGCATCTGGATTATGAATATCTATCAATGATTGAAATTATATATATACAGGTGCTGGTCATATAATTAGAATATCATCAAAAAGTTGATTTATTTCATTAATTCCATTCAAAAAGTGAAACTTCTATATTATATTCATTAATTACACATAGACTGATATATTTCAAATGTTTATTTCTTTTAATTTTGATGATTATAACTGACAACTAAGGAAAATCCCAAATTCAGTATCTCAGAAGATTAGAATATTACTTAAGACCAATACAAAGAAAGAATTTTTAGAAATCTTGGCCAACTGAAAAGTATGAACATGAAAAGTATGAGCATGTACAGCACTCAATACTTAGTTGGGGCTCCTTTTGCCTGAATTATTGCAGCAATGCGGCGTGGCATGGAGTCGATCAGTCTGTGGCACTGCTCAGGTGTTATGAGAGCCCAGGTTGCTCTGATAGTGGCCTTCAGCTCTTCTGCATTGTTGGGTCTGGCATATTGCATCTTCCTCTTCACAATACCCCATAGATTTTCTATGGGGTTAAGGTCAGGCAAATTTGCTGGCCAATTAAGAACAGGGATACCATGGTCCTTAAACCAGGTACTGGTTGCACTGTGTGCAGGTGCCAAGTCCTGTTGGAAAATGAAATCTGCATCTCCATAAAGTTGGTCAGCAGCAGGAAGCATGAAGTGCTCTAAAACTTCCTGGTATACGGCTGCGTTGACCTTGGACCTCAGAAAACACAGTGGACCAACACCAGCAGATGACATGGCACCCCAAACCATCACTGACTGTGGAAACTTTACACTGGACCTCAAGCATTATGGATTGTGTGCCTCTCCTCTCTTCCTCCAGACTCTGGGACCCTGATTTCCAAAGGAAATGCAAAATTTACTTTCATCAGAGAACATAACGTTGGACCACTCAGCAGCAGTCCAGTCCTTTTTGTCTTTAGCCCAGGCAAAACGCTTCTGATGCTGTCTGTTGTTCAAGAGTGGCTTGACACAAGGAATGCGACAGCTGAAACCCATGTCTTGCATACGTCTGTGCGTAGTGGTTCTTGAAGCACTGACTCCAGCTGCAGTCCACTCTTTGTGAATCTCCCCCACATTTTTGAATGGGTTTTGTTTCACAATCCTCTCCAGGGTAAGGTTATCCCTATTGCTTGTACACTTTTTTCTACCACATCTTTGGACTGTGAACAGCCAGCCTCTTTTGCAATGACCTTTTGTGTCTTGCCCTCCTTGTGCAAGGTGTCAATGGTCATCTTTTGGACAACTGTCAAGTCAGCAGTCTTCCCCATGATTGTGTAGCCTACAGAACTAGACTGAGAGACCATTTAAAGGCCTTTGCAGGTGTTTTGAGTTAATTAGCTGATTAGAGTGTGGCACCAGGTGTCTTCAATATTGAACCTTTTCACAATATTCTAATTTTCTGAGATACTGAATTTGGGATTTTCCTTAGTTGTCAGTTATAATCATCAAAATTAAAAGAAATAAACATTTGAAATATATCAGTCTGTGTGTAATGAATGAATATAATATACAAGTTTCACTTTTTGAATGGAATTAGTAAAATAAATCTGTATATAAAATAAGACTGTTGCTTCTCATGTTTGCTGCGGAAAGTAAACCGACAGAAAGAAATTCAAAATAAAGCCAAGATCACTTTCCCTTTTGTCTACAAAGAAATGATAAACAAATGTACAAATGGAAAATACACTAAGAAAAATATTTATGTAGCTTATAAATACAGTTTTTAAATGTGTTTAAATTGGATATATATATATATATATATATATATATATATATATATATATATATATATATATATATATATATATATATATATATATATATATACACACTCACCTAAAGGATTATTAGGAACACCATACTAATACTGTGTTTGACCCCCTTTCGCCTTCAGAACTGCCTTAATTCTACGTGGCATTGATTCAACAAGGTGCTGAAAGCATTCTTTAGAAATGTTGGCCCATATTGATAGGATAGCATCTTGCAGTTGATGGAGATTTGTGGGATGCACATCCAGGGCACGAAGCTCCCGTTCCACCACATCCCAAAGATGCTCTATTGGGTTGAGATTTGGTGACTGTGGGGGCCATTTTAGTACAGTGAACTCATTGTCATGTTCAAGAAACCAATTTGAAATGATTCGAGCTTTGTGACATGGTGCATTATCCTGCTGGAAGTAGCCATCAGAGGATGGGTTCATGGTGGTCATAAAGGGATGGACATGGTCAGAAACAATGCTCAGGTAGGCCGTGGCATTTAAACGATGCCCAATTGGCACTAAGGGGCCTAAAGTGTGCCAAGAAAACATCCCCCACACCATTACACCACCACCACCAGCCTGCACAGTGGTAACAAGGCATGATGGATCCATGTTCTCATTCTGTTTACGCCAAATTCTGACTCTACCATCTGAATGTCTCAACAGAAATCGAGACTCATCAGACCAGGCAACATTTTTTCAACTGTCCAATTTTGGTGAGCTCGTGCAAATTGTAGCCTCTTTTTCCTATTTGTAGTGGAGATGAGTGGTACCCGGTGGGGTCTTCTGCTGTTGTAGCCCATCCGCCTCAAGGTTGTGCGTGTTGTGGCTTCACAAATGCTTTGCTGCATACCTCGGTTGTAACGAGTAGTTATTTCAGTCAAAGTTGCTCTTCTATCAGCTTGAATCAGTCGGCCCATTCTCCTCTGACCTCTAGCATCAACAAGGCATTTTCGCCCACAGGACTGCCGCATACTGGATGTTTTTCCCTTTTCACACCATTCTTTGTAAACTCTAGAAATGGTTGTGCGTGAAAATCCCAGTAACTGAGCAGATTGTGAAATACTCAGACCGGCCCGTCTGGCACCAACAACCATGCCACGCTCAAAATTGCTTAAATCACCTTTCTTTCCCATTCTGACATTCAGTTTGGAGTTCAGGAGATTGTCTTGACCAGGACCACACCCCTAAATGCATTGAAGCAACTGCCATGTGATTGGTTGATTAGATAATTGCATTAATGAGAAATTGAACAGGTGTTCCTAATAATCCTTTAGGTCAGTATATATATATATATATATATATATTCTGCTTTTACAAATGTATGCAAAGAATTAAATGCATCTTGATCTGATGCATGAGGCAAGTCGTTCCTGGTTTGACGATATAGTGATGCCTAGTGTCTTAATAGCGCTTGACCATGCTTCCGTTTTTAATGCCTTGGAAGTGAGAATGTCCACTTCTGGGTTGGACCAATCAGATCTATCAGTTTAATATTGTGCTTTATTATGAATCTGCTGTGCTGAGTATCATGCAGCTCCCTTTATATGGAGTTAACTAGTTAACCGAGGTTCGGGAGCAGGGTTACACCTCAACCAATCACCTGACTTTTCAAAACCTTCTTATATCGGGCCGCCCCTTACAGTACTGTTTGTCTCGTTCTCTCGAATCCTCCCTTCCCCTTCCTTCCCCTTCCTCTCTCATCCATTCAACCATCTTTACCATCCCCTGTTCTCTTCCCTTTTCAGGTTGTACCGGGGGGTCCTAATCTCTCAGCCTACATTTCACTGAGATGATGCCCCCACTCTGAGTCTCCCGGCCGCCAACACCAGATGCCCAGATCTGCCTGACTACCATCCCTTTCTCTCTTCCCCTTCATCCTCTCCCTATTCATCCCTAACTTCTTCAATAAATAATTCTCCAACCTTCATGGTGTGGTCCTTGCTCATGGCTTCTTGTTATTGCTTAATCCAAAGTGTGATTTGTGTTGTAGTGTGAATGGAAAAATCTCTCTGACTCACCGATAAAATGGCATGGGCAAAGCCATCAGAAACGCCATCACCCAAATGCCCAACATGACAGACAGGAGTCTTTTCTTGGTTCTCAATCTCTGAGACAGAAACGGCTTTGTGACGGCCAGCCAGCGGTCCATGCTCATCAGACAGATCAGGTAGATTGAGGCGTACATGTTGACGCAACACAGGTAATGGACCGTCTTACAGACGGCGGCACCAAACTCCCAGCCTTTCTTTCCCGCCAGGTACCTGAGGAACAGCGGCGCACTCAGGAGCACCAGTGCATCAGCTACGGCCAGATTCAGAATCAGCAGACAGGTGACGGAGCGGACACGGACCCGACACAGGACCGACCACACCACGAACAGATTGCCAGGGAAACCAAACACGAAGGCGATGACAAGGATCGCAATCCCGATCTGTTGGGAGAGGGGTAGTGTGGAAGGCTGGGAGGGAGGTGGTCCAGAGAGGACGGGGGTCTCAATAGTGGCCATTTGATTCAAAGTTGACTGTTGCTTCTCGTGTTTGCTGCGGAAAGTAAACCGACAGAAAGAAATTCAAAATAAAGCCAAGATCACTTTCCCTTTTGTCTACAAAGAAATGATAAACAAATGTACAAATGGAAAATACACTAAGAAAAATATTTATGTAGCTTATAAATACAGTTTTTAAATGTGTTTAAATTGGATATGGACTAAAGAGATCCAATAAATGTATACTGCCAAGTGATTACATATTTGAAATATGACGTGGATTATTTGATTGTCATTGGTTCCATCCATCCCAGATAGCAACATTGTGTCGGCCCAGATCCGGCCCACACTTGGCATGCGTGGAATGATGATCCGGCCTACATACCATGTGGAATGATGGCATTTGAGCATTTGATTTCTGGGCCAAAAGCAGGCCATAGCAATACTACATGTCAGCCAAGAGCAAAGCAAAGTAACCAGAACTGGTTTACTGGTAGTCACTTGCTATCCTCACTTACATAAATTAACTATAGTGTCCTAGTAAAAAATTATATCTGGTGTCTGAATAATTGTTGGTTTGACTGTATGTATGTGTATATATATAGAGAGAGAGAGTCATTAACAAGCCTGCTGACAAGCAGAATAACTGAATAAAAAAGGGAACAGAACAAAGAGACGAGCAGAAACACAAGAACTACAACTGACTTCAGCCACAGTCTTAGATGAAATCAACTGAAGATACAAGAAGACATTAAATCTCTGAAGATCTCAGCAGAGGAGGATTAAACTACTCCACAAAACAGGCTTGTTAAGGCTGAGATGGCTATATACGTATAATATACAGATTTTGTGGCCCAGTTCTGGTTTATTTCTTTGCTCTTGGCTGACACGTGGCATTGCTATTTCCTGCTTGTGGTCCAGATCTGGCAAACAGGAGCAGACCGCTCAAATGCCATCATTCATGCGGCATGTGGGCCAGATCATCAGTCCACGTGTGACAGGAGTGGGCTGGATCTGGGAAGACACAATGTTGCTATTGGAGATCCATCCATCCATCCATTCATCTGTATAAATAGTCTTTTGCCGTGTGTGCAGTAGTTGTGATAATATTGCCCAACACAAGAAGCAGTTCCTTTTTTCGTTTCCCACAAAGTACTTTTCATCGAGCTGAAGCATATCCTTGCTTCGGGTACAGCACAACAACACAATGCAGGGGTTTGGAGATGTGTTTTAAAAGTTTACCTTCTCTAACTTCACACAGCATATTAACTCGACACTCAGGGGCGGACTGGGACTAAAAAGTGGCCCTGGACTTTTCTGGCACTGAGCAGTTATAGGTAACACACTGGCTCATTTTGTGCAGTGATAACCAAAAATATAACACAATAAAGAAATATAAATTATATAAAAAAATAATAAAAGTCTTGTTTGTGCTTATCATTAACATTAATAAATGACTGGCATACTTTGTTATAATTTGTCTTTCTTGGTAAATAGAACGTTTACACAGGTCTTTTCCATAAAAGGACCGTTATGATATTTCATTGTCATGACACACACTTGTGGGAAAGCCACAAGTCTTGCCATGTTCTTGTTGATGATAACTCTCCCAGTTTATTATGAATCATTTTGTTACACAAGTGAACACAAGTCTATTTGGAAACCAGGGTATTCACAATATGAATAATAAGAATATTTTATATTCACAAACATTCACGCTTTATCTTATCCCCGATAAGCTGAAAACGGCTGCTATACGTTAATAATAAAATACATTTTTATTTATTTGCTCATTGCACACTATTATTGTGACATTGTGACGAATGACGTAATAACGACATTCAAATTGGAGAAACTTCCGGTTCTACAGATGGCCGGTCCGTAATACTCGTGGCTCGAGAGGCTGAAGTACTCTGACATTCGTGTGGTTTATTAGCACTTTATTTCCCACCTCAGCACACCACAGTCTGTTGCACTGGTACCATTGCTCAATTGAAATATGCTTATCATTGCAGTTCTTGCAATTTTTTGATCTTTATGGTGACCTACTAGATACTAGTTGCCTATTCTGTGAACCGTTTCCTGCTGATAGGTGTTAACCATGTTTTAAACACATTTATTGTCTTGCAACTGATAAGATGCTCTGCTCGTGCAGCAATGCTAAAAGTTGTAAAGTTCTCAAAGAAGAAGGTTTCAAAAATAAACATAAGTAATGTGACTATTTTAGGTTTTATAATTCAATTTTATATATATAGATAGATAGATAGATAGATGAACACAAAACAGTATATAGACATTAAAAAGCCTTACCTCAATGAGAGAGAGCATATAATCAAATGGACTGTCTTGTAGGTCTTGTAGTATGAAAGCCGCAGCTGAGAATATTAGTGTGGCAGTAATCGTTTTAGAATCAATTCTAACCAGTGTCTCAGAAGGTTCCTTATCATTAACATATCTTAAATATGTTTTTTTTTTTTTTACATCATCACTTCCTCTTCACATGCGCTACTTGAGAAACAACCAATTGCCTCAGACAGGAAAGAGAAAAGAACACTTAACACACGTACAAAATGTCATTACTGTTTAATTTATTATTTTGGTGTTTTTTCTTTCTGTTGCATGTCCTCCCAGTTTCCATCTTTTTTGCTCTATCCCTCTTTCTCTCTGTTTTGAATGTATTTAGATGAGGAGTCCTGTGATCACTGATAATTGCAGTGTATACTTTGATTTCCAAACGACTCACGTTGTTTTCATAACAGGGCAGAGTGACCGTTTCCACAGACTGTCGTAATCAGCGCTGGACGTTTCACACGCAACCTTAAACAAATGCAGGTGATTTCTGTGCAGTGGATTCATTTTCACTGATTTACCAGTTCTGAAGGGTTTTGTTTGGATCTGCAGTTCACTGGATTTTGGCTTTTTGTGATCTGAATGAAACCGACCAGGCTTTTTGTTTGCGGTGCAGTTGTACATTGCAAACACAAATCCCTTTAAGATCAGATTGACATAATTCCATCCTAATTCTGAACATAGATGTCATCATTCATACGGCCTCAGAGAAAGACAATCCTGCTTGTGCAAGACTCGTGCTTTAAATTTATGTTGCGTCGTGTCATTGCTTTAACACTTTTATTTCCTCTATATGCTCAAAAAACTAAATTAACAGCTGAAGGTAGCCGAACCATAAGTGTGTAAAGTAGACTAAAAATAGAGTTGAGTCTTTAACATCAGTAAATTATCACAAATTTATATTTTATTAACATCTATCTAATGATAAAAATTATCTATCCAATCAGCATGAGAGGAGGCCTATATGTAACGGACATGGGCCAGTAAGAGCTGTGCATATAAACCTCACTCCCCTGACCTCAAGAGGCGTTAGCGACTGTGGTCTTTAGCGTCCTTATTAACGTGTCT
This sequence comes from Rhinogobio ventralis, assembly GCA_039654625.1. Classification (NCBI taxonomy): domain Eukaryota; kingdom Metazoa; phylum Chordata; class Actinopteri; order Cypriniformes; family Gobionidae; genus Rhinogobio; species Rhinogobio ventralis. The sequence continues at coordinate 51,286,285 of CM077193.1, read as the reverse complement.
GCTTCCCCCAGTGGAGACCTCGGTTCGAATCCCGCTCAGAGCAGGTAGAGTAGGACTGGTTACGCAGCCGACTCACTGTTCCTCGACAGTTTTCTGCATTTGGCCAAAGTTCCCAACATGTCCGAAATCAAGCTCTTCCCGTCCAATCTTTTGTCTTCAAGGAATATTTGCCGTTGTTCCACACCGTTGGCTCTAGTCGGATGCCGTCTGTTTTTTTGGGGGGCAGATTCAGCATGTAGAATCGGCGTTGGGCCGTCGGTGAGAGAGAGAACTCTGATTGGCTGTTCAGTTTAGTGAATGAGTCAATGCACGAGAATAATAGCAAAACAGCCAGCAAAGAAGTCAGGAGCTCCGTTTCTCCATCCAACTTGCTTTCATGGCCGCAGCAGTGTTATCTCCTCCCAGGAGCTCCGTTTCTCTGTCCATCTCGCTTTCATGGCCGCAGCAGTGTTATCTCCTCCGCTCCCGTAGGAGCTCCGTTTCTCTGTCCATCTCGCTTTCATGGCCGCAGCAGTGTTATCTCCTCCGCTCCCGCAGGAGCTCCGCTTCTCTGTCCATCTTGCTTTCATGGCCGCAGCAGTGTTATCTCATCCGCTCCCACAGGAGCTCCGTTTCTCTGTCCATCTCGCTTTCATGGCCGCAGCAGTGTTATCTCCTCTGCTCCCGCAGGAGCTCCGTTTCTCTGTCCATCTTGCTTTCATGGCCGCAGCAGTGTTATCTCCTCCGCTCCCGCAGGAGCTCCGTTTCTCTGTCCATCTTGCTTTCATGGCCGCAGCAGTGTTATCTCCTCTGCTCCCGCAGGAGCTCCGTTTCTCCGTCCATCTTGCTTTCATGGCCGCAGCAGTGTTATCTCCTCCACTCCCACAGGAGCTCCGTTTCTCTGTCCATCTCGCATTCATGGCCGCAGCAGTGTTATCTCCTCCGCTCCCGCAGGAGCTCCGTTTCTCTGTCCATCTCGCTTTCATGGCCGCAGCAGTGTTATCTCCTCCGCTCCCGTAGGAGCTCTGTTTCTCTGTCCATCTTGCTTTCATGGCCGCAGCAGTGTTATCTCCTCCGCTCCCACAGGAGCTCCGTTTCTCTGTCCATCTTGCTTTCATGGCCGCAGCAGTGTTATCTCCTCTGCTCCCGCAGGAGCTCCGTTTCTCTGTCCATCTTGCTTTCATGGCCGCAGCAGTGTTATCTCCTCCGCTCCCGCAGGAGCTCCGTTTCTCTGTCCATCTTGCTTTCATGGCCGCAGCAGTGTTATCTCCTCTGCTCCCGCAGGAGCTCCGTTTCTCCGTCCATCTTGCTTTCATGGCCGCAGCAGTGTTATCTCCTCCACTCCCACAGGAGCTCCGTTTCTCTGTCCATCTCGCATTCATGGCCGCAGCAGTGTTATCTCCTCCGCTCCCGCAGGAGCTCCGTTTCTCTGTCCATCTCGCTTTCATGGCCGCAGCAGTGTTATCTCCTCCGCTCCCGTAGGAGCTCTGTTTCTCTGTCCATCTTGCTTTCATGGCCGCAGCAGTGTTATCTCCTCCGCTCCCACAGGAGCTCTGTTTCTCTGTCTATCTTGCTTTCATGGCCACAGCAGTGTTATCTCCTACGCTCCCGCAGGAGCTCTGTTTCTCCGTACATCTTTCTTTCATGGCCGCAGCAGTGTTATCTCCTCCGCTCCTGCAGGAGCTCCGTTTCTCTGTCCATCTTGCTTTCATGGCCGCAGCAGTGTTATCTCCTCCGCTCCCACAGGAGCTCCGTTTCTCTGTCCATCTTGCTTTCATGGCCGCAGCAGTGTTATTTCCTCCGCTCCCACAGGAGCTCCGTTTCTCTGTCCATCTTGCTTTCATGGCCACAGCAGTGTTATCTCCTCCGCTCCCGCAGGAGCTCCGTTTCTCTGTCCATCTTGCTTTCATGGCCGCAGCAGTGTTATCTCCTCCACTCCCGCAGGAGCTCCGTTTCTCTGTCCATCTTGCTTTCATGGCCACAGCAGTGTTATCTCCTCCGCTCCCGCAGGAGCTCCGTTTCTCTGTCCATCTTCCTTTCATGGCCGCAGCAGTGTTATCTCCTCCACTCCCGCAGGAGCTCCGTTTCTCCGTCCATCTTGCTTTCATGGCCGCAGCAGTGTTATCTCCTCCACTCCCACAGGAGCTCCGTTTCTCTGTCCATCTCGCATTCATGGCCGCAGCAGTGTTATCTCCTCCGCTCCCGCAGGAGCTCCGTTTCTCTGTCCATCTCGCTTTCATGGCCGCAGCAGTGTTATCTCCTCCGCTCCCGCAGGAGCTCCGTTTCTCCGTCCATCTTGCTTTCATGGCCGCAGCAGTGTTATCTCCTCCACTCCCACAGGAGCTCCGTTTCTCTGTCCATCTTGCTTTCATGGCCGCAGCAGTGTTATTTCCTCCGCTCCCACAGGAGCTCCGTTTCTCTGTCCATCTTGCTTTCATGGCCACAGCAGTGTTATCTCCTCCGCTCCCGCAGGAGCTTCGTTTCTCCGTACATCTTTCTTTCATGGCCGCAGCAGTGTTATCTCCTCCGCTCCCGCAGGAGCTCCGTTTCTCTGTCCATCTTGCTTTCATGGCCGCAGCAGTTTTATCTCCTCCGCTCCCGCAGGAGCTCCGTTTCTCCGTCCATCTTGCTTTCATGGCCGCAGCAATGTTATCTCCTCCACTCCCGCAGGAGCTCCGTTTCTCTGTCCATCTCGCATTCATGGCCGCAGCAGTGTTATCTCCTCCGCTCCCGCAGGAGCTCCGTTTCTCTGTCCATCTCGCTTTCATGGCCGCAGCAGTGTTATCTCCTCCGCTCCCGCAGGAGCTCCGTTTCTCTGTCCATTTTGCTTTCATGGCCGCAGCAGTGTTATCTCCTCCGCTTCCGCAGGAGCTCCGTTTCTCTATCCATCTCGCTTTCATGGCCGCAGCAGTGTTATCTCCTCCGCTCCCGTAGGAGCTCCGTTTCTCTGTCCATCTCGCTTTCATGGCCGCAGCAGTGTTATCTCCTCCGCTCCCGTAGGAGCTCCGTTTCTCTGTCCATCTTGCTTTCATGGCCGCAGCAGTGTTATCTCCTCCGCTCCCACAGGAGCTCTGTTTCTCTGTCTATCTTGCTTTCATGGCCACAGCAGTGTTATCTCCTACGCTCCCGCAGGAGCTCTGTTTCTCCGTACATCTTTCTTTCATGGCCGCAGCAGTGTTATCTCCTCCGCTCCTGCAGGAGCTCCGTTTCTCTGTCCATCTTGCTTTCATGGCCGCAGCAGTGTTATCTCCTCCGCTCCCACAGGAGCTCCGTTTCTCTGTCCATCTTTCTTTCATGGCCGCAGCAGTGTTATCTCCTCCGCTCCCGCAGGAGCTCCATTTCTCTGTCCATCTTGCTTTCATGGCCGCAGCAGTTTTATCTCCTCCGCTCCCGCAGGAGCTCCATTTCTCCGTCCATCTTGCTTTCATGGCCGCAGCAGTGTTATCTCCTATATCATTATCACTTCCTGGCTGCTGTTCTGCATTGGTTTTACAACTTTTGGGGGGGAACTCGTAAGTTCCAGCCAAAATACAGATCTTGGAGTCTCTCCTTGGACAGCACGCCAAAATGCCTACTTTTATATGATTTTTAAGTGTAAACACGTGAAATTATGTTTTATTAATAAAATTCGGAAGGAAAACATTCAAATGAACTATCCAATCAGCACCAGAGGAGGCCTATATATATGCAGCCGACTTACCTACGTACCCAGTTTTCTGCATCCCTCCGGCACCCCGACTCCTCACTCCATTTCCCTGTTTCCTATCACAGCCAGGGATATGGAGGGAGTATTCTGGGTTCAGGCCTAAATACTGTGCTCGGGAGCCCTCTTGTCAGACAGCATGATAAATATGCATACTATTTTACTCTATTTGATTATTTGTAATGTCGTTCCAAACCCAAAAGATATTCATTCATCTTCAGAACACAAATGAACATCTTTTTGATGAAATCTGAGAGGTTTCTGTCCCTCCATTGACAGCTATGCAACTACCACTTTCAAGCCCCAGAAAGGTAGTAAAGACATTATTAAAGTAATCCATGTGATTCCAGTGGTTTAACCTACATTTTATGAAGCAGCACGAGTGCTTGGTTTGCACATTTTTTTTTTTTTTTTTACCAATTTACAAAATATTAATCTCAGAAATTCAGAAATCATTGTTTATCATCTTTATATTACAATCTGGACATAATAATAAGTTGAACAGGTGATTTGTCAATAAGATTAACATTTTGCACATACACTAAAGGCTACATGAATGTGACAGATATTAAACCACATGACTGATATTCACACATTAACAATCAATACCCAGCGAACGTTCTGGCAAGGTTCTCAAAGTTATGAACAAACATTCTTCCAGTAACGTTAATATAATGTTTGTTTAACGTTATCTGGGGCCTCATTAATAAAATGTTGCATAGAAACTGTCCAACATTTCATCTTATAATCATTTCTCAATTGTGTGCATACGCCTCTCTTCCAGAAGTGAAATGTATAATTTGCATACTATCTTAAAATTGTGCGCAGTTGAACGGTTTCTAATCTCTGCTTTGTAAACGCCACCTAATTAATGTAAAAGAGCTCCAGTCAACATCCAAATCCTTTGCTTGAGAATGGCGAGCAAATGCCTCAGACTCTCAGCCACAAAAAAAAGTCTGCTCAGACCCTGACGTGGCGCTAAGCACTTTCCCACGTTAAGTATTGTTTTTTATAAAAATGAACGTTGGCTTGAATTTTAGCCTATGCACTCTATAAGATCTACTACGTTATAACCAATCATGTCAATGTGCGGGCGGGTTTTAGCATGCCATTACTATGCTGCGAATCAGGGGAGTCTCAAGAGAAGTCAGGTTATCCCGGTATATTTTGCTGTTGATATGAAAAATGTAGGTACATTTAGCAATATAGAATTGGTGAATTATGTATATGTAGATGTTATGATGAACTATATGCCTTTCTCCACAGACGATCTAAAGTTGTTCAAAGCATTTCTAAGGATGCTGAATTTTAGAAGGCAGCTGTTTGAATCTGAGATGTCGAACAGGAACATGGTTTGTGTAACATTAGCAACACATTATTAGCTGCTTGATAACATAGTCAAGCCAAAGGCTAAATATTCTGATACATATACGAGCATGTCTGAATCAGTTTCTGGTTCAAACATATATGGCTGAATTAAACCAGTATTTCCACTTGCCATTGTGCTGTATTTACTACAGTAATGTTGGCAGAGTGGATCTCTGAGCGGGGCTCATTTGCACATTCATGGTTCAGCATATACTAAATGAATCAAGGGTGTAGAGTGACATTCAAGCTATTTTAAGGCATGAAGAATTTTTTTTTTCACAGGAAAACAACTTTTAAATGTCATTTTTGTAATCAAAGTTTTAAGGGATAAAATTATTGACTACAAGGGGACTTTAAATATTGTGCAACTGACCATGTGATACTATTGTGAAAAACATGTTGGGAGTAGGAAGTTATTAACTACAGTGCTATTTATACACTCACAAACATAAATAAATATGCTTCATCCCAGCATACAAATCTCCTTCATGGCTCCCAGCATGCATTGGGGAACAAATACATTATGCAGCTGAATGTCTTAGTGTGCCTCAACTATTACACAAGAGATTGTATCAACGGCTGAACTTATTACTTTTTTCATCAATGCTTCAACTCCATAGTTATTTAAGCCAGTTGTTTAAACCACTTTAATGACATTAAAACAGACATGTTGATTTGCCTTTTCTTCTATATCAATGCAAAATCTTTTTTTGAAAACACCTGAAATTGCTGAAAGAGAAATAAACTAGCAAAAGTCAAAAGCACAACTAAAGCAAACACTGATCACCATAATGAAACATTTTCAACCAAACATCGTCTAAACCTCTGTTAATTCTCAATAAGAACTACATACATAGATGTATTCTATAACTTTCTATGAGAGAAATACATTTAGTAACAAGTGAAACTGGTAATGCTGTTTTTGCAGTAGTTTAATCATCATGGTGAGATCTTGAGAAATGTAATGTCTTCTTTCATCTCCAGTTGATTTAATCTAAGGCTGTGGCTGGAGGTCATTTGTAGTTTGTGTTCTTGTTTCTCTTTCCATCAGTGATTCTGCTGGTAAACAGCAGGTGTTTAAATGTTTCAGGAACATCATACTAATATTTAAATGACGTTCAATCTGCATTAAGGAAACTGGACATTTTAACATTTCCATAAAACTGAACAAAAATGTGTTAGCTAGGTCATAATTGAAGTGCTTCAGTTTCTCATTTCATCTCTCAGCTAAGCTCACAAAACATCAGTGCATCAGTGTAAAACACTTTTTTATATGAATGATGCTGTTATATATAATTACAAAAGAAAAGTGTAAACATTTGTTCAGTGATTCAGATAGAATTAAAACACATAAATCCTTAATCTTTGATTTACCTTATTAATTGTTATAATTTCCTAATTTCTTGATACAGTCATCATATTTCAAATGGGCCTGAGGAAACTATCGGGGAATATTAAATGTCATCAAACTCTCTACACTGATAAAAAGGATTTTGTGGTGAAGTAAATACTACAGCAAAACAAATGTAATTTCTACATGAAAAAGTTAGCTCAGGCAAGAATTTAAAAAAGTAAGTAAATTCTATATTAGTACTCAATTCAAGCTTGTAGAAATTAAAGCGTAAATATTAACGTTATAAAAATTAAGCAAAACCTCTCAACTTTTCTGATACTGTTCTTCCCATCATGCACTGGGGTTAGAATAATTAATGAGGTTGATTTAGCGCTGTTTTCCAGCTGTATTTACACTGCTTTATCACTGCTTTTGTTGTTAGGTTTAGTAACGTGCCATTTTGTGACATTTGGGGTTAATTTTATACTCAAAATGACACATTCATACTCGAAACAGATCCATCGAATGTTACCGTCACTGTGTATTGTGTACCAAGTATTGAAGTCTCTGTGTTCAGGTGCCACATTACTTCTATTTTGTAGAAATGGTGTCTACACATTATCTATTGTGTTATTTACTTACATATTTCTAAGTAAAGCATACACTTTAAAAGTGTGGTTTAATTCAATGTTATATTTTTTGAGTAAAATGTATTGCAATTACTATTAGAAATTACTCAACCTTTTACTGGCCAAGTTAAAATCACTTAGTTAAGTAGAGTTTACTTTAAAAATATGCATTCAAAAACTTGCCAAAAAAAGTTATTGTCTTTTTCAGTGTATATATGTTCTACACATTCTCAGTTGTGAAGTATTTCTTTGTACACAAATGAGTGCAATCTTTGTCAAATTATATAAAAAATAAAAAAAATGAACCAACCATACAGCACTGGAAATGTTACGGAAAAGACATGAAAATACATTTTAAAAGAAAAAAAGGACTCCATGTCCATGCTGATTAGTAGGCCTAATGAAAGAGCTCCCTCTAAAATTTCAGTACTCAGCCAAACTTGTCTCATTGGTCAGTCTTGAATCTTTGTTTACTAGTGGTGGAAAGTTCGGATCATTTTCTGACTCAGATCTTTGAGTTCCGTTCAGTAACATGAACAAATCTTTTTTCAAGCCATTTAGTTAATTTCAGCAGAATATAATTGAAATGCTACATGTTAATAGCCAAATTCCCCAACACATCTCCTTATGCAAATGTCACATTTAGGGGAAAAAAAAAAAAAATATATATATATATATATATATAAAATGCAGCCAAGACCAATTTGTGAGAAACAGAATAATTAATTCATTGCTTAGCTGGGTCGTTAGTTCACCTCACCTCCCGATCCGAGTCTTTCGTTCTTTTGTCATGTCACATCCCCAGTCGGAAGCTATGCAGTCTGTACCGGAAAAACAGAAATGATTAGTTCACCTCGCGAGTCTTGGGGTCAGAGTCGTTCGTTCATCACGAGTTATGGAAAAGAACTTCTTGGAAAGTCTTGGGAGATTAACTAATCATTTCTGTTTGCTGTACAGAACCTATGGGATGTTGCACATGTGAGGTCAACACAAAATGAACAAAGCGCTCTCTGAGACAACTGAATAATGAATAATTATCATCACTATTCACAACCATGCAAACCGTTAGCGGTGATGAGCAAGCAGGCTCTTTCTGTAACGGTTCATCTGTCCAGTTGTGTGACGCCCTCTACTGGACAAAGACATGAAGCATCTTCAAACATCTTTGAAAGTGCTGGAACAAATGCAGCTTTCTGTGGATTTTCGTGTGTCTGAACTTGTTCCTTGTTTAAAGAGTAAAGACCCTGTGGCTGCCTCAGTCTTTAGTCAGGTGATGGTTTGAGTTAGGCACTGGTCTCCTTGTTCTCTTGTGTTTTTTTGGTACACAATTGGTAAAGAGTTTTGATTTTATAAAAGAAACTTGGATTCACTTTCATCTATTTTCATGCAACACTGGAACAACATACAGCACAACTCTCGCTAAATTTAATTTCATAGCCATACGCTCACTTTCCGTTTTTCTGTGGCAAAACTTTAATAATCGAGCTCGGGTTAGGGGTGGTGATGGTATCGGAGTCTTTGTCTTTGAGACTTTCTCCTTCATCTGTCTCCTTCTCTCGGCTGTTCTGATTGCTCTGCCGCATCTTACGAGTTGAATCCAGTGCTGTTCCCTCAAACAGCCGCGCCATGAAAGCCAGACCCTCCTTCCGGATGTACGACTTTCCGGCGAAGGTGTAGAGGACTGGGTTTATGCAGCTGCTGACGAAGGCCACGGTGGAGGTGAGCGCTCGCAGTGACGTCCAGAACTTATGTAGCCTGTCGGAGGAAGAACAGAAATGAGTTTGTAAATTAGCAGGTGTTACTGAGTTACAGGTGTGAGCGTTTTCTTAAAGTTACTCACCTAATTTCTGCTGCAGAACCTTGTGGATGTAAAGCAGCAGCCACCTGTATGAGGAAAACATTTTTAGGGTGCTTTCACATTTGAGACACTTCTGATTAAGCATTTGACGTATAGAACACACCTGCACCATGTTTACAATGTGGTACGGCAGCCAGAACAGTCCGAAGGTGACGATGATCACCAGGATGAGTTTCTCGCTGCGTATGCGTCTGCGAAAGCGCGTCTTGCGGATTTTGCGCAAGATGCACATGTAACTACCTATGATCACACCGTACGGCAACAAGAAGCCCAGCACTGTTTCCATACAGTACTGCATCACCACCTACAGATGAACAACAACGGTCATGAGATATCACAGCCGCAACAGAGATTGAAGAAACTACAGATGATATTTGATTTTTGTTCTTGAAATGTCCACATTTTTATAGTCAAATTAATAAACACTACTGTTCAAAAGATTGGGGCCACTAATTTTTTTGTGAATAGGCATATAAATTGACACTAAAGACAAAGAATATATATATATATATATATATATATATATATATATATATATATTCATCACAGCACCTGTTAGTGGGTGGGATATATTAGGCAGCAAGTAAACATTTTGTCCTCAAAGTTGATGTGTTAGAAGCAGGAAAAATGGGCAAGCGTAAGGATTTGAGCGAGTTTGACAAGGGCCAAATTGTGATGGCTAGACGACTGGGTCAGAGCATCTCCAAAACTGCAGCTCTTGTGGGGTGTTCCCGGTCTGCAGGGAAGGAAGGAACAGTGGAGAACCGGAGACAGGGTCATGGACGGCCAAGGCTCATTGATGCACGTGGGGAGCGAAGGCTGGCCCGTGTGGTCCGATCAAACAGACGAGCTACTGGAGCTCAAATTGCTCAAGAAGTTAATGCTGGTTCAGAATACACAGTCCATCGCAGTTTGCTGCGTATGGGGCAGCATAGCCGCAGACCAGTCAGGGTGTCCATGCTGACCCCTGTCCACCACCGAAAGCGGCAACAGTAGCACATGAGCATCAGAACTGGACCACGGAGCAATGGAAGAAGGTGGCCTGGTCTGATGAATCACGTTTCTTTACATCACGTGGATGGCCGGGTGCGTCGCTTATTTGGGGAACACATAGCAAGCCGGCGGAGGCAGTGTGATGCTTTGGGCAATGTTCTGCTGGGAAACCTTGGGTCCTGCCATCCATGTGGATGTTACTTTGACACGTGCCACCTACCTAAGCATTGTTGCAGACCATGTACACCCTTTCATGGAAACGGTATTCCCTGGTGGCTGTGGCGCTTTCAGCAGGATAATGCTCCTGCCACAAAGCACAAATGGTTCAGGAATGGTTTGAGGAGCACAGCAACGAGTTTGAGATGTTGACTTGGCCTCCAAATTCCCCAGATCTCAATCCAATCGAGCATCTGTGGGATATGCTAAACAAACAGGTCCGATCCATGGAGGCCCCACCTCGCAACTTACAGGACTTAAAGGATCTGCTGCTAACATCTTGGTGCCAGATACCACAGCACACCTTCAGGGGTCTAGTGGAGTCCATGCCTCGACGGGTCAAAAGGGGGACCAACACAATATTAGGAACGTGGTCATAATGTTATGCCTGACAGGTGTGTGTGTATATATATATTACTGAAAGGTTTTTTGGACACACTACAAGCATACAAATAGTTCTCTGCCATGTCTTTGGCACAAATCAATTTTTGGCAGGAACTTCATGTAGCGTGACAGTGTCATGATATGGAGAAGCTCTTCACAGACATGAACGTTCAAACGGCCAAATCTGCATGAGAATGATATAAAAGCAGAAGAGCCCAGTTAAAGCGCAACCAGACTGCAGTCACAGGCCCTTCCAACCTGACAGAGCCTGAGCAGTTTTTCCAAGGAAAATTTCCAGACCATGCAGGGTGTAGATGTGCAAAACTGATAACATTCCCAGAACGCGCTGAGCTGCAGCCAAAGATACAAGAACTGATGCATATACAACCAGCAAATGCTGCTTAAGGCTTATTTAACTTTTAGGTTACACCAAAACAATATTTTGCACATTCAAACATGTTATATATAAATCAAATCCCATAATTCCAAGTTGTAAAACTAGAAAATGTGGAAATGTTAGGGAGGGTGAATAATACTTGCGAAAGACTGCATGAATCACAATATAACATTGACGAAATACAGCACTACATGTGTGTTTATTATACTCTGTTATTGTTGCTGTGGTGAATGTTTATGTATTATGATAAAACAACTTTATTTTCACATGAGGAGAAGTTATATTTTAAGATTTAAATGTCTTTTATGCTCACCAAGGCTGCATTTATTTGATTAAAAATACAGTAAAAAAAAGAAATATTGTCAAATATTTTTTTCAATGTAAAATAACTGCTCTGTGAATATATAGTAAAGTGTAATTTATTCCTGTGATCAAAGCTGAATTTATCATCATTACTCCAGTCTTCAGTGTCACATGGTCCTTCAGAAATCATTCTCATATGATGATTTGATGCTCAAGAAACGTTTATGATTATTATAAATGTTGAAAAAAGTTGTGCTGCTTCATAGTTTTGTGGAAACCGTAATATGTTTGTTTTTCAGGATTCTTTGATGAATAGAAAGTTCTGACTCTAAAGGCACTTCTTGTATATGTGTGTAATATGTGTTATATTGAAATATTAGTGCAGCACAGACTCACGTATTGTGGTTGTGGGTGTTTGCAGTCGCATACAACATTCTGAGTCTCCGTGTTGTTCTTGCCCGTGGTCCTGAAAACCAAAACGGGCACTGAGAGCCCCAGAGCGAGAACCCAGAGTCCCACCAGCACCCGTGTGAGCGCCCTGCGGTCAGTCAGTGCAGCCACGCGCTTCGGCCACACTATCGCCACCAGCCTGTGCAAACTCATCAGCATGATCAGCAATATGGAAGCGTACATGTTGGTGCAGCAGAGGTAGAACAGCACCTTACACAGCGCCAGACTGAAAATCCAACTGCGCTGAACCAAATAAATCATGAAGAAGGGCGTCAGCAGCATGAGGAACCCGTCGGCGAAGGCCAGGTTTAGGATCAGGAGGGTGGTGACGGAGCGCTGGCGCGCTCGGGCCAGGATGCTCCAGATGATGAAGATGTTCCCGGGAACGCCGAGGAGGAACACGAAGCCGAGGATGGTCGCGCCGGCGATCGCCCCGCTGCTGTTGGTCAAGATTGTGTCGGTAGCGCTAGTCATGCCGGAGTTGGCTGAATTCTGTGATGACGTGTTCAGAGACGGACTGGGAATGGCAACTGGGATTAGGGATGGAGTTACATGTCGGAGAGGAGAGGAGAGGAGGAGCTCGCTGTGATTGAAGGCCATCTCAGGCAATCTGAAAAGGAAAAGAAGAGCATTTCGTCAGTAAAGTCACTGGTTTGCTTGTTTTCAAACACTTGTGATGCAACAACCAGTATTGATCAGAAATACTGTAAAAACAGTTAAATATTATAAAAAAAATTATATTTGAATATATTTAGGTGCCAAGCAACAAAAAAACATACTTTTTAATCCTACGACTAGACGGTTTGTCCAATTTTCACCAAAATTGGCATACACCATCTTTAGACCATGCTGGCAAAAGGTTCTTAAAAGCATTTTGATAAACCCAACCGTTCTCGAATAACGCACAAACGAATTTGACGAATTGGATACGAGGCTATATCTCGGCACCGCTTTAGCATATAGAGACAAGTTTTGGTACGTATCATCACAAGCATGACCTGAGGCTACATGGAGCGTTTTGACAAAGCACCACCTACTGGTGAGGAGATATTAAAAATTGCTATTTTTGCTTGTAACTTCTCAACGGCTCTTTTGATTAAGTGCAGCAGACCGAGTCAAATGATACCTATTTTTCACATATCGGCCTGTATCATAAAATGCTGAATTTTACGACCTCATTAGCATATTGTTACAAAATTCAGTATGTGTCATCAGGACCATGTCCTGAAGGTACTCAAAAAGTTTTGAATAAGAATAAGAAACAGCGCCACCTTCTAGTCAAAATATAAAATGACATTTATAAAATGCTAATACTTTTTGATTCATTTTGCCTATTTTAATGAAACTTTATTTCTTTATAGATTCCTTGAGTTATACCGAGAGCAATGATACCAGTTATGCCATATTTGGACAAACTTATTTTCTTTGAAAACCTACTTTTTCTAATTCCTCCTAGACCGTTGGTCCGATGTTTACCAAAATTGGCTCGGATCATCTTCAGACCATGCCAGCAAACAGTTATTAAAAGCTTTTTGATTGACCAAATCATTCTCGATAAAATGCCTCAACAAATTTGATGGCATGGTGCCAAGCTGATTCTGAGGCTGTACAACACTTTGGCATAATGACACCAAACTCTGTATGTGTCATTGTCTCCTCACACTGACCGCACAACATCAATTTTGTAACAGCGCCACCATGTGGTCTAAAGTAATAAGCAATTTAATCATTACATTTAATGTGTTCTTGCTGAATAAAAGTTCCCATTCAGTCGGTCACTCTCGACGCCACGTCGTAGTACCGACGAATAGGAATCTCGCTAGCAAGAGCCAATCTACTTCGAGTGTAACTAAACGAGCCAATGCACATTGGCATGCAATGATTGCACCAGCTGCTCATGCCACTCCGTGTGGGTATAAATGAGGCACAGGTGCTTGCATCAAATTAGCTTTTTGCTTCGGAGCCGAGTGGTGGATGGTTTGTCCTGAAATCACTCTCTACAAAGCATGTGTTAAGATTTTAACGAGTCAAGCTGTTCGGATGGACCTCTCCTCATTTGGTGTTGGAGTGACGGCACTGCAGTGGGGTCGATTTTCTCTCTTTTTCTATTTTGTTTTATTGAGCAAAAACAAAAGGCTGTTCTCACAGCTGGTTCGGTGCGCTGTAAAGAGTGCTGAAAAGCCGTTTTCATGGCTGGTAAGAGATCGCCTTCTATGAGTAAGAGAGAGCGCGCATGACAGGCTGCACTTTTTCCCTGTCTGTGTAGCCGCGACTATTCCCCTGTGTGCTTCAGCACCGCGGAGTGCAGTTTCCCTAGAAGAGCAACACAGATAGAGCTTGCGTCTTTTTAAAGATGACATTCTACCTGTGTGTTTCTGGTTGCAGTTGTTTCCTGTCCTCACTGACGGCCACGAGCACTGTTTCACATGTCTGGGCGTATGCATGCTGAGACGGTGTTCGTGGGTGGTTCACGTTTTCTAATGAGAACATGACCACGTCGGCACGCCGGTCGCGACTCTTCTTTCTCCGGGAAGCTTGAGTCCCCTTTGTTGTTGGCCAGCCGCCGCTCGTGTGTAAAAGCACAGCCGCGGGTCTGCTCGACACTCTGGGAGACCGCCTTTTCGGCGACACTGTTGAGAACTGGGCCCAGCAGTTCCTCGCAGTCGGTAGCAGGCTGAGGCAATCAAGAGCTTCCCCCGACACAAGAGTGCCTCGTGGGCTGCCCCTCAGTCTGCTCGTCGCCAAAGGCGTTGTCCCCTGCAAAAAAAAAAATAATAATTCGGCACAGCCTGCTCTACTGTGTCCGACGCAGGAAGGCGACGCCACCCGTCTCTGCTGCTGTTTAAGCAGTCGGTGAAACATCACCTCTGAGACGGGTGACCTGGAGATGGGCGGGGCTGCTCTTCCCCGGAGGAGGGCCGGGCAGAGAATCTTTTGAGTCAAAATTCTGTTCTGCCGCTGGTGTCACAACCAGTGGTACCCAAATTCTCAAAAAAAAAAAAAAAAAAAAAAGAGCAGTTCCTCTATCTCTGGGTCCCAAGGGGGTTCGGAGAGCTGTGGACGGTCCAACGCCGGACCACACTCATCCTCCTCCTTCGCCAGCGGGCAGCAGTGGACGGTTCGAGGACGCAACCAAGCCTTCTCACGTACCCTCTGCCCACTCGTGGAATCAGGTAAGTGTTGCACAGCACACTCACACCCCGCTGCGGGCCGCCTCCACGAGACAGCCGCCCCAGCCCGGTACCTGCATTCCACCTCGCTGCCCCACGGTGGGTACGCCGGTGGTCCCTTTGGTCCCGCTTGCACGGTCTCTGCGAGCCTGGTTAGCGCTCCCCAGTCCGTCTCGCTGGCTCATCCGGACCATCAGGCTCGGCTATGCGATTCAGTTCGCCCGGCGCCCATATCAGTACAAAGTCCTGCCCTTCGGGCTGTCCCTGTCCCCCCGTGTCTTCACGAAAGTCACGGAGGGGGCCCTTGTGCCCATGAGAGAACAGGGCGTTCGCATCCTCAACTATCTCGACGACTGGCTCATTCTAGCACAGTCCAGGGATCAGTTGTGCGAACACAGGGACCTGGTGCTCAGCACCTCAGCCAGTTGGGTCTTCGAGTCAACTGGGAGAAGAGCAAACTCGCCCCCGTGCAGAGGATCTCTTTTCTCGGTATGGAGTTAGATTCGGTCGAACGGACAGCGCGCCTCACAGAGGAGCGCGTCCAGTCGATGCTGAACTGCCTGAACACGTTTCAAGGCAGGATGGCGGTTCCACTGAAACAGTTTCAGAGGCTCCTGGGGCATATGGCAGCCGCAGCGGCAGTAACACCGCTCGGCTTGCTTCATATGAGACCGCTTCAGCATTGTCGCAACTCGCCCGCCATCTCCTCCTCTGGAGTCAGAAGTGTCTGAGGTCGCTTCGGGCCATTCATGTCCCTGGTGTGAGCGACCGTGTGGCCGACGAGCTTTCACGAGCTGCGCTCCCAGGGGAATGGCGACTCCACCCCCAGGTGGTTCAGCTGATTTGGAGACAGGGTGGCACAGGTCGACCTGTTTGCCTCCCCAGAAACGTCCCACTGCCAGTGGTTCTATTCGCTGACCGAGGGTACTCTCGGCACGGATGCACTTGCGCACAGCTGGCCCCAGGGGCTGCGCAAATATGCATTTCCCCCAGTGAGCCTACTTGCACAGACACTGTGCAAGGTCAGGGAGGACAAGGAGCAGGTCCTGTTTGTGGCGCCTTACTGGCCCAACCGGACCTGGTTCCCAGAACTTATGCTCCTGGCGACAGCCCCTCCTTGGCCGATTCCTCTGAGGACCTTCTGACTCAGAGACGGGGCACCCTATGGCACCCGCGTCCAGACCTGTGGAAGCTTCATGTCTGGCCCCTGGACGGGACGCGGAGGTTCTAGGTGACTTACCCCAAGAGGTAGTTAACACCATCACTTCGGCACGAGCACCATCTACAAGACAGGCTTATGCTTTGAAGTGGAACCTGTTCGTCGAGTGGTGTTCTTTTCGCCGAGAAGACCCCCGAAGATGTTTGATCGCGTCTGTGCTTTCCTTCCTGCAACGAGGGTTGGAGTGTAGGCTGTCGCCCTCCACCCTCAAGGTCTATGTTGCTGCAATATCTGCCTATCACGACCACGTAGAAGGTAAGACAGTTGGGAAGCACGACCTGGTCGTCAGGTTCCTCAGGGGGGCGAGACGGTTAAATCCTCCTCGACCCCCCTCCATACCCTCTTGGGATTTTGCTCTGGTGCTCCGAGCACTTCAGAATGCCCCATTTGAGCCCTTGCGGTCAGCAGAGCTAAAGATTCTGTCTATGAAGACTTTGCTGTTGGCCGCACTGGCCTCCATCAAGAGGGTAGGGGACCTGCAGGCATTTTCGGTCGACGAATCGTACCTAGAGTTCGGGCCGGGTGACACCCACGTGGTACTGAGACCCCGGCCTGGCTATGTGCCCAAGGTTCCTACCACTCCCTTCAGGGACCAGGTGGTGAACCTGCAAGCGCTGCCCCTGGAGGAGGCAGACCCAGCCCTAGCTTTGCTCTGTCCCGTCCGCGCTCTGCGGATCTACGTGGATAGAACTCAAAGCTTCAGGACCTTAGATCAGCTCTTTGTCTGTCACGGAGGCCAGCAGAAGGGAAAGGCTGTCTCCAAGCAGAGGATGGCCCACTGGATAGTGGATGCCATCACCTTGGCTTACCAAGCACAAGGTGTGCCCTGTCCGCTCAGGGTGCGAGCACACTCTACTAGAAGTGTTGCATCCTCCTGGGCGCTGGCACGTGGCGCCTCGCTGTCAGACATCTGTAGAGCTGCGGGCTGGGCGACACCCAACACGTTCGCTAGATTCTATAGTCTACGTGTAGAGCCAGTGTCCTCCTGTGTTCTCGCCTCAAACGGGTAGAAGCACTGAGAGGCCCTGGCTCTTGTCGGCTTGCTGCGCCCCGGCGCTTTAATTCTCCAGAAGCAAACTCTGTCGAGTCCTCCATCTCCCTCGGTGCTAGACGTGGCGGAACGTCTGGCATCAGGCCCCTTGCCGCTGAATCCTTGAGAACCGGTACTAGGCTGGGGATATATGAGTGACCCTGCGGGGATCCCATATATTTTCCACGGTCGCTCCTACGGGAAGCCCGTGTCTTTCCCTTGGGAGAGCCCTCCCCTTGGTGGGGCTGGAGCCCCCTCTCAGTTGCGGGCTATGGCTCAGCATTGTACTCCACATAACTCCTTCGGGGTATGATGTGGGTTCCGCAGCGTTCCCTTCCACTAGGGCACGCTTTCCCAGTGTTATCTAATAAGTCACTGAGCGGGTCATGCGGAACAGCAGTGATGGACTTCTCTGTGTGAGCCCCGTCTCATCAGGTAAGAGAGCTTAGGAGGCTCACACAAGGCACTGGATGGGGGCAGAGGCCATGGCGCTTTGGTAGGGATTCCTATTCATCGGTACTCCGTCCCGTCGCCATGTCCTCTGTACCCTGCTGGGGTGCCAGTTCACCTACTCGGCTCCTCAGCAAAAAACTAATTTGATGCAAGCACCTGTGCCTCATTTATACCCACACGGAGTGGCATGAGCAGCTGGTGCAATCATTGCATGCCAATGTGCATTGGCTCGTTTAGTTACACTCGAAGTAGATTGGCTCTCGCTAGCGAGATTCCTATTCGTCGGTACTCCAAAGTGGCGTCTCCGTTCCCTCCTTCAGGGAACGAGGGTTACATACGTAACCGAGACGTTTTTTTTTTTTTATTATAAAAAACGTACTTAAACTTCTTTCAAAAACATGAATTCATTATTATTTACATAAATTATTGTAAACTTTTGACTGGTAGTGTAGCTCATGAATATTAATTAGGCCATGCACAAATAATTTAATTGTATCTTTTAGCCGTTTTTATCCAGTAGTTTTTGTATATCAAAACATTACAAAGCAGTTAACTTACTCAAAACTGACACTATAATATGAGTATCTTTATACAAATATGGATTTAACCATTTTGAATATATACAAGTAAAAGCGTGATATATTTAAATATTTCCCAAAACTTTGAAGTTGAAGCTCCAATTATATCGCTTAATGAAGGTGATGTCATCTCCTGCTATGGCTGTTAGTTTACAAAAGTCTGGAGTGATTTTTTTTAATCAAGTGACATTTCTAGTTAATTTTGCAAATATACATTCTTAAAAGAAGTGACTATAATATTAGATGTTATTCGAGTTCAACTGTGCTCACATTACACAGAGTCACAAAGAAATATGACTAATCAAACGGGTTGCATAATCAACTGGAAATGCCACAAAACACGTTCAATAGTACACAGTAGTTTTTAGAATTTTTTTCTCCTTACTCAGTAATTTGATAGAGCATCATTTTACTGATCAACTGATATGCTCGAACTAACTTCTTAACATGTTTAATTTATTTTGATAATGACATCCGTTCAATCTAGGGTTTTGTAAGTCAGTAGATAAAAGCGTAGCTGAGAAATGACACTTTTCAGCAGTATTGGTTAAATTTTCCCATTAATTGGGATTAAAAAAAATTAAATACTTCAATAAATGAGATTTAAGTCATTAACCAAATTAACCAGATTTTAGATTAATCACGGCATTACAAAAGTATACAAACATAAGTAAAAAAAATGCACATGACATTACTGAATAAGAAACAACTGGACAATATGAACGTTTCAGCCAGGGACGTCGTTAGGCCTATTTTAGGGGGGCTGAAGCTACCCCAAAATGTTCCTAAGCCCGCCTAAATGATAATAAGAACAATAACAATTAGATTGATCAATAACCGTATCCTCACTCATATTTAGACGCACCAAATGATATATATCCAGCTATCAAAAATAGCCGAAAAGTCGGAAGTTGGACAGAAGTACAAAGAGTCGTTGTGCTATCAAGATGATGCACCGCACCGTCTCGTTGCATTGGTGTGAACCACCGAGACGAATGTCTCGTCGTTACTCTAGTTTGGTCTGAACTCGCTATGCACCCTCCCGCCCACACACACCGATACACCCACCGATACACAAACTAATGGTGAAAGGAAGATTGGTAAGTGTCGTGAATAGTGATACAGAGTGAAATTGTAAGTTGTTTTTAATTACCTGCTTACCTTTTCCTGAGGTAAAGGAAAGGGGATATTTTGGTTTGCTATGGAAAACTGTAGTCTAGCTAGAGTGAACAAGCAAAATACAAGAAATGGTTAACTTAGCAAGCTAATCACAACTCTTTATTCTTTGCCAATAATACAACCTATCTCTATAAATACCCTGGGGGCTAAGCCCCCCCTGTCTTCCAATCCTAGTGACGTCCCTGGTTTCAGCCATTGGTTTTTAGTTGCTAAAATGTGCATTTAAAATGTATTGCACAATATTTTGAGCAAGTAGTTTGAGAGTTTAGAGAGAGGCTTTGGCTATTAAAGTGAATCTTGACCAAATCAAAGTTGACAAATGGATTCAAGAGAAGCATATAACAAGAGTGAATAACCTCAGAGGTCATGGTTGGTCTGTCTGGAAAGGTTTATACAATTTCTCTAGGCTTATGTAGAAAATAACTGGTGAAGTTGCTCCAGGGTCAATCCCGCCCTAATATAACATTTAATTTTGATGAACCAAAAAGTGATAAACCAAAACATCAGTGGATGTATATTGAGAGCAAACACATTTGTTTGCATTTTGGAGATGCTTTAGATATTAGGCACTCATAAAGAGAGCGTGAGCCACCGTAAATGACGTCTGTGGTCTTTAGATAACAGTGGCAGCCGGCAAAAAAGCAGACAGAAAATAAATATTTTCCCAATGCCACTTACTGTACATTAGTGAATGCATTAGCACACGGCAATCGCTGACAGGCTCCCTGATGCATTACAAAAACAATACTGCTGAAGTGATTACAGGAGTCTGCGTCTCATCACACCAGATCTCCGCATCGCATTGGACAAATTCAATCTGACCGCAAACCATCCGTTCAAGAGGCACCAGCGTGGTACACCGAGTGAAAGAACACAGATGACCAGAACACAGATAAACTCCACGTCCATTAGAGGCCCTCGGGGACTGGGAAGAAAAGAGACGCAGATCGAGGGAAGGAAAAGTCTAGAAAACTATAAAAGCAGAGTGAATCTGACGTGAAGAATTGACAATGTCACAATGTCAGTGTGTGAGTGTTTGCATGAAGACCCACTTACATGCCCACAAACTGTGTGTTCATCACTACAGGAAGCTCATACAGGAAATGATTTGTGAAACATGTGTTTTTGACTATACGGTGAATCTACACATAAACATTTAAGCATCATCTCAAAAAGTTGCAATAACTTTGACTTCATGCTCATAACCATTAGAAGATACTGAGTTATGATGTAGATAAATCTAAATTATACTTCACCTCTATATTTAAAATCAGTTATTGCTGAAGCTTCAAAAACACATTTCAGGATGTGATCAGCAGTGAAGTTGCTCATAACGTGTGATTTTTTTTCCCTGTGAATTGTTCTAAAGCAAACACATTTTTGGTGAAATATAGTTTCTGAGGCCTTAAATCAACTGCACACATTTGCTAATGACTTTGAAAATCATGCTAGGAAAGACTATACAATCTAAAAAATGCTGGGTTGTTTTAACCCAAATTTGGGTTAACTATGGACAAACACAAACTTTGGGTTAAAAATGTAATGTAAAAATGTAACCCATTGGCAAATTTGGGTTAAAATAACCCAGCAATTTTTAGAGTGTAATATTTCTAAATACTAATTTTTAATTACAAGATATATTCTATTTGAAAACATATGATAGAAGTTAATGTAGACTTATATAGCAAAAGCAACTCAAGCCGTAACCGTAAAAAAAAAACAAAAAAAAAAAACAGTAAGGTCAGCAAAAACTGAACAAAGTACTACAAGATGCAAATAAATAATATTTCTACATTATTAGTAATGGTAAAGTCATCAAAGTTATGAAATAACACAAGGAATTATGGGAATGATGTGTTGACAAACATGTGACAACTGGAAACTTTTATATTTGAACTTCACCTATACATCAAAATCATGTTAAAAAACGGAACTAATATTTTAAAATCCGAATTTTATTTACAAAATATAGGCCTATATTAGGATACAAATTTTTTTTTAAAAACTTCTATTTCAACAAATGGCATAAGTTAACCAGTAATGAAGAGGTTTAAGATTAAAATAATAAAATAAAATAAATAAATAAAATGAAAGCATTACAAAATTAATGTCATTTTAACTATTTTATTATTTTTTACTTACTATAATTGTATTTATTTTATTTATTATGAAACTTTTTTTATGGTTGCAATTTTTTTTTATATATTTTTTTTTTGTAATGCACTTTGAATTACCAGCGTGTATAAAATGTGCTATACAGATAAACTTGCCTTGCCAACAAAATGCAAAGAAATAATATTTTCACATGTTTGCGCAACAATAGCAAACAGTAAATTCATCAAAGTTATGAAATAACACCAAAGGGAATTATGGGAATAATGTGAAGAAGCTTGAGCTTTATCTCTGTCTAGAGAAGAATTGATTCTGGGATGCTTTTTTGAGGAGGAACATGATGCATTCCCACTATGCACTTCAAATTTCCCATTAAATACTAATAACACTAATACTAATAACACATTCAGGTGTTTTTAAAGTTGTGAAACTCCCTACAGATGACATTCACATGGCCAACCTCATCTCTGCAGCAGGCCACATCAGAGATTTCAATCAATTACTGTATTCCTGTGTCAGAACCCACTTCAGATGTGAAACTACACAAACGTGATCTGACGGGCTTTATTTCTGAAAAGCTTTGTAGAAATGATGCTTGTGCAAGCAGACTTTATTTCCTCCTGACCTTTATATGTGTAGTTTGTCATAAGGGCGTTTGTATGTAATCATCATTCGGGGATGAGCTGTCTGGTCTAGCATTAATGCTGCAAAGCTTTTGTGGTCAGCTATGATGATAAGAGGCCAGGGAAAATTGTCAAGAGTCTTGAGGAGGACAAAGATTTTAATCATCAAAGCGACAGTTCACTCAGATATGAAGGCTGTCATCAGTTACTCACTCACTCTCGTGTTGCTTCAAACCTTACTTCTGTGAAACACAAAAGGGGATTGTTAAAAAAACATCTTCATGCTGCTTTTATGCATACAAAACTGTAACCGCTGTAGCTTTCAAATCTCGTACACATTCAAACATGGAACATTACAATCAGGTCATTTTTTGCTCTAATTTTCCAAACATTCTGTTTTGGTTATGGAAATATTCAAATGTTAGAGGAATTGTCTTAATGTTTGAGGAACGCTGTTTATAAGGTTAGTATGATGTTCCTGAAACATATTAGGAACATTCTAGGAACGTTGATTTGTAACATTCCAAGAACATAAATATGTCTAGTTTCCTTAATGCTAACAGAATGTCATTTAAAGATTAGTTTGATGTTCCTGAAACATTCTTTCAATCATTCACACACCTTCTGCAGAATCACTGAAGGAAAGATAAACACAAGAACTACAACTTTCTTCAGCCACAGCCTTAGATGAAATCAACTGAAGATAAAAGAAGACATTAAATCTCTGAAGATCTCAGCAGAGGATTAAACCCCACAAACAACCTACTTCACGCATTATTAACCAGAATCAGCCGTTGACAACCTCTTGTGTAATACTTGAGACATACTTAGACATTACCACTCAAATGAGTATTGTAACCTGAACTAGTAGAATTATTTAGCTGCATAGTTTTGTTTCCGCAATGCACGCTGCGAGCCAAGAAGGTATTTTGTATTCTTGTGTGTCACCATTGTTGTTGATTGTTGATGTCTGTGAGAGTCTAAAAAACACTGCTGCTAAAAACTTCCTGCTTACAATATGCTTTCAACATGCTTTCATTCACAATAGTAGCACAATATTTCAACTAATTAATAACAAAACACTCTTCTGATCAGTGATTAGACTTTAGATGTGGTCAGGGAATCAGGCCACTTCATGATGATGTCACCATTAATTAACAGTCAAGATCATCTGATGTTATTCTGTCTTGAGTTCTTCTGATACATTAAATGTGTTTTCTGAACACACTGTTAAAGCAGCCAGAGAAAAACTAATAAAACATTCAAGGATCAAGAGCCCAACTACATGAAACACTTATCTCCATAATGGTGACTTCAAATGTTCGTTCCTCTTTCCTTCAGTGATTTTACTCATTAACATCAAGTGTCATCACTAATGCTCATTCAGGCATCATTCATGAAACACGAGCAGAACAAATTTGTGTGTAAAACATTCATAAAGCCGTTCTGATGTACATTTTCGGATTCAAGAACATGTTCGTATTTTCAAAATGTTAGCTGGTACGAAAAATGGTGAATGGTAAATGGTGCGTAAAACATTTGAACGTTCATGAACTGATGAACTGATGACATTGCATTTTGATGCACTATGTAGGCCTACAATAATATTTTACGAGTTGATTTTTTTACTGTTCAACTTAACACAGCGCTCGTCACTGTCACTTTTTACCCAGCTGTCCAATCACAGTGGAGGAGGGGCGGGACAAATGCTGCACCGACCAAACGTCCTACTTGTACAACGACTGAACAACAATGTTAATAGGTAATATTGCTGGTTGCTGCATTTTTATATTAAGTATTAGTCTATTCTTCAAAATGAGATCGCATTACTGCCATGGATATTTTGTATCATAGCAACCAAAGTATCTCTGGAAAAACGCTGCGCTTGCAAAGCTCTTTCAAGCGCCACCAGCTGGCCGTTTTCAGAAGAGCACCAGGCTAAAATGCTTCGGTGGACACACGATAATTGAATATATTTATTGCTAGGCATATGGCCAATTAGTCTCTTTAGCATTCATGCAATATACTGGAGCCATATCTGAAAAGTAAGTCCAGAAGATTCCAGCATTTCCTGGACACGTGATTATGCTAATTATGAATGAGCGTGCACGCACACCCTATTTACTAATGTTTGGAATTCATTAATATACACACGTTTAACTACCGAATCTGTGGTATACAAAGCGTTTGGGAATCCGGAGGACAGTTTTCGTTAGGGTTCATTTTACGCACGAATTACTCTGAATTTGCTGGTATATTTATGAAAGTTTCATGAATTAGGCCCACACAGTGCTGTTCATTAAACACAGGGGATTTTGCAGCGTAACATCCAATGTTAAACATTGTTTAAGCCAGAAAGTTAGTGATCATTAATATTTAAAGGACGTTCAAAATTTTGTAATTTTTTCTGCCAACATTACAAGGATATTCATCAAATACTAATGACAATATGTGGTGATTTTGTGAACATTGTTTTGAACGTGTTTAATATTGAGAAAAGTTAGGGTCAATAAAGACCCATTCACACCAAGGACAATAACTATAAAGATAGCGATAAGATATAGTTCTAAAAATCGTTCTCAATATTAAAGAATAGCAGAGTTCACACCACAACGATAACGATAAAGGCACAGAGAAACAATATCGTTGGAATCACTTTCAGAACGATTTTTTCCTGTTGATCAACGATAAAAACATTGACAACCAAGCAGAATCCATCTGTAACGAGCTTGAGCATTTAAAGTGACAGACAAACACGCGCGTAGAATAAACAGAACGATATAGTCCGCTGGTGTGACGCTAATATAGATATCTTTATAGTTATCGTTCTTGGTGTGAACGGGCCTGAACTATGAGAAAGGCTACAAAACCTTTCTACGTTCCAAGGATGTTCTTTTAAAACACAATCTTATTCATTTGAAGTTAGTTTTCATTCTTAATGTTTAAAGGATGTTCCAAGAATGTTCTTCTAAGAATATTTTCTCCCAACATTATGAGGACATTAAAAAAAAATTCTACAAACAATGCCTAAATAACGTTTTGTGCTAACCTTTTGAGACCAGATAACATACACATTCTATCAATGTTACTGGAAGAACATTTTGTTCATAACTTTGAAAGAACCTTGCAAGAACGTTATCAAGGAACAAGGAACACACTGTTAAAGCAGCCAGAGAAAAACATTCAAGGATGAAGAGCCCAACTACATGAAACACTGATCTCCATAATGGTGACTTCAAATGTTCGTTCCTCTTTCCTTCAGTGATTTTACTCATTAACATCAAGTGTCATCACTAATGCTCATTCAGGCCTCATTCATGAAAAACGAGCAGAACAAATTTGTGTGTAAAACATTCATAAAGCCGTTCTGATGTAAATTTTCGTATTTTCAAAATGTTAGCTGGTATGAAAAATGGTGAATGGTAAATGGTGCGTAAAACATTTGAACGTTAGCCAAAGTTATGAGATAGACATGCAAGATCCAATAATTCAATTTCAGTCTGTTATATACAACTTCAAAAGACTCTGATTATAGTGCTCAAGTCATATGGACTACTGTTATCATACATTTATGATTGTTTATGGCAGTTTTTTTTTTTTCATTCTGATGCATATTTTGCAGGTCTTCATTATTTAACACACCTGATTCAGATCATTGAGTACTCCATTAAATGAACTAAAGTGAATAAGAAGCACTGAAACCCACTGGTTTATGTTGTTTTCACTTTTCAGGAGCTCGACAGCTGTTTTTGCTGTGTGGGAAACAACAGCTCGGATAAAGATCAAGGATTTCCATGGTGTTGCACAGAAGAAAGAAAATCATACAGGTCTGTTTATGGGAGACTGGGGATGTAAAACTCAGTTTAAACAATTATAATTAAAAAAAAGAGAGAGAGCAAAAGGGGTCAATCATTGTCATAAGACAAGTAGGGAAGTGGCATGACAAAGACCAAAGAAAATAGAAAAATGTCAGTGTAAAAGCCAATTATAAGTCACACAGTATCTAAATGTGTTTGCCTATAAAAACTGCTTTTAAAAAGTACTGTAGATTTGACTAACACATAAATGTATGTAGAAATTTTACACTGTTTTCTATTAGTGTTGATGGGTCAGTTGTAACTAATTTACACTGTTTAGGTATAAGCTGTACATTTCAAAAACACTTTCATTTGTTGCAGATAAAAGTCAGAAAATTATATCACAGTTTGTCTTGCTATAAACAGTCAATACATCAGTATTGCAAAACCATATGCACAAGTCATTTCTTTGTTTCATGGGAAAGTGGGACAAATGTTACTGGAAATATGTTTCAACCGTAACTGCTTCCTTATAGCGAGACCAGACATGAACACTGCTAGTGTAAATGCACTCGAGAAATCTTACACAATTCTTTCCTTATTCCAACAAAACCATACAGAACTGGGATAAGAAGGAAGAAAGTTAGGATGATAGCGAGATTTGTCAAGTTCAACTAGCTTGGATTGACTTTGTGACATTCCCATTTGAATGTGGCCAGTCTTTGGACTGTATGCAGTGTTTGTCAAGCGTACGTCTGAGACATACACCTCAAACAGACATGAAAATCCTTTCACACCCACTACAAACACAAACACACCCTTGGTGAGAACACATTATAGTAATGAGCGGCCGACTACACCTGTACACAGACCTGATTCTGAATCAAATCACAGCATGTACTCGACACAAATAAACACGCATGTGTGGCTTTGTGTAAAACTGCAGACGGATTACAAAAATAATTACAGTGTATATTATTCAGGTTTCCACCAGACCAAATAAAGCAGGTTAAGCAGTTGTTGTATTGCACAGCACTGAAAAGAAAGCAGCATGTCGTAACACGCTTTACACAGATGACAATATTCAAGTGACGTGCACAAAAAAAACTGATAATATGTTAGATGTGTGCTGGCATGAGCCTCACTTTATCCAGGATTGCTGCATTGACAACTATATTCAGTCCAAATATAGCACAGGTTATGAAGCATATCATGATTCATATGTATGTACCATGATATTTCAAAAAGTGACTTGGCACATGTCAAAAATAGTAGCATGCACATTGTGTTTGTTCCTTGGTTTTTGCATATTTTGTCATGCATCAGATTCAAGTCTGCAGAGCTGTTGATTTGCGTTACTTTTGTAAGCCCGCCCAATCGTTCCAATTGAGGCGTACGATTGGTGGTTGAAGGTTTCTTGCGCGTTCGGTCTTTTCAGCGGGGCAAAGGGATTTAATTCTAATTTATCTTTATCTGACTCCATTTTAATTATGACCTCGAATTTAGGTTAGAATGCCAATTGGTTATTTGGTCATTTATATTTAATAGTTTACACATTTAATTATTCAGTTTAACTCTTTGTTGAAATTATACCCGTTCATAGTTAATAATTCCAGAGTAAGTCAGAATAAATCAGTGTAACAATTTATTATTAGTCAGGTAAATGTATCATGCCAATTACATAATCAATTCAAAGATAATCCATACATAACATCAAATGCTCTGAAGTATAGAATAAAATATGGATACCTGACCTTCTGAGAATTACATAACACTGAGCATCTAAGAGACATTCGGCGTTACGGGCTGACCGATGTAAAGGTTTGAGCCCCGACCTCTTTGCAACATCTCCTTAAATACCAGACCAAGACAGAAACCTCTTTCAAATGGAAACGTGTTAACAATGGGAATTTACATTTAATCACTGTCCCATAGACCTGTATTGACAAAAGACCAAATGGCTAAAGCCACACCCAACGTAATAAGCAAAGTATCTCTAAACTCTCAAAACCTTTATTACTTTTTGGTTTACTTCTGTGGGGAGGAGACCTTTGTACCAGTCGCACTGAGACGTTTCAAATAATATCAAACATGTATAATTCTGTATAGTATTTGTTCACTTTAGACCATATAGATTTTGGGTGAATTCTGGAGGGGAGATGGGGGTAGATGCAGGTGAAAGGAGAGGCATGTAAATTTACAGTCATTCGTAGATGATTCACTCAGCATGATGTCGTCTCGGATGGGGATGCTAAATGCATGAGTCGATTCAGATGCTAATGTCCTCTATTTTCTCAGAGACATTCTGGCATATGCAAACTTTTCCAATCTTACAGTCCACCTCTTGATCCCTTGGGTCAAACTCTGGTGGGTCCCATGGGGTCACAGTTAGACGTTGGTTTGTAGTCCTTGAGATGTAGCTCAGAAGTTGTCTTTGTAAAGTTAGCATCTGTAGAGACCTTTGGAGGGCTCTGTGTTCATCTGCAGAACACCCAGTCTCACTAGGTGTGTGTAGCTTGAGTTCAGCAGGTGGATAAATGTGTTCAGGTGTTCTACCTGTGGTTCAGCACAGCATGTGGGCATCGTTCTTAGAGTCAGTCTCGGACCTTGTGACTTGTTCAGTTAACGTGTCACTCCTTCATGGAGAAACTACTGCTTCTGTAGCACCTTCCCGATGATAATCTGACCCTCCTTTTCCAATCCTCTCACCTCCAACGGTGTGGTTATCTGGGCAGACTTCAATAGGTGGAAGGCTTCTCCATCGTTACACGCTGTTTGGTTTGAGACACCTGAAAAGCATCTTAATGGCCACTTAACGACTGAGCACTGATGAACTTGAAGCCGTAGAGAAATGCATAAGAACACACAATGCAAGAAAACAAAAACATAAAGTGGGTTAATGTCAGCAAGTGCGATTGGTACTTCTGGTCTCAAGTGTAGGGTAGGGTGGTTTTATTTAAGCATCCTATTCTTCACTATCACTGTGATGGAGTGGTAGTGGAATTTAAGTATTCTTGGTCTGAATTACTCAAGGAAATGCAGCAAAAAGTCAGTGCAACTATATTTAAATAGATGGCATGCATCAATAAACATATCATCGTAATAATATTAATAATGTTCAATCACAATTATCAAGATATATATAATAACCACTGTGTTTTTTCAGGAATCTTCCAATGCAAGTCACCTATGCAGATCTAAGATTTCTAAGAAGTGACTTAAATGTTAAGCCATGTTAAGTCATACAAGATAGAAAATTGTGCATTCCTTGCAATCAGTTTGGTGTGTGTGTGTATGTTATGTGTGTTATGCTGCATGCTGGCTAAGTCACAGTCGATGGTATGATCAAATTTTAAATTTTGTAATTTGATTGAAGTGCTCACACTTCAGATGTATCTGTTCTTGATAATGTTTCTGATATTAGCAATGTGTTGAGAAACCAGGGGCCCTCTGGTTTGCCAACCACCCCAATAACCAGAAAGTTTAGACACTTTGAATTTTAATAGCAGGTCTGTCTCTGCTTGAGAATTTACATCACCAATTTGTGACTAGCCATGCATATGTGTAATACAGTGTTTTCCCATGAGTTGGTAGACAGTTCTAAATAGCGTATGCTATGTGTGTCTTCGTTAGACTGTCCTCATGGGGTTAACTTTACTGTCCTTACGTGTGTGAAGCTATGGTCATGTGTAGATGGACAATAGATATTTAATGGGGTAACACTTTTGGAATCTAAGCTATCTTTGTCTTCTATGACGTGTAGTGTTCAGCCTGGATAGTCTGGATTTATACCAGGTCGTGATGAAGTGAGAGTGTAGTGATGGAGGTGTGTGTTCAGTGTTCATGTCTAGGAGATGGGTGGAATCTAATCTATAACAATCTGTGTTGCATAATTTAGTCCCAGTGCTACACTGGGAGGCCATGTAGACATACTGTGGGGTGTGAATGGCCCCATCAAGTGTCTTTGCACCCATCTCCCACATTTCAGGTTATGTTCTAACAATTCCGCTGTCCTGGCTCTGATGCAGGTGGAGTCAAACACCTTCCCGGCGTCCGTCCTCCAAGGAATTGCAGTGGTCAACCTGAGACAGAAACAAATGCAGTTAATTCTGACATATCAACAGCTTCACATTCAGACGTGGACTTATTTTAATTGCACCATTATGTCTATTGCAATTTTCATCCCAGATGTCACATGAAGCTGAGTTTCCCCGGCCAGATCTGAATTGCTGCTGTTGTTTCAGTGTAGTGTGTGACACCTGCTCTTGCAGTTGAGCCTTCACAGACTGCTGGGTCATGAGCATTATAGACCCCAGTTATGCTGGGGAATTTTTCTGGAATAATCTGAGCTTTATCACTCATGAATTCCGACGGGTTGGTGCCCATGGCTTTACTTCCAGTTGCTCTCATTACAGTCAGATCTGTGGGCAGAAATTAGTTCACCTGTTTCGGTGTTGCCTGCTTAGCATTTGCTGTTTTTCAGTGTCGTTCACACATTTGATTAGTGTAGATCTCTGTGACCTGTAGAAACTGTGGTACTTCTGCCTGATGTTTAGCATTTTACACCCTCCTTGTAAATTTACTTCCTTGATCAGATTCAATTTTACACGGTGTGCCCCAGTGAAGGATGAATTGGTCTGATATTATCTGTGCCACACTTCTGGTCATGTTTCAAGGCAAAAAATACACGCACAACCCCCTCCCCTTTTGGCACTGGGTAGTGGACCAATGAAATCAAATTGTAGGCGATGCACCCCAAAGACTATATGAAGTCAAGGTGGCCATTTTAGCTGATTTACAAGATATGATAGCTTCAGTTTGTGCTACTTGGCTAACCGCTCCCATGGAGCAGGGAGAGGAAGTCTGTGTTCTCCGAGTGGGCGTACACCCATGGGCTCAGTGAGCCACTCAGAAACATTCAATCGTGCGTTTTCTTAACAGCAAAAATATAGTAACAGCATTACTATCATTCTGTATCTTAGTTTTAGATTTTAATCTTACCACCTCTTAATTATTTCTAGTCAAGAGTAATTTTGCTTTGTAGCATAGCTGAGGTGTAGCTCATTCTGAAAAAGGTTTTCTTAACTTTTACCTGTTGCATCGCATCACCCTGTTTTTCCCAACCTTGCTTTTCATAAACAAATGCATCGACGTGGCTGTTTATAAAATCACAAACGCCCTCCAATTGTTTACAAACTTAGATTTTTCATTCTGTGTTTGCTCATTATCATCGCGTGTTGTTAGTTTGTTGTAACAAAGCCGATGCAACAACGGAAAAAGCACTTAGCTGATTTCAAAACGTTAGGCTGCAATCTACAACTCTTCATCGAGACCCAAGAAAATAATTTGGAAGATGTTATTCCGATTTAGGTTTCATCTCTTGTTGCGTAGGCAGACAAGGAGATATTTAAAATCCATAACAAAGGTTTTCATTCCTGATCTGCGCTGTTGCTATTATGTCCCTGTGGTTGTATCTACATTTTTAAACCCCACCGGATTTACGGTTCCGGTCTAACGTTGGGTTTTCCGACCCATTCTATCAATGTGTCTATATGGGATGTGTCTGTATTTCTAAAAAGGCAAAAAAATATGACTTACCATCACAGCTGAAGGAAGAGAAGATCAAACCTTTTGTTGATTTTAAAATCCAAATACGTTGCTGAGAAGACGTTGCTCATCCTAGTCGCAACATCACGTCGGGGTCACCAAACTGCAAACCCGCCCAATCGTCCCAATGGAGGCGTACGATTGGTGGTTGAAGGTTTCTTGCGCGTTCGGTCTTTTCAGCGGGGCAAAGGGATTTAATTCTAATTTATCTTTATCTGACTCCATTTTAATTATGACCTCAAATTTAGGTTAGAATGCCAATTGGTTATTTGGTCATTTATATTTAATAGTTTACACATTTAATTATTCAGTTTAACTCTTTGTTGAAATTATACCCGTTCATAGTTAATAATTCCAGAGTAAGTCAGAATAAATCAGTGTAACAATTTATTATTAGTCAGGTAAATGTATCATGCCAATTACATAATCAATTCAAAGATAATCCATACATAACATCAAATGCTCTGAAGTATAGAATAAAATATGGATACCTGACCTTCTGAGAATTACATAACGCTGAGCATCTAAGAGACTCGGCGTTACGGGCTGACCGATGTAAAGGTTCGAGCCCCGACCTCTTTGCAACATCTCCTTAAATACCAGACCAAGACAGAAACCTCTTTCAAATGGAAACGTGTTAACAATGGGAATTTACATTAATCACTGTCCCATAAACCTGTATTGACAAAAGACCAAATGGCTAAAGCCATACCCAACGTAATAAGCAGTATTTCCAAACTCTCAAAACCTTTACTACTTTTTGGTTTGCTTCTGTGGGGAGGAGACCTTTGTACCAGTCGCACTGAGACGTTTCAAATAATATCAAACATGTATAATTCTGTATAGTATTTGTTCACTTTAGACCATATAGATTTTGGGTGAATTCTGGAGGGGAGATGGGGGTAGATGCAGGTGAAAGGAGAGACATGTACATTTACAGTCATTCGTAGATGATTCACTCAGCGTGATGTCGTCTCGGATGGGGATGCTAAATGCATGAGTCGATTCAGATGCTAATTTCCTCTATTTTCTCAGAGACATTCTGGCATATGCAAACTTTTCCAATCTTACACTTTTATTATGTTTAACTTATTACACTTACTTATTACTGTTTATATAGAGTGATGCATTTCTTTTTAATGACATATCATTAACCGTGTTTACAGGCTTTTTATTGCAGCACACGGGGGAGTGTAAATGTATTTACACAGGAATCACTATCAAGCCCTAATCGTATACTCACTTACTCACTCATATACACAAGTTCACAGTCCTGCAGTGTTTATACCTCCAAACCTGATCAAACTCGCCTGCCTGTGACTCTAGTTATCCTGAAGACCTTGATTAGCTTGTTCAGGTGTTTGATTGGGGTTAAAGCTAAAGTTTGTAAGGACCAGCGTCGAGAAACCTCACTGTAGTCCAAGACGGACTAACAGCTTGGACATTTTGGACGTCGTAGTTTTATTTAACACACTTGAAAAAGAGCTACCCAGAATTTGTTTCAGAACATAATCTGTAAGCTTTTTCATGTTCAAATGATATTATATTTCTCTGAAGAAACTTTTTAGCTTCAGTGTTCTGTTATTATATAACAATCTTTCTATTTACTTTAATCCCTGAACTTGTTTGGACACATCTACATTTTCAGTACATAAAATACACCTGTTTTCACTCAAAAACGCCTAGAATAATATTATTATAAATGGCTAGAACTTGCTTGTTACATGTAAACAAAATTTCATCTGGAAGTCTAACTTTCTAAAGGAAAAAACCCAAACTTCAGGAAGTTCTGTTTGAGGTCACAGTAAAAACACCACATTTTTGCTGCCGTTTTTCTTAAAATTCTATTAATTTCATCCATTCTCAGACTAAATAAATGTAAAATTGGGACTTCAAATGAGCTAGATGGAAACTTCAGGTTCTCCTGTTTAAAATGATATTCGTCACTTGATGCTGTGAGAAAAGACGGGTGAAGAAAGAATGGGTGAGAAAAACGAAGAAAAGTAGAGGCAAGTCAGGCGCCCCAAAAATGTTCTAGGTCTTTAAGGGTTAATTCAAGTCTTCAGGTAAAAGACAAAAATATTCAATGTATAACGAGGTGAAGATTAATCAATCTACAAGCAGCTCACTCAAAATTAAATTGAATTCTTACTCTATGAATTTTATTTTCTTTCCAAGTGAATGTAAACATATATATATATATACAGTATATATATACAGTATATATATATATATATATATATATATATATATATATATATATATATTTACATGTCTTCTGTAACATTGCTATATAAATTAATAAAGTTCACATACCCCAAGAATGATTTCTAGTAGGGTAGGTGATGATCAAGATCATAGGTTTGATTCCCAAACACACACACACACACACACAAAATGTGTACATTGAATGCTTTGGATAAAGCATCTGAAATGTACAGTGCTAGGCAGATCACTTACAAATTTTAGTCGGTTACTGACAAAAAATGTAGTTAGTAATGTAATTGATTATGATTGATAATTGATTTTGATGAGTACAAAAAGAAAAAGAATATTTCTTTGTTGTCAACAACATGAAGTGCATTTTAAAATAAAAACAATCAAAATAAAACATTTACTGAAAAAAAAAATTATGTTTACTTGCATGGCCATTAACTGACATCAGAGAACTGTGAACTTCTATACTTAAAGGGCATAGAGGTTCAGCTGACAAAATTTGGGGAATCCCTGCATGTGTGAAATGAGTAAATGTGTCTGAAAGACAGAATCCTTCCAGAGATTCAAAGCAAAATTCAAATGAGTGCTAATTCAAATAAAAATTAATGTGTTCGTCAGGTGTTGTTAGTTTTCAGTGATAGTCACATGACCAGTGGCTGGTCTGTGTGCAATTCCACAAACCTGGAAGAGCTTCTGAACGTAAGCAGACTTTTATAGAAAGGAAATGTTAAATGTGCAAAGTAGCATAATTTACTGCCATTGTGAAAATAACATGTAATCATGTAATTGTATCTGTAGTCTGATTATGAGTATTTTAAAATGTAATCCAATTACAAGTATCCTACTTATTTTTTGTAATCTGATTACAATCATATTATGCATTAAAACACAGATAGGGTACTATATATTGCTTAATTTCTATTAACAGTAGAATCTACAGTGAATAAAAATTAAGCAATGGAAGCTTAATTGACCAGCTCTCTCAACATCCCTCTCTCTGTAATCACAGATAATAATTAAGCGTGAACTTCAAGCAGAAAACCTGAAACATCTCTTACCTTCTGGGACTTCCAGTGGCTGAAACAGTTACCAGTGAAAGCGAAGTTTATGCGTTCTCTTTTGTTTCTTTCTCAGTTCCTCCACAGGTGATTCAGTGTTTCCTGATTCTCTCAATAGCTCTCAGACTGTTTTTTGCATTCTGTGCAGCCTCGTGTCTCGGCGTGTTATCAGTGCGTCTCTGTCTGTAAGCATGGAGAGGTGGAGTTTCTCTTTCCTGCCTTCGCCGTCACCGTATCTTATCATTTGATCTGTGTCCTAATATATTTCGAAATGCAGTTGTCAATGACACACCTCCAATAAAAATACAACGTGCGCGCGCACACACACACACACACACACACACACACACCTGTCAGAGCAATTCCTGTTAGGAATTTCTGAATCAGCATCCTGCACTCGCACAGATGCTTGTACAAACATGTGTTAGCGCACACATGTCCACTGTAGAAGACACCAGGACTTAACGCATGTTTATCAGGCATTTTAGGGAGACACAACATATTCCTATGAAATATTATATATTATTATGAAAATGTTGCCAATTATTACTCCCATTATTAGACTTCTTTTTTCATGACATGTTGCCCCAAGAACACATTATTATGCAAATTAGATACAATGAATAGATACATTGTATTGAATAGGATTACCCATTTATGACTATTCTACCCACATATTGCATAAAGTGGTATATCAATTCATTCCATTATATATTTCATAACATAGTTGAGAATCATCTTTATACAAAGGTTGGTTTAAAAAATCCTCAAACCTAAAAATTGATTGGTAAATGGGATTTTTTTCTTTTTACCTATACATGTTATTTCATGAATATTTATTTATTTATTAATAACTGAGTGTATAGCACAACATATGAATAAAATAAAAGTTTCACTCCATTTGTTTCTTATGCTGTAAATGTAATGACATGAAAAAAATACTATATTCACAAAACTTTTTTTTTTCTGGTTCTCAGGAGGATATTGTGTTTAAATTCTAAGATTTTAATTCATGGTTTCAATGAGATCGCTTGTGTAGAGGCTGTTCTCTCAGGCCGCGAGACGTGTAATGATCACAGGTTCACCTACGGAAACCTTAATACACTTTTACTTCTTCTAGGTAATCACAAAACGTACGAATGGCCCATTAATTACAGGGCTTTTGTCATCCAAAATCACCCTACGACCCGTCCGAGTCATTATGCGTCCAATGGCAGCTTATTAACATGGGTCTTTCTCCGCGAACCCACTAAATGAACTTGCTCTGGATGGTCAAGTTTGGTCAGAGCTTCAGCAGGCCCGATCCAAGGACCTCACTAAATCACCCAATCGGTACTTGTGACGGGCGGTGTGTACAAAGGGCAGGGACTTAATCAATGCAAGCTTATGACCCGTGCTTACTGGGAATTCCTTGTTGATGGGAAACAGTCTCAATCCCCAGTCCCGATCACGAGCGGGGTTCAGCGGGGTTCAGCAGGTTACCCGCACCTCTCAGCGCAGGGTGTGTGCAGCCCCGGACATCTAAGGGCATCACAGACCTGTTATTGCTCCATCTCGCGTGGCTGAATGCCACTCGTCCCTCTAAGAAGTTGGACGCCAGCCGCGTAATTATTTAATTATTTTTAGTCTCGTTTGTTATCGGAATGAACCAGACAAGTCTCGCTCCACCAACTAAGAGCGGTCATGCACCACCACTGACATTATCTTTCTTTATCAAATATTTCTTTGTACAGAAAATACATTTAGTATGAATTCCTTTCCAGTCAACGGTAGCGTCAGGTTTCTTGTCAGGTTTTGTTTACATCAGGGTAAAGCCGCTTTATGATGGTCTCAACAGGGAAATTGTGTGTGATGTGGTGGGATATGAGTGGGACTGAGTGCAGTTTAATGGATGGTATTTAAAAAAAAAAAAAACTAATTTACAATAAACAGGATCGATGGTAAGGTTGACTCAGTGTGGGTGGTCTACAGCACGCCTGGGGAAATGATATTTCATTAGTCACTTCTTCTAAAGAAATCTATCCTACAGTACATCCTAGACCTAGTACTTACTGTGAATTTTGATTCTATTCTCACTCTTGGAAAACTGCTACTTCCAAGAAATTACAGAAATTATGGTTCATAGATTGCCATGTCCATCCTAGAGTTATATGACTGTTTCCCAGCTAATGCAATGGAAAATACTGTTATATCCTGTATTTAAAGATGCACTCTGTTTCTTTCTTTTTTCTTCTTCTTTTTTTCCCCTCAGTTGCTGGATTAAACTAAAAACCCAAAGATCCCTTTAGCTTTGGCTTGTTTCCTCTTCTGCTTTACTTCTCATTTTGTCCACCCATAAATTATCAGTGGCTGACTAATATAATAAATCAACACACTTACACACCCTAACTTGTCCAGACACACTCCTATCAAACGTCCACCTATAAAAACAACCATCATTTAAGAAACTACCACCTCCATCATCATCTTATTATATAGAAACAAATAGCCTACTATAGCAAACACTTCTAGAAATAAAACATTAAATTTTACAGCAAAAGTATTCTGTCTAAATATAACACTTACATTGCAAACATGTATTGTATCTTCTCATTTAATTGCAGTAGATATTTCATATTTTTAAGCCGCTGAGATGAATGGGAATGCTATCAGAGTTTTCTCAATGTATTATAGACCTAATTTTTTAATGTTGCACATCTTCTGGACAGACTTTTAGTACTTTTTACTGGTTCACCATAATGAAATGTAATAAGCTTTTTTTCCTGATCAATTAAGTGCACAAATTATATGAACAAACTATGTGCAGATAGATGCCTAAGAAACATTGGAGTATATCCAACTATA
This sequence comes from Rhinogobio ventralis, assembly GCA_039654625.1. NCBI lineage: Eukaryota > Metazoa > Chordata > Actinopteri > Cypriniformes > Gobionidae > Rhinogobio > Rhinogobio ventralis. The sequence continues at coordinate 51,248,785 of CM077193.1, read as the reverse complement.
TGAAAGTCTGAATCTGTCCAACAACACCAAAATGTAATGTATGTGTATGTGTGTGTGTGTACATATGCATATGATGTTTGCGCCCTCATATCATGTTGCATTGGCGCCATCTGCTGGACATGTACAGACTATGATCTTATAAAAAACAGATACAATATTACAAAAGGAAATTGTTTGAATTATTTGATTGAAATTGTCAATCCTACTCGACCTGCTCCAAGTGGGATTTGAGCCGGTGTCTCCGGCATAAGAAGGCGGGCGTGCTAACAAGGACTAAAGACCGCAGCCTCTAGCGTCAGTCGCTAGAAAGCCTCTTAAGATCAGGGGAGTGAGGTTTACACGCACAGCACTTACTGGCCTACGTTACACTCACCCCCCTAAACCTTACTCCCATCCGGGTCACGGCACCAAATATAACCGGTGCTAATCAACCCGCTCTGAGCGGTATTCAGTCGTGGGAGGCGGGCACGCAACAAGGACATTAAAGACTGTAGCCTCTAGCGCAGGGGTTTTCAAACTGGGGTCTGGAGACCCCCAGGGGTCCTCCAGAGGGTTCTAAGGGGTCCCCAGAAAATTTCAGAGAATAAATAGACAAAGCAAAAATGTATAAAGTCTACCGAACATTCTAACTGTTTCAGTTCTAAATGTTTCTCCACTTTCTTCCCGTATACATACTTTCCAGAATTGTATATGTTTGCTTTGTGTCTTTCTAGTGAGTTTTTCTCACTGTAGTCCCCTTTATCTTGCTCACTGGGGTTGCAAGGTATTCTTAACACAGTACGTAAGCTGCTTACATTTATTGTGAAAGTTTCTTATACAAATAATTTTTAATTGAAAATGTTCTTCTTCAGGTTTATACATCCAACATTAAGTATATAGCCAATTTAGGTTTGGAAACAATATGTTGTATTTATAATATCACACTTACTATTTATCTAACATTTAATGTTTTTTCATGCATAAAAATAGATGGATTTTAGGAAGGGGGTCCCTCATAAAAGGTTTATCAAATTTGGGGGTCCTTGGCATCATAAAGTTTGAAAACCCCTGCTCTAGCGTGCCTCTTGATGCCAGGGGAGTGAGGTTTACATTAAGAGCTCTTATTGGCCTACGTCCATTACACTCCCCTAAATCTCACTACCCTCCGTGTCACGGCACCAAATGTAACCGATCCTAAACGACCCGCTCTGAGCAGAATTCGAACCGGGTTGGTTCATTTTACCTTTAAATACAAGACGATTCCATATTTTACGGGATTGGTGGCAACCCTACCGCCGTGGGAAGTGGGCACACTAACAAGGACATTAAAGACTGCAGCTGCTAGCCTCTTGAGATCAGGGGAGTGAGGTTTACATGAGAGATCTTACTGGCCTCACACCCCTAAACCTCACTCCCATCCAGACACCAGTTATAAAACATTTAATTCTGCGTTGTGGAGTTAGACACAGGACAGCAGGTGATGGTATCTTTTATTCATCCCCCTCATACAAAACACAAACAAGCAGCCTCTTTCAATGAATCACCCTTGTTCTCTCTCTCTCATTCAGTTACACTGCAAAAGGGCCAAAATGGAGCATCAAACATAAATAGAGTAAAGAAAAATCACATTATATTTGCTCTCATCCCTCACTCAGCACATCACATCATTTGTTTATTACTAATCCTATTTTCGTATTCACTTCCTCTATATTTGTATATTTGTCCATTCTCCTTTTTGCTTATTGACATCTGTGTTGGACGGTAATAGGAAACAACACTGTATAGATTCTATGTTATATTTTGTGCTTTAACGTTGACCTTTTTAGTGATTTACATTTCTAATTATGTCTATTACTTTTGCAATACATAACAAAACAAAGGGTCACCAATGTTAACAGGTTTTCAACTTAAAAGTGCACTATAATATTAGCATTTGAACTGGTTACTACAGTTTAAGACTATAAGCCTAGACTATAAATTGATCAATGTATACGTTTGCAATGTTTTTATTGCCAAGGCTTTTTAGGTCAGGTAGCATTTAGGATCTCTAACTCTAACTCTAACGTTTCCTGGTTTCCATAGCTATGTTTTCTGTCAACTGGCAACCCAGGGTGGCAACAAAACAGACATTAACACAGAATACACATTTCAAAGTAGAATAACTGGAAACATGTTAAGTACAAATACGTGTTTCTCTGAAAAACAATGCTACAGCCAGTTATTCAACTTTGAAATGTGGCAACCCGCGTGAGCGACTGAGTCTAAGGAGGAGAGGGCTGGGAAAAAAATTATATTTTGAATTTGAAGCTAATATTAAAGTGCACTTTTAAGTAGTTCAAAAACCTGTTAACATGCGGTGCGAAATTGGTGACCCTTTCTATGTTTAAAAAAAAAAAATGTACTACATAAGTAATAGACAGAACTGTTATTCATAAAAAATCAGAAATGTACAGCATGTTTGCTATTACCGCCCATCACCGATTTACACAACACCATTATCATCTAAAAACAGAAAACTTTTTTATAAATACAAATGCTACAAAACTACAAAAACATGAATCTGTCAAAACGGTGACGGCATGCACAATCTTCATTTGAAAGCCACGTTTCTAGCATCTGTAAAACTGCATTCTTCCATCTTAAAAATATATCTAAATTATGACATGCTCTCAATGCGAAATGCTGAACAGTTATTTCATGCATTCACGACCTCAAGGCTAGATTATTGTAATGCTCTACTGGGTGGTTGCCCTGTACGCTTAATAAACAAACTGCAGTTGCTCTTAACACATTATACTCCATCACGTGGTCTCAAAATTCTGGCCAGTTGATAATACCTAGAATATCAAAATCAACTGCAGGCGGTCGATCCTTTTCCTATTTAGCACCTAACCTCTGGAACAGCCTTCCTAGCATTGTTCAGGAAGCAGACTAAAAATGCATCTCTTTAACCTGGCAAACACATAACAATAAATAATTGTTAGGCTGCATAAATTAGGTCAGCTGGAACCGGGAACACTTCCCATAACACCTGATGTACTCGTTATGTCATAAGAAGAATGGCATCTGCAGTAATATTAGTCACCTTGTTTATCTCGAGGTTGACAGTAGTCAGCCGGATCCAGACCGTATCCAGATCAGATGAAGGACCTGCACCTAGACACGTCCACAACGCATCCCTAAAGTGTCCCCTGTGACACCTCCTTCACTTTACCTCTGTACAGGTGAAAAAGCTATCGAAATGATTCCCGTTCACATGGATCCACGTAACGACTAAGAACGCTGTATTATGCATGCCAGACAATAAGTAACATACATACATGCATACGTATTCAAACGCGCTTGCCTATAGACTAAACACGTAATGCATGCCGTCACCGCTCTCACAGATTCATGTTTTTTTTCCCATTTTTCTATTTACACAAAGATGATAACGGTATCGTTTCAAAACTATTTCAAAGTTTGCGTTCTCTAGCCACTAAACACTGTTGCCATGCAAATGAACGGCCAGAACGCATTGAAAAGTTTTCTGTTTTAGTTAAAAATGGTGTCGTGTTTGGCCCCAAAGTAAATAACTAAGGATTTTTTACAACGGAAATGAATCAATAGAAACGTCTCGGTTACGTATGGTAACCCTCGTTCCCTGAAGGAGGGAACGTACGTCGGACATCACCGACGAATTGGGATCACTTCTGGGAGCCCCTATCAACTTCGAGATATAGAGAACGGGCCAATGGCCATTGGCGTGCGAGATTTGCATCTCGCGCTCCGCCCCGCGCTGCGGGTATAAACAGGAGGCGAATGCAGCGCACTATTGTTTTTCACTGAGGAGCCGAACTAGTGACTCGGCCATGCAGTGATGGTACAGCAACTGTGGCGACGGGACGTACGTCTCCGTTCCCTCCTTCAGGGAACGAGGGTTACCATACGTAACCGAGACGTTCCCTTTCAGTCGGTCACGTTCGACGTACGTCGGACGTCACCGACGAATTGGGATCCCTTTGGAAAACGCCACAGTTACTACCACTTCCAGCGCCCAGCGAGAGCCCCTCAGACCCCGTCTGTTCCGGGCGGGGAATTCACGCAGGGAAGTCACACTGCTATTCCGCAAGACCCACTTCAGCAGACTATTGGATAACGCTGGGAAAGCGTGCCCAGAGGGACGCTGCGGAAGCCACATCATGCCCGAAGGGAGTTACCATGTGGAAAATACACGTATGGACTGGCCGTGGGCAGTGCAACATACAGAAGTCCCAGGGGTGGCCCCGGCCAAACAGGCGGGGGAACAACACCTAACTGAGACGGCAGAGAGCTCTGCCGAGGGAAAGACACGGGCTCGCCGTAGGGAGCCGTACCGTGGAAGAATACACATATGGGACCGCCGTGGGGGTCACAACATATGGAACCCAGCCTAACACAAGTTCCACCAATGCATACGAGTGTTAGACCTGGCATCGGACGCTCCGTCACATCCGACTGCCGCGGGTTGCGGAGGACTCAACAGGGTTCGCCGTTCTGGGGAACTCGACTGGAGCATATAAGCGCACGTATCCGTTCCAAAGGGAAGGGAGTGGCGCAGCAAGCCGACACTTAGAACGGGCACTTCGGATGTTACTGACTATGGGAAGCGAGCACACAGGAAAATACCGGCTCTACACGGAGGCTATAAAATCTAGCGAACGTGTTAGGTGTCGCCCAGCCCGCAGCTCTACAATATCTGTCAGCGAGGCGCCACGAGCCAACGCCCAGGAAGAAGAGGATATAGAGGGAGAGCGAGGCGGTTTTAGTCTCCTCGCCCCCCTCAGGAACCTGATGATCAGATCGTGCTTTCCTAGAGACTTACCACCTACCATGTCATGATTAGCGGCGATAGCGGCAACATAGACTTTGAGGGTGGAGGGAGACAGCCTTCGCTTCAACCCGTCCTGTAGGAAGGAAAGCACAGAACCGACCGAACATCTCCGGGGGTCTTCTCAGCGAGAAGAACACCAGTCGACGAACAGGTTCCACTTCAACGCATAGAGGCGCCTCGTAGAGGGAGCTCTAGCGGAAGTGATGGTGTCTACCACAGCCTGTGGTAGGCCACCTAGAACCTCCGCGTCCCGTTCAGGGACCAGACACCGGACACGGGTGCCAAAGGGTGCCCCGTCTCTGAGTCAGGAGGTCCTTCCTCAGAGGAATGGGCCAGGGAGGTGCTGTCGCGAGAACCAAGTCCAGTTGGGCCAATACAGAGCAACCAACAGGACTTGCTCCTCGTCCTCCCTGACCTTGCACAGAGTCTGTGCAAGAGGGCTCACTGGGGGGAAACGTATACTTGCGTAAGCCCCGGGGCCAGCTGTGTGCCAGCGCATCCGAGCCGAGGATCCCCTCGGTCAGGGAATAAAACAACTGGCAGTGGGTCGTGTCCGGGGCGGCAAACAGATCTACCTGTGCGCTCCCGAAGCGACTCCAGATCAGCTGGACCACCTGGGGATGGAGTCTCCACTCTCCGGGGAGCACTGGCTGTCGTGAGAGCTCGTCGGCCGCACGATTGAGCAGGCCCGGAATGTGAATGGCACGAAGCGACCTCAGATGCTTCTGACTCCATAGGAGGAGATGGCGGGCGAGTTGAGACATGCGACGGGAGCGTAGACCACCCTGTTTGTTGACGTACGCAACGGCCGCAGTGTTGTCCGTACGGACCAGAACGTGCTTGCCTAGTAGCGCCGTTTTGAAGCGGCCCAGCGCAAGACGAACTACTAACAACTCGAGGCAATTGATATGCCATTGCAGTTGAGGCCCCGTCCACAGACCCGAAACTGCAAGCCCGTTGTACGTGGCACCCCAGCCGGTGGATGAGGCATCCGTGGAGACAACAACATGCCTGGACACTTGTTCTAGGGAAACTCCTGCCCGTAGAAACGAAGGGTCCGACCACAGGCTGAAGGTTTGGCGGCACCTCTGAGTCACGGGGACACGGAGGGATCCGCTGTGCCACGCCCATCTCAGGACTCGGTCGTGTAGCCAGCGTTGAATCGGTCTCATATGAAGCAATCCGAGCGCCGTTACAGCGGCTGCGGATGCCATATGCCCCAGGAGCCTCTGAAAATGTTTCAGTGGTACCGCTGTCCTGCATTTGAACGAATTCAAGCAGTTCAACACCGACTGGACACGCTCCTCTGTGAGACGCGCTGTCAGATTGACCAAGTCCAGCTCCATACCGAGAAAAGAGATCCTCTGCACGGGGCAGAGTTTGCTCTTTCCCCAGTTGACCCGAAGTCCCAACAGGCTGAGGTGACTGATCACCGTGTCTCTGTATTCACACAACAGGGACAGTCCTGAAGGGAACGACCTTCAGGTCGATCGCTGCAAACCAATCTTGGGGACGGATGTACTCGAAAGTGCGCTTCTGCGTCAACATCTGAACGGGCGGTTTGTGAAGGGCCCGGTTCAGGACTCACAGGTCCAAGTTTGGTCATAACCCACTGCTTTTCTTGGGCACAATGAAGTAGGAGTTATAGAACCCCAACTTCATGTCGGCTGGAGGGACCGGCTCCAATCGCGTCCTTCGCCAGTAGGACTTCGACCTCTTTCCACAAGATGGGCGTCGCAGCTCCACACAACAGTGAAGTGGACGCCCAGAACTTGGGAGGATGCCGTGCGAACTGAATCGCATAGCCGAGCCTGGTGGTGCAGGTGAGTCAGCGGGACCGTCCCGGAAGTGCTAGCTAGGCTTCCGGAAACCGTACCATGAACACACCCGCCCCACAGACGTACCCGCAGTAGGGCAGCGAAGTGGAGGGCAGGGACCCGACCCAAGAGGCACAGCGTCCTGAAGTGGGGTCTGAGTGCGCACGCAGCACCTACCTGCCCCCACGGTTGGACAGAGGGTATGAGAGAAGGCATGGTAGCGTTCTCAAGCCATACGCTGCGGTCCGCTGGCGACTGAAGGAGGGGCAGAGAGTGGCAAGGCTTTGTGGCGTCACACACTGCCTACCTCACCTCCTTCCTCAGCGGGGAACAAGAGTGGCGAGGCATAGCGTCGCGCACTGCCGTCCTCACACCGCTGAGAAGAGGGGAATGAGAGTGGCGAGGCTCCCCGGCGTCGCACACTGCCATTCTCGCCCTCTTGTGGGGAGGGGAATGAGAGCGGCGCAGCTTCATAGCGTCACACGCTGCCATTTCTGAACTCCCGAGACCCAGAGGTATTGGAACTGCTCTTAAGAATTTGGGTACCACTGGCTGTAACACCGGTGGCGGAACAAAATTTAGCAATGATTCTCCACCCGGCCCTCCTCCGGGGAAGAGCAGCTTCAACCAAGTCCAGGTCACCCGTCTCAGCTGACTGGCAGCCAGGACGGGTGGCATCGCGGGATACCCATGGCGAGCAGACTGAGGGGTTCCATCTGCTTTGCACTGTGGAGGACTGCTGCACAGTCACCGACAGTGTCGCCGAAAAGGGTCACCTTGTGAGATGTGAGCATCGAGAGAGCGTACTCTGGCGACGTCTCACACCCCTGCAAGGTAGCCCAAGGGTGTTTCTGGACCAGGGTGGACATCGTCTGGCCAAGGGCCAGCGCTGTGACTTTAAATGTAAATCAGTCACTGTGCGCAGCTCAACCTCAGCTCAGAACTACCCTCGTGCACTAAGAGCGCAGGGCAGAGGTGGCCTGCCAGTGGCACTGCCACCTCACCGATGCGGGTAGTGAGAGAGAGGAAAACTTTATCCAGATTATGGCACCATTGGCACCCCATATTTTGGCACCAAATAGTTCCACACTGCCAAAGCTTTCCAATGCACATCCGGGAAAAAAGGCAAGGGGGCGGGCAAGGCGATTTACGCGTTGCACTACGCCTCAGCCACCCAGGAAAGCATGGCTGTCAAGTCTGAATCTGATTCAGCATGAGCACACACCATTATAGTGGGAAACTCAGCATCATCTTCATTTCCAGCTTATAACAGCCCTCTCTCCGATGCAGCGATTGACATCTGTCCTCTGCTAGAGCCCCAGATGAAACGCTAGGTCCCCTTTATTTTTTTATTTTTTATTTTTTTGGAAACAGCAATCCCACCTGTAAGCTACCAGCAGGCATGCAAGACTGTGAGCGTGGCCGTCGAGACGGCACACGGCACGCTGAACACTCAAGCCCCTATGAAGAAGGCAAGACGAACAACGCGCCAACGTGGTCATGCTCTCATGAGAGAACATGAACCACCCACGAACACAGTCTCATGCTTGCGATGCGATAGAGGAGTGAGGGCCCACGGAGATGTACTCGGCAGGGAAGCCCCACTGTAATCCTCAGGTCACCAAGGCTTATTAGCCGAAGTAGCCCCTCTCTGGTGCACCAGAAAAGAAACTAGATCGGGGAATAGGCGAAGGGACTCAACCCCGCTGTCAGCCGGCAGCTAGACGGCACACGGCGCGCTGAACACTCAAACCCTCACGAGGAAGGCGAGACGAACAACGCGCCGACGTGATCCCGTTCTCCTGAGAGAACATGGATCACCCACGAACGCAATCTCAACATGCTTATGCGAGAGGGATCGTGGCCGTCAAAGGACAGGAAACAACCGCATCCAGAAACGCACGGGTGGAATGACGTCTTGAAAAAGACGCAGTGTCACACCCGCGCTGCTCTTTTAGAAGAAAGCTCTTTTAAATGTGCTGAAGCACCCAGGAACGACCGCGGCAAAACACAGGAGAATAGTGCAGCCTGTGTATGCACTCACCGTTGGGAACGCCCTCACCAAACCAACAGTGCTGTAAAAACAGCAGTTTATCACTGTATCAGTGAGCTCGCGGCCGCCGCTGATCGTGCCTTCTCTCCCAGCACTCAAAGAAGCATCTTCTCTCGTTCTCTCTCTTTATGCTGAAGCAGGAACAGTCTCCTTCATCAACACCGTGTTCGGCTCCGAAGTGAATGACAATAGTGCGCTGCATTCGCCTCCTGTTTATACCCGCAGCGCGGGGCGGAGCGGAGCGCGAGATGCAAATCTCGCACGCCAATGGCCATTGGCCTGTTCTCTATATCTCGAAGTTGATAGGGGCTCCCAGAAGTGATCCCAATTCGTCGGTGACATCCGACGTACGTCGAACGTGACCGACTGAAAGGGAACCTTACTTTAGCTGGACAATAATATCACGTTGACATCAGACTTGAGAACCAATAAGGTTTGTATGCAGTTTCTTAATGACGCTCACTCCATGTAAACAAACTAACTATCTCAGAAGCACACCATTCAAAGGAGGGAGGACACGATTAGAGTTAATACAACTTAAAGTCTCGCAATCGAATGAATTCAGAAGACTTAAGCTAACACACACAAACCATGTGGACTACTTTTATGGTATTTTTATGAGTTTTGGAGATTGTCAGTTACAATGATCCTTTCATTCTGTGTTTCACAGATGAAACATCATACGATTTGGAAAGATATGCGGGTGAGTAAATGACAGGATTGTCATTTTGTGCTAACTAGTCCCTTTTCATATTGGCCCAGTTGTTTCACAATAAACTTAACATCCCTCCAGTGCTTGGCCAGGTATTGGATGCTTTTCAGTTTGATATCTATTCAAGAAGAAATGTGATCATATTTAATACAGAGATGTACTGACACAGGTGTAAAAAATGCAAATAAGGGGAGCTAATTTTCCACACCTATTTTCCTGCTTTGAAGCGATGTGTGTAAACAAATACAGAGGAAGTAAAATGTAAAACATTTTTTTATAGAAAAATACACAAATGATGTGATGCGCTAAATGACGGATGAGACAGATATAATAATCACGTAGTTTAAAGCTGCAGACAGAAACATCAGACTCAGGACAGAAACACACAACCTCTAAAGTAAGAATAACTTACTGTTCATTCTTCAGACACAATTAGACTTTGAGATGTTAATATTGACTGAATGATTGTGAATCAAGTTATGCTGTTATATGCAAGTTATATGATTATGTTTTAATATAAGATGAATATGATTTTTTTTGTGTGTGTGTGTTTCTTCCTCAGAAATGGACCAAACTCTATATTTCGTTCTTCTTCTCATTGGTGAGTGTGTTTGTAGTTTTATTTATGGTTTATAGTTTCATCAGGTTTGACCCTGTTATGAAAAGCATTAAATCAAACCCTCTCTTTCACAGCTCTCTGCTCCGTATCTGAATGTGTTCAGCGTCAGTATCACTTTATAAACGAGAGGAAGACCTGGACTGAAGCTCAGAGATACTGCAGAGAGACTTACACAGATCTGGCCACCGTTGACAACATGAACGACATGAACGAGCTGAAGAAGAGTGTGACTGATGGAGGTGTTCAGTATGTCTGGATTGGGCTGCAGAAGACGGGTGTTGATAAATGGCAGTGGTCTTCAGGTGATCCTGCACTCTATCTGAACTGGGCTACTGGACAACCTGATGGCAAAGACGAGTGTGCTTTTATGAGAAATGGACAATGGAATGATTTACTATGTAGTAAAACACAGCCATTCATCTGCAACAACAGTGAGTAGAAACACCTAATGTAATAAATAATTATTTAACAAAAGATGCTTTATTTAGATGTAATGTAAATTGGAAAATGTTGTAGTGTAAATGAAAAACATCACAATGTAGTAGGGAGAGCCGGGCACAACCTAACGCTTTCTGACTTTCTCAGTTTGTGTAAATCCACTTGTGGTTCAGAGTATTTATTTTTCCCCACATTATTTGCACACGTCTAGTACAATTATGTGGTTTTGTTTCATTAATACAGTGTATACTTTTTTCTTGATTTACCCCGAAAGAATGGAAGTGAAATGAGACAACATGCCCCATATTTGGGGTACATTATAACATGAGCATATGACAGATTAACATGTTATCTGATATAATCAAAAAAAATATACAGGACAAACTAAAATATTGTGTCAATAAAATACAATTATTAACTTTTTCAAATTAAATAATGTGCATTTTTAAATCCTTAAACATATAACATTTTTTGAGTTTGTCAACAAACACACTTTATTCACCTTTTTCTAATTGTTTCTTAATATAATTCATAAAAGTATAGAATATAATATCATAGTTCTATTAGGGGCTCATTGTGACAACATGCCCCGCCTGCTCCACTGGGAATAACCCCGGCTCGTGTCTTCTGCTGTTAGATCAGATTTAAAGAATTCTCAACCGTTAAATAACAGATATAAGATTAAAATAGTATCAGATTTGTCTTATTTTAAATAAACACAAAAAATAAAGATGAAAAATAAACTTAAGTAAGAAATTTACTTTTACTATGATTAAATAAATGTTCAGTGATATCTTCCAAAGATTTTTTTAATTTTGGCACATTTTTTTCTCTATATAGTGTTGATATGGCAACTAGTAAATACACTAAGTTTCCTCATTCTGGCATGTGTGGAAATTTTTAAACCATGTGTGTTACAACTAACCCCGCGTTAGGTTATGCCCCGCTCTAAAGTAAAATCTCCTTTTGAAATGTTGTGCCAAATATATCTGACAATTGTTAACAGAAAAATTCACAGAAAGAGAAAAGATCTACCAACCCTTAGTTTAAAGATCTCATAGTAATATTAATAATCTTTCAAATGCGCAGACATGTCTGATGCTTCCACCGCTGCTCTTATTCACATCCAAACCATAAATCAGTGTGAGAATAATGAACAAACTGACTCATGAATCTGTTTCTATGTGTTTTTCTTAAAGTGAGCACAGGACTCGTCTTTGTCAATCAGATGATGAAGTGGAGAGACGCTCAGAGTTACTGCAGACAGAATCACACTGATCTGGTCAGTGTGAGGAACCAGAATGAGAATCAGCAGATTCAGAAGTTCATCAATGATCGTCACATATCTAATGATGTCTGGATCGGTCTGTTCAGAGACTCATGGCAGTGGTCAGATCAGAGGAACTCCTCATTCAGAGACTGGAATACTGGTGAACCTGATAATAGTGGAGGTGTTGAAAACTGTACAGTGATCGAACCAAAGGCTCTGGGACAATGGCATGACATCTCTTGCAACAGCCAATATCCTTTTGTGTGTCATGAAGGTGAGCAGATCCTCACAAAACACACACAATCCATCCATCACCTCCAGATATCTTAAAGTTCACGCTACATGTCTGACATGACAAATTCCTCCACAGTGTTTGTTCTGCATGTTGTTTTTGATCAGTCTCTCTCTAGTTTTTGCTTGTGGTTTGTTTTGTGTCCAGATAAACTGATTCTGATCAAAGAGAACCGGACGTGGTCTGAAGCTCTGAGATACTGCAGACAGAATCATGTGGATCTGGTCTCGGTTCATTCAGAAGAGATGCAGCGTGAGGTGATGAATGTGGTTAAACAGGCGTCTACTGCGGAAGTGTGGTTGGGTTTACACAACTACTGCATCATGAACATGTGGCTCTGGCTGAGCGGAGAGATCGTGTGCTATCAGAACTGGGCTCCAGGGAACGGAACGACACCGGAAAACTGCCGCCTCGAGAAGAGAAAGGGAGCAGTTCAGTCTGGAGGAGATCAGCGCTGGATCAGCCGTCCTGAAACTCACAAACTCAACTTCATCTGTACAAATTATGAGTGAAAAGACAAGCGTTTGTGTGTTTACTTAGGGTGCTTTCACACTTGGCTTGATTGCCTGGTCCGAACCAGATTTCAACTGCTCCCCCTCCTCCTGCCCCTGTTGGACTATGTTCATTATATTATTTGGGTCCAAACCACAGTGCATTTTATATTTTGGTTTTTGAACCTTTGGTTTTGTTTCCAAAGTGTCCGCAGATACTAACTATACATTATTTCTGCTTGCAGTGCATCAGTCACGCTTGTCAGGAAACATGAACTGTACCCCAGACCACCCTTCTTAGGTGAACTCGGGTATGGTTTGTGTGTACACACCCGAGAAAACAGCGCTCACATCATCCAAACGAACCGAACTCTGATGTAAATTGAACCACCGAAAGTGCCCGTGTGAAAGCACCCTTTCATTCACTGTTTTCATCATTTTGTCATATTTACTTGTATATGTTTGATTTGATCTTAACACAGCTAACAGGGAACATTATCATATCTCTGGCTAAAGTTCTGGTTCTCTCACAGTTGTAAACAAATATTGTTCCAGTAACATTAATAGAATAGTTATTCAAAGTTATCTGTTCTTTAATAATGTTCTTTAAAGGTTAGCACAAAATTGCTATTTACACATTGTTTGTATAAGGTTTTTTAAAATGTCCCCATAATGTTGGAACATTGGAACATCCTTTAAACATTTAGGATGAAAACTAACTTCAAATGAATGAGGATATGTTTGCTGTTTTAAAAGAACATCATTGGAACGTGGGAATGTTTTGTAGCCTGTCCTAAAGTTATTGTTCCTAACTTTTCTCTTAATTATTAAATCACTTTAATAAACACATTCAAAACAATGTTCATGAAATCAACACATATTGTCATTAATATTTGAAGAATGCTCACATAATAATGGCAGAAATCATTCTTTGAACATCATTCTTCATCCTTTAAACTGAATGTATGAAGCAAACTGCTGAAATATCAACAACACTAATAACACTGAAATAAGAGCATGCAGATTATCAGACAGTGGGTGTTATGTTGCCTTTGTTAATATAGCAACAGTTGATTTCTTTCAGTTTTAAGAACTGACATGTAAGATGGACATGTGTAAAATATATATCAATTAATTCATGATGCCTAATTTAGAATTTAATGTTATATGTGCAAATAGAACTTTGTTGTTAAGCGTCACTTATCTTAAAATCACAATCCCCATTATAACCACCTGTGGCAAGCAGTGCGTAGCTGAAAGCCGCGGGAACGGAGCATGGCCAGTGGCGTGACTACTAATGAGCATCACCTGAGCACAACACTGGTCTTGTGTCTCACGGAAGAGATTGGACCTGCTGCTGCTCCAGCCACTGCTCCTGTTTCCACTGCTCCTACAACCACTGCCTCAGCTCCTGTTCCTCCTGCAACCACTGCCCCGGCTGCTGCTCCTCCTGCAACCACTGCCCCAGCTGCTACTCCTCCCGCAACCGCTGCTGCTCCTTCCGCAACCACTTCCCCAGCTGCTGCTCCTCCTGCAACCACTGACCCAGCTGCTGCTCCTCCCACAACCACTGCCCCAGCTGCTGCTCCTCCTGCAACCACTGCCCCAGATGCTGTTCCTCCCGCAACCACTGCCCCAGCTGCTGCTCCTCCTGCAACCACTGCCCCAGATGCTGTTCCTCCCGCAACCACTGCCCCAGCTGCTGCTCCTCCCGCAACCACTGCCCCAGCTGCTGCTCCTCCTGCAACCACTGCCCCAGATGCTGTTCCTCCCGCAACCACTGCCCCAGCTGCTGCTCCTCCCGCAACCACTGCCCCAGCTGCTGCTCCTCCTGCAACCACTGCCTCAGCTGCTGCTCCTCCTGCAACCACTGACCCAGCTCCTCCTCCTCCAACAACCACTGCCTCAGCTGCTGCGTCTCCTTCAACCACTGCCTCAGCTGCTGTTCCTACAGCAACCATTGCCCCAGCTGCTGCTCCTCCTGCAACCACTGACCCAGCTCCTCCTCCTCTAACAACCACTGCCTCAGCTGCTGCTCCTCCTGCAACCACTGCCTCAGCTGCTGCTCCTCCTGCAACCACTGCCTCAGCTGCTGCTCCTCCAACAACCACTGCCCCAGCTGCTGCTCCTCCCGCAACCACTGCCTCAGCTGCTGTTCCTCCCGCAACCACTGCCTCAGCTGCTGCGCCTCCTTCAACCACTGCCTCAGCTGCTGTTCCTACAGCAACCATTGCCCCAGCTGCTGCTCCTCCTGCAACCACTGACCCAGCTCCTCCTCCTCTAACAACCACTGCCTCAGCTGCTGCTCCTCCTGCAACCACTGCCTCAGATGCTGCTCCTCCTGCAACCACTGACCCAGCTCCTCCTCCTCCAACAACCACTGCCCCAGCTGCTGCTCCTCCCGCAACCACTGCCTCAGCTTCTGTTCCTCCCGCAACCACTGCCCCAGCTGCTGCTCCTCCCGCAACCACTGCCTCAGCTGCTGTTCCTACAGCAACCACTGCCCCAGCTGCTGCTCCTCCTGCAACCACTGACCCAGCTCCTCCTCCTCCAACAACCACTGCCTCAGCTGCTGCGCCTCCTTCAACCACTGCCTCAGCCCCACTGCCCAAGCAGACAGTGCCTCGTCAGAAATACATGAGGAAATAATCAAGGTTTGACAAAGAAGATACCAAAAAGATTAAATAATACACAGAAACTATGCCACACAAAGAGTATTTACTAAGTGATATTCAAACGGTTCACAGGTTAGATAGACACACACCTGAATGGAACATCTTCAAAGATCTAAAGCAAATCAAATTAACTCTTTCCCCGCCAGCTCTTTTTGTTTTTTAAGTGCCAACGCCAGCATTTTTGATCATTCTCACAAAACTTTCATGGCCCCCAGATTTTTTTGTTGAATATCTGAATATGCAATAAATCAAAAGAAAAGAAAAAAAAGAAAGGAAAAAAAACCACAAACAAACAACAAAAAACATTTTTGGTAACACTTTTTTAAGGGTCCAGAATAATGCATTAGTTAAGCATTAATTAATGATTAACTTGTTCACAACTAAGCATTAGTTAAGCATGAACACACTAGTAATTAATGATTAACTTTACATTTTAAGGGTCCAGAATTATGCATTAGTTAAGCATAAGTAAACTAGTAATTAATGATTTACTTGCTCACAATTATGCATTAGTTATGCCTGCATTAACTCAGCACTAAATAGCCGGTGAGATTCTGGTAAAATTCACATTCCTGGAGCTAAATATTACATAATTGGGGTCGCTTCAACCCACGGACATGAAAAACCGAACTTGGCAACGCACCTCTAGCACCTCTACCTCTAGTGCTAAACACCCTCAAATGCAAGCTAAAGCACCCTCAGTTGATACTGTAATAATACTGGTGAAACAGATTTGGCAGATTTGCCCTGATGTAGCCAATCACAGATATAACGTTAGTTCTCTCGAAAGCGATGTCTAATCAGGTGTTTAAGTTAGTCAGAATCTCACCGCTCAAAACGCCAGAGTTTTATTCAGTGCTGCGTTAATGCAGGCTTGTGAAACCTCTCATTCACAAAGTGAGGACACTATGTAGCTAAGTAAGAGATTTATTGTGCATTGTTGACAACTTAATTTTTATAACGGAACTTTGTGAGATCGCGATGAACTGACAAAGCAACAGCATTTTAGTGAGCGATCTTGGTTCGCTTTCGAGGCTACAGTAAAATTCATTGAATAAAACTATTGTTTTTCATGCTGCTAAGAGGACCAGTGGCCAATTGCATGCTGCAAATTTTCGAAAGTGACATATATATAGATGCTGGATTCACTCTGCACGAGACAGAAATATCCTCCTGAGACCCAGAATCGATGTTTTGCCCCTGTAGAAGTAATATTTTAGCGAATTCCACTTACTGGTAAAAGTGATGATAAACTTACATTTCTCACTGTACACTG
This sequence comes from Rhinogobio ventralis, assembly GCA_039654625.1. Lineage (NCBI taxonomy): Eukaryota > Metazoa > Chordata > Actinopteri > Cypriniformes > Gobionidae > Rhinogobio > Rhinogobio ventralis. The sequence goes on along the minus strand of CM077193.1, from coordinate 51,232,311 downwards.
CTATGGTGGAGCCGTTGCTTAGCCTACATCTGCACTTTACTAGAGCACCCTCAGTGATTTCAGAAGAACCCTCAGTGATTTGATTCTGTAACCGGGCCTGACTGTGGATAGGAGCATGTGCTATAAATGTCATAAATGCCTAAAGCATGAAGAGCGTGAGCCCATATATTTACAGACCAAACCAGTTTGGTTGCCAACATTCTTTAAAAGATCTTTTATGTTTTGCAAAGTCATACAGGTTTGAAACGAGTCTGACATAACATTGAAAGTTTTCTTCCACTAAGATCAAGAAAACTGGACATTTTAACATTTCCATAACCAAAAGAGTATGTTTGGGAAACATTCTTAGAACAAACATTTGTTTGCTGGGATGTCTGTGTGTACACATGATATTGGCAACCTTGTATTAATTCATGTTGCTCTAATGCCATCTGCTGGACAGAGAGTTCACGTAACATGGTATATACCTTTCACTTTACAACTATATTTATTTGAATGATTTAGTTCTTCAGATGCCTGAAACATTCAGACCCGATTCTCAGGCGGCGCTAAACCTGAAACAAAAGCAAGAGCACCTGCCACGTACAAAACGTATAAATGCGGTATTTACTCTGGATGATGGTTATAACCATAGTATGGGACAAAAATATGATGTCAAAATAGATTTGACATGCATTAAGATTTGACTGCATTCAGCAAAGTAAATGCAGACTAAATTAATAGAAAAATATAGAAATTATGAATTGTTGTTGTAATTATTTGTAAAAGTAGCTTAATGACTAATAAATCTTTCAACACACATTGATAAAATGAGGTTTTATTCTGTAAGAGAGCAAAATCTCAAATGTCAAGCGTGACAGAGAACGCCCAAACAGAGAATTCACCTTCATTGTTCTCCTCCACCCATCACTATTTGGAATCATCACTGAAGATGAAAGATGACCAGATTTCACTGTCAATTCATTTTACAGCATCGCTATGAACAAACTTTTCATTGTTCAACTTGATTTGTTTTCTTTCATTTTCAGTTTTAATGGAAACAAAACAAAGAAAGGGATTAAGCCTTAACCTATTCATTCAGTTATACCTGTTTTACCTGTACTGGTTTACACAAATTAAAATCTTTTTAATGATTTCTGTTCCTCCATTGACAGCTACACAATTACCACTTTGCTGCTTCAAATGAATTGAGTGGTTTAGTCAAAATTTTCTGAAGAGACTCGCTCGCTTTATATGATGAACAGATTGAATTTAGGCTTTTTATTCAAATAAACATTCATCAATTCACACATCAGTTGTGGTAAACGGAAGCTCAAGCATGTTCACTTGATGTGGGTTCCAATGAGGTTCATTCTCGTGTTACGCAACACGTTTGAGCTTCAGCAAGAACCAGTGAGGTTCATTCTTGTGTTACGCAACACGTTTGAGCTTTAGCAAGAACCAGTGAGGTTCATTCTCGTGTTACGCAACACGTTTGAGCTTCAGCAAGAACCAGTGAGGTTCATTCTCGTGTTACGCAACACGTTTGAGCTTCAGCAAGAACCAATGAGGTTCATTCTCGTGTTATGCAGCACGTTTGAGCTTCCTCAAGAACCAATGAGGTTCATTCTCATGTTACGCAGCACGTTTGAGCTTCAGCAAGAACCAGTGAGGTTCATTCTCGTGTTACGCAACACGTTTGAGCTTCAGCAAGAACCAATGAGGTTCATTCTCGTGTTACGCAGCACGTTTGAGCTTCCTCAAGAACCAATGAGGTTCATTCTCATGTTACGCAGCACGTTTGAGCTTCAGCAAGAACCAGTGAGGTTCATTCTCATGTTACGCAGCACGTTTGAGCTTCAGCAAGAACCAATGAGGTTCATTCTCGTGTTACGCAGCACGTTTGAGCTTCCTCAAGAACCAATGAGGTTCATTCTCATTTTTACGCAGAACGTTTGGGCTTCAGCAAGAACCAGTGAGGTTCATTCTCGTGTTACGCAGCACGTTTGAGCTTCTTCAAGAACCAATGAGGTTCATTCTCGTGTTACGCAGCACGTTTGAGCTTCAGCAAGAACCAGTGAGGTTCATTCTCATGTTACGCAGCACGTTTGAGCTTCAGCAAGAACCAGTGAGGTTCATTCTCGTGTTACGCAGCACGTTTGAGCTTCCTCAAGAACCAGTTAGGTTCATTCTCATGTTACGCAGCACGTTTGGGCTTCAGCAAGAACCAGTGAGGTTCATTCTCGTGTTACGCAGCACGTTTGAGCTTCTTCAAGAACCAATGAGGTTCATTCTTGTGTTACGCAGCACGTTTGAGCTTCAGCAAGAACCAATGAGGTTCATTCTCATGTTACGCAGCACGTTTGAGCTTCAGCAAGAACCAGTGAGGTTCATTCTCGTGTTACGCAGCACGTTTGAGCTTCAGCAAGAACCAGTGAGGTTCATTCTCGTGTTACGCAGCACGTTTGACCTTCAGCGAGAACCAATGAGGTTCATTCTCGTGTTACGCAGCACGTTTGACCTTCAGTGAGAACCAGTGAGGTTCATTCTCGTGTTACGCAGCACGTTTGAGCTTCCTCAAGAACCAATGAGGTTCATTCTCATGTTACACAGCACGTTTGAGCTTCAGCGAGAACCAGTGAGGTTCATTCTCGTGTTACGCAGCACGTTTGAGCTTCCTCAAGAACCAATGAGGTTCATTCTCATGTTACGCAGCACATTTGAGCTTCAGCAAGAACCAATGAGGTTCATTCTCATGTTACACAGCACGTTTGAGCTTCAGCAAGAACAAATGAGGTTCATTCTAATGTTACGCAGCACGTTTGAGCTTCCTCAAGAACCAATGAGGTTCATTCTCATGTTACACAGCACATTTGAGCTTCAGCAAGAACCAGTGAGGTTCATTCTCATGTTACGCAGCACGTTTGAGCTTCAGCGAGAACCAATGAGGTTCATTCTCGTGTTACGCAGCACGTTTGACCTTCAGTGAGAACCAGTGAAGTTCATTCTCGTGTTACGCAGCACGTTTGAGCTTCCTCAAGAACCAATGAGGTTCATTCTCATGTTACACAGCACGTTTGAGCTTCAGCGAGAACCAGTGAGGTTCATTCTCGTGTTACGCAGCACGTTTGAGCTTCCTCAAGAACCAATGAGGTTCATTCTCATGTTACGCAGCACGTTTGAGCTTCCTCAAGAACCAATGAGGTTCATTCTCGTGTTACGCAGCACGTTTGAGCTTCAGCAAGAACCAATGAGGTTCATTCTCATGTTACGCAGCACGTTTGACCTTCAGCGAGAACCAGTGAGGTTCACTCTCGTGTTACGCAGCACGTTTGAGCTTCCTCAAGAACCAATGAGGTTCATTCTCGTGTTACGCAGCACGTTTGAGCTTCTTCAAGAACCAATGAGGTTCATTCTCGTGTTACGCAGCACGTTTGAGCTTCAGCAAGAACCAGTGAGGTTCATTCTCATGTTACGCAGCACGTTTGAGCTTCAGCAAGAACCAGTGAGGTTCATTCTCGTGTTACGCAGCACGTTTGAGCTTCCTCAAGAACCAGTTAGGTTCATTCTCATGTTACGCAGCACGTTTGGGCTTCAGCAAGAACCAGTGAGGTTCATTCTCGTGTTACGCAGCACGTTTGAGCTTCTTCAAGAACCAATGAGGTTCATTCTCGTGTTACGCAGCACGTTTGAGCTTCAGCAAGAACCAATGAGGTTCATTCTCATGTTAGGCAGCACGTTTGAGCTTCAGCAAGAAACAGTGAGGTTCATTCTCGTGTTACGCAGCACGTTTGAGCTTCAGCAAGAACAAATGAGGTTCATTCTCATGTTACGCAGCACGTTTGAGCTTCCTCAAGAACCAATGAGGTTCATTCTCATGTTACGCAGCACATTTGAGCTTCAGCAAGAACCATTGAGGTTCATTCTCGTGTTACGCAACACGTTTGAGCTTCAGCAAGAAGCAATGAGGTTCATTCTCATGTTACGCAACACGTTTGAGCTTCAGCAAGAACCAGTGAGGTTCATTCTCATGTTACACAACACGTTTGAGCTTCCTCAAGAACCAATGAGGTTCATTCTCGTGTTACGCAGCACGTTTGAGCTTCCTCAAGAACCAATGAGGTTCATTCTCATGTTACACAGCACGTTTGAGCTTCAGCGAGAACCAGTGAGGTTCATTCTCGTGTTACGCAGTACGTTTGAGCTTCCTCAAGAACCAATGAGGTTCATTCTCATGTTACGCAGCACATTTGAGCTTCAGCAAGAACCAATGAGGTTCATTCTCATGTTACGCAGCACGTTTGAGCTTCAGCAAGAACAAATGAGGTTCATTCTCATGTTACGCAGCACGTTTGAGCTTCCTCAAGAACCAATGAGGTTCATTCTTATGTTACGCAGCACATTTGAGCTTCAGCAAGAACCAGTGAGGTTCATTCTCATGTTACGCAGCACGTTTGAGCTTCAGCGAGAACCAATGAGGTTCATTCTCGTGTTACGCAGCACGTCTGACCTTCAGCGAGAACCAATGAGGTTCATTCTCATGTTACACAGCACGTTTGAGCTTCAGCGAGAACCAGTGAGGTTCATTCTCATGTTACGCAACACGTTTGAGCTTCCTCAAGAACCAATGAGGTTCATTCTCATGTTACGCAGCACGTTTGAGCTTCCTCAAGAACCAATGAGGTTCATTCTCGTGTTACGCAGCACGTTTGAGCTTCAGCAAGAACCAATGAGGTTCATTCTCATGTTACGCAACACGTTTGAGCTTCAGCAAGAAGCAATGAGGTTCATTCTCATGTTACGCAACACGTTTGAGCTTCAGCAAGAACCAGTGAGGTTCATTCTCATGTTACACAACACGTTTGAGCTTCCTCAAGAACCAATGAGGTTCATTCTTGTGTTACGCAACACGTTTGAGCTTCCTCAAGAACCAGTGAGGTTCATTCTCATGTTACGCAGCACGTTTGAGATTCAGCAAGAACCAATGAGGTTCATTCTCATGTTACGCAGCACGTTTGAGCTTCCTCAAGAACCAATGAGGTTCATTCTTGTGTTACACAACACGTTTGAGCTTCCTCAAGAACCAATGAGGTTCATTCTTGTGTTATGCAGCACGTTTGAGCTTCAGCAAGAACCAATGAGGTTCATTCTCATGTTACACAACACGTTTGAGCTTCCTCAAGAATCAATGAGGTTCATTCTCGTGTTACGCAGCACGTTTGAGCTTCCTCAAGAACCAATGAGGTTCATTCTCATGTTACGCAGCACGTTTGAGCTTCCTCAAGAACCAATGAGGTTCATTCTCGTGTTACGCAGCACGTTTGAGCTTCAGCAAGAACCAATGAGGTTCATTCTCATGTTACGCAGCACGTTTGACCTTCAGCGAGAACCAGTGAGGTTCATTCTCGTGTTACGCAGCACGTTTGAGCTTCCTCAAGAACCAATGAGGTTCATTCTCGTGTTACGCAGCACGTTTGAGCTTCAGCAAGAAGCAATGAGGTTCATTCTCATGTTACGCAACACGTTTGAGCTTCAGCAAGAACCAGTGAGGTTCATTCTCATGTTACACAACACGTTTGAGCTTCCTCAAGAACCAATGAGGTTCATTCTCATGTTACGCAGCACGTTTGAGCTTCCTCAAGAACCAATGAGGTTCATTCTCGTGTTACGCAGCACGTTTGAGCTTCAGCAAGAAGCAATGAGGTTCATTCTCATGTTACGCAACACGTTTGAGCTTCAGCAAGAACCAGTGAGGTTCATTCTCATGTTACACAACACGTTTGAGCTTCCTCAAGAACCAATGAGGTTCATTCTTGTGTTACGCAACACGTTTGAGCTTCCTCAAGAACCAGTGAGGTTCATTCTCATGTTACGCAGCACGTTTGAGATTCAGCAAGAACCAATGAGGTTCATTCTCATGTTACGCAGCACGTTTGAGCTTCCTCAAGAACCAATGAGGTTCATTCTTGTGTTACACAACACGTTTGAGCTTCCTCAAGAACCAATGAGGTTCATTCTTGTGTTACGCAGCACGTTTGAGCTTCAGCAAGAACCAATGAGGTTCATTCTCATGTTACACAACACGTTTGAGCTTCCTCAAGAATCAATGAGGTTCATTCTTGTGTTACGCAACACGTTTGAGCTTTCTCAAGAACCAATGAGGTTCATTCTCATGTTACGCAGCACGTTTGAGCTTCAGCAAGAACCAGTGAGGTTCATTCTCATGTTACGCAGCACATTTGACCTTCAGCGAGAACCAATGAGGTTCATTCTCGTGTTACGCAGCACGTTTGAGCTTCCTCAAGAACCAGTGAGGTTCATTCTCATGTTACGCAGCACATTTGTGCTTCCTCAAGAACCAATGAAGTTCATTCTCGTGTTACGCAGCACGTTTGAGCTTCAGCAAGAACCAATGAGGTTCATTCTCGTGTTACGCAGCACGTTTGAGCTTCAGCAAGAACCAATGAGGTTCATTCTCATGTTACGCAGCACGTTTGAGCTTCCTCAAGAAGCAATGAGGTTCATTCTCATGTTACGCAACACGTTTGAGCTTCAGCAAGAACCAGTGAGGTTCATTCTCGTGTTACACAACATGTTTGAGCTTCCTCAAGAACCAATGAGGTTCATTCTTGTGTTACGCAACACGTTTGAGCTTCCTCAAGAACCAGTGAGGTTCATTCTCATGTTACGCAGCACGTTTGAGCTTCCTCAAGAACCAATGAGGTTCATTCTCATGTTTCGCAGCACGTTTGAGCTTCCTCAAGAACCAATGAGGTTCATTCTCGTGTTACGCAGCACGTTTGAGCTTCAGCAAGAACCAATGAGGTTCATTCTCGTGTTACGCAACACGTTTGAGCTTCAGCAAGAAGCAATGAGGTTCATTCTCATGTTACGCAACACGTTTGAGCTTCAGCAAGAACCAGTGAGGTTCATTCTCATGTTACACAACACATTTGAGCTTCCTCAAGAACCAATGAGGTTCATTCTTGTGTTACGCAACACGTTTGAGCTTCCTCAAGAACCAGTGAGGTTCATTCTCATGTTACGCAACACGTTTGAGATTCAGCAAGAACCAATGAGGTTCATTCTCATGTTACGCAGCACGTTTGAGCTTCCTCAAGAACCAATGAGGTTCATTCTTGTGTTACACAACACGTTTGAGCTTCCTCAAGAACCAATGAGGTTCATTCTTGTGTTATGCAGCACGTTTGAGCTTCAGCAAGAACCAATGAGGTTCATTCTCATGTTACACAACACGTTTGAGCTTCCTCAAGAACCAATGAGGTTCATTCTCATGTTACGCAGCACGTTTGAGCTTCAGCAAGAACCAGTGAGGTTCATTCTCATGTTACGCAGCACGTTTGACCTTCAGCGAGAACCAATGAGGTTCATTCTCGTGTTACGCAGCACGTTTGAGCTTCCTCAAGAACCAGTGAGGTTCATTCTCATGTTACGCAGCACATTTGTGCTTCCTCAAGAACCAATGAAGTTCATTCTCGTGTTACGCAGCACGTTTGAGCTTCAGCAAGAACCAATGAGGTTCATTCTCGTGTTACGCAGCACGTTTGAGCTTCCTCAAGAACCAATGAGGTTCATTCTCATGTTACGCAACACGTTTGAGCTTCAGCAAGAACCAGTGAGGTTCATTCTCGTGTTACACAACACGTTTGAGCTTCCTCAAGAACCAATGAGGTTCATTCTTGTGTTACGCAACACGTTTGAGCTTCCTCAAGAACCAGTGAGGTTCATTCTCATGTTACGCAACACGTTTGAGCTTCCTCAAGAACCAGTGAGGTTCATTCTCATGTTACGCAGCACGTTTGAGCTTCCTCAAGAACCAATGAGGTTCATTCTCATGTTACACAACACGTTTGAGCTTCCTCAAGAACCAATGAGGTTCATTCTTGTGTTACGCAGCACGTTTGAGCTTAAGCAAGAACCAGTGAGGTTCATTCTCATGTTATGCAGCACGTTTGAGCTTCAGCAAGGACCAATGAGGTTCATTCTCGTGTTACGCAGCAGGTTTGAGCTTCAGCAAGAACCAATGAGGTTCATTCTCATGTTACACAACACGTTTGAGCTTCCTCAAGAATCAATGAGGTTCATTCTCGTGTTACGCAGCACGTTTGAGCTTCAGCAAGAACCAATGAGGTTCATTCTCATGTTACGCAGCACGTTTGAGCTTCCTCAAGAACCAATGAGGTTCATTCTTGTGTTACACAACACGTTTGAGCTTCCTCAAGAACCAATGAGGTTCATTCTTGTGTTATGCAGCACGTTTGAGCTTCAGCAAGAACCAATGAGGTTCATTCTCATGTTACACAACACGTTTGAGCTTCCGCAAGAATCAATGAGGTTCATTCTTGTGTTACGCAACACGTTTGAGCTTCCTCAAGAACCTATGAGGTTCATTCTCATGTTACGCAGCACGTTTGAGCTTCAGCAAGAACCAGTGAGGTTCATTCTCATGTTACGCAGCACGTTTGACCTTCAGCGAGAACCAATGAGGTTCATTCTCGTGTTACGCAGCACGTTTGAGCTTCCTCAAGAACCAGTGAGGTTCATTCTCATGTTACGCAGCACATTTGTGCTTCCTCAAGAACCAATGAAGTTCATTCTCGTGTTACGCAGCACGTTTGAGCTTCAGCAAGAACCAATGAGGTTCATTCTCGTGTTACGCAGCACGTTTGAGCTTCAGCAAGAACCAATGAGGTTCATTCTCATGTTACGCAGCACGTTTGAGCTTCCTCAAGAAGCAATGAGGTTCATTCTCATGTTACGCAACACGTTTGAGCTTCAGCAAGAACCAGTGAGGTTCATTCTCGTGTTACACAACACGTTTGAGCTTCCTCAAGAACCAATGAGGTTCATTCTTGTGTTACGCAACACGTTTGAGCTTCCTCAAGAACCAGTGAGGTTCATTCTCATGTTACGCAGCACGTTTGAGCTTCCTCAAGAACCAATGAGGTTCATTCTTGTGTTACGCAACACGTTTGAGCTTCCTCAAGAACCAGTGAGGTTCATTCTCATGTTACGCAGCACGTTTGAGCTTCCTCAAGAACCAATGAGGTTCATTCTCATGTTACACAACACGTTTGAGCTTCCTCAAGAACCAATGAGGTTCATTCTTGTGTTACGCAGCACGTTTGAGCTTAAGCAAGAACCAGTGAGGTTCATTCTCATGTTATGCAGCACGTTTGAGCTTCAGCAAGGACCAATGAGGTTCATTCTCGTGTTACGCAGCAGGTTTGAGCTTCAGCAAGAACCAATGAGGTTCATTCTCATGTTACACAACACGTTTGAGCTTCCTCAAGAATCAATGAGGTTCATTCTTGTGTTACGCAACACGTTTGAGCTTCCTCAAGAACCAATGAGGTTCATTCTCATGTTATGCAGCACGTTTGAGCTTCAGCAAGGACCAATGAGGTTCATTCTCGTGTTACGCAGCACGTTTGAGCTTCAGCAAGAACCAGTGAGGTTCATTCTTGTGTTACACAACACGTTTGAGCTTCAGCAAGAACCAATGAGGTTCATTCTTGTGTTATGCAGCACGTTTGAGCTTCAGCAAGAACCAGTGAGGTTCATTCTCGTGTTACGCAGCACGTTTGAGCTTCAGCAAGAACCAGTGAGGTTTATTCTCGTGTTACACAACACGTTTGAGCTTCAGCAAGAACCAGTGAGGTTCATTCTCGTGTTACACAACACGTTTGAGCTTCAGCAAGAACCAATGAGGTTCATTCTCATGTTATGCAGCACGTTTGAGCTTCAGCAAGGACCAATGAGGTTCATTCCCGTGTTACGCAGCACGTTTGAGCTTCCTCAAGAACCAATGAGGTTCATTCTCGTGTTACACAACACGTTTGAGCTTCAGCAAGAACCAATGAGGTTCATTCTCGTGTTATGCAACACGTTTGAGCTTCAGCAAGAACCAATGAGGTTTATTCTCGTGTTACGCAACAAGTTTTATCTTTTTTAATGTACAAACAGCATGTTCAGGAATATTTTGTGTTTTGTATTTCATCTTTGTCCTTGTCACGGATGGTTGCCTTCAGCTTTCTCACTGGGGTTTGAAGGATTTATTATAAAACTGATGTCAAAACTGTGCTATACAAGTATATGCAATTAGATTGAAAATATTTCCAACTGCACTTTAATAGTGGGAAGAAAGTGATATACTGACAAATTAATACAAAGTTAATATTTTCCAGAAAATATTTATTTTATCTTTTGTATGTGATATCATAAAATAAAAATGATACATGCCTTTATATTTTTGAAGGGGGTTCTTAGCATCATATTGTTTGTTACATTAACTGAAATTGTTTGTTTTGTTTAACAGATTGCATATTAAAAATGATTCACCTTTTGTTTATTTGGGAAAGAGCTTAATAATAATATGTTTATGAATGAGTGTCCACACTACATATTAAATAAAATGCTATTAGGGCAGATAATAATAAAACATTTCAGATTTGTATTATAGAATATAAGGTATGAAACTGTAAAGTGATAAAAAAATATTGCTTTTAGAAATTTAGAGCTGGGTTGTCAAACTCAGCTCCTCGAGAGTCACAGTCCTGCAGTTTAGTTCCAACAAGCTCAAACACACACACACACCTGTAGTTGTCAAGCAATCCTGAAGGACTTGATTAGCTGGATCAGGTGCATTTAATTACGGTTGAAGCTAAACTGGGCTGAAAACAGAAAAACATTTTAAGCATTTTGGCCGTTCATTTACACGACAACAGCGTTTTGGGGGCCTGCAAACGCAAACTTTGAAAAACGGGTTTCAAAATGTGTACGTTTTTGAAAACTATACCGTATCATCTTTGTATCGCTAAACTGCAAAAATGCTAATTTGTGAAAACATGTGCATGCGTATTATGTGTTCAGTCTATAGGCGCGTAGTGTTTCTTTACAAAGTGACATCATGACCTACTGGCCAGGCAGCAGAATACAGCGTTTTTAATCGTCTTCGTGGATCCGTGTGAATGGGGATCATTTTGGCAACGTTTTTGACTGTACGTGAAAAACACAAAGGAAAACCTCTCAATTTTTTGTACATTGTTGTGTAAATGTACCCTTATAATATAATACAAGAAAACAGGAAAGGGCAATAAATGTATGCTTAAAGCAAAATCTGAGGTTACATGCTATTGGTGCAGATCCACTTTCATAATTCTAATGTTAAATCTTTACTTTTTTTTATATTCATTTTTAAATTTTTTAGCTTTAAAAGCAACATCAACAAACTGGTGTACATTCTCAACCACATGTTTTGCTAACTCAAAGTTGCTATCTATTGCTCTTCTCATTGCGTCCTTCATTGAATCAGCGTCTTCAGCTGCTTCCCATCCAATGATACTTCCTCCAACCACTCCTACAACCGGTGCTCCGAGGACGACACCTGCCGCTACATTCCCAGCTGCCACTGCTGCTCCAGCTGTCGCTCCTCCTGTAACTCCTCCGCCCACAGCCATTGTTACTACTTCCTTTCCTTTACTTAGTGCAGCATCCATGACTGTTTGCATCAGTGAGGGAATGTCTTGCTTTAGAAGAATCACAACTGAGGTCCCCAGTACTAAAATGGCCAGACAGCCACCAGTCACCGCCCCTGTCAGCGCTCCTACAGTCTTGCGTGACAAATTGGCTATTGGAAGAAGACCCTTTTTAGAATTTATAAAGTCTGTCATTACACATTTCTAAAAATGTCATATTTTCAAAACTTGTTTCAATTATTAAACAGTAATCTGGATCACATTTAAAATGCAAAAGTTAGTTTTTTTGTAATCGCTGCAATAGAAAATAGGCATTTTTTGGTAGCTTTCACTGATATGAGATACAACATTAGTCAGTCGTTTGCATATATATTTACAAAATTCAGTGACCAGAGGCTCATTTTATAGGTGATAATTTAACATACCTCCCATTATCCTTTACTGCTGATGATGTCGGCCTCTGTAATATAAGTAATACTGTCATTAAACCATTTTTTATACTAAATTTGTATTTGCAGTGCAGCATGTGAGGCAGAAGGACAACATGGAACAGCCTATCCCAGATAGCAAGCAATACAAGCAAGTTAAATCAATGGTAATGTGTCAATGTTAACTGCATTGAATCCACATCATTTTTGCACATGCTATTAATGTTGAACAATTTTTTGAAATCTCATCCAAAAATCAATGGTAATGGCATTGAATCAATGTTACAGTGTGATGTTGGTTCAACGTCATGCTCGTACTCTCAGCAAATGAAACAATTTCAATAAATCATCAACATCTAAACCTCCTGTAGACGTCTGACAGAAATAAAGTCAGTCTGGTCAGTAATGCGTGAAGCTGGTAATGCTGTTTGTGGAGTAGTTTAATCCTCCTCTGCTGAGATCTTCAGAGATTTAATGTCTTCTTTTATCTTCAGTTGATTTCAGGCTGTGTGGCTTTAGTTGTAGTTAATGTGTTTCATGACGTTGAACCATCATCACATTGTAACAATGATTCAATGCCATTACAACTGATTTTTGATAAATTAAAAAAACTGATAAATTTCAACATTTTTCAACATTAATTGCGGCTGCAAACGTGAAGTTGAGTCAATGCAGTTAACATTGATACAATAACGTTGTTTTGATGGTGGCTTGCTATATGGGTATTAATTCAGAAAAACAATATCTGTAAAACAGTTTTGTAATTACCTGCCGTGATGCACCTGTTCTGTTAGGCTGTAGATTAATCACTGATGTAAATACAAATGACATGATATGAGAAAGAAATCATGAAAATTACAAATATGAAGAAAATTATGATCAAATATAAACTTTTAGTTACCAATGAAATAATATACAGTACTCACATCCACTTACAAACTCTGTCTGTTGATATACCAAGCAAGATATGAAGAGTGTGAAGACAGAAAAGGGAGCTTCGCGTTCTTCAACAACAGGAGTCGTGTACACATACTGTATTTACACCTTTCTAGAACACTTTCATTTTCATGGGTACCACAAACATGTTGTCAAACCCGAATTCAGCACAAACCTAAAACACAAAGACAAAAACGCCACAAATTTAAAGTATGCAAAAAATTCCAGTTGTTATTCCACTAAACTGCTTAGCAATATGTGCAAATAATGTATTACCATAAATACACTACTGCAAAACTGTTATGTACAAGTGGACAGTGCATTGTCTAGTGCAGGGGTCCCCAAACTACGGCCCGGACCGGCCCTCTGAACAATGCCAGAGACATATTTTGAAAATGTAATTTTGAATATATGTTTTAATCGGTGTTGGGGAAAGTTACTTACAATATTGCATTACTCCCTTAAAAAGTAACTAATTACGTTACTTAGTTACGTTTTCAGAAAATAATGGACACATTACTCAGTTTTGTATGATGTTAATACTTTACTGGAGAACTGTATATTTATCACATGTAGTTTTAGAAAAAAAAGAAAGACGCATTTAAGCCCAACAGTCTCATTGAATTCTATGCTGCCCAAACATCAAAAGGCATGCAATGAAGATGTCCACACTTTTTGGCAGCACGTATATCTGTGAGCAAACCTTTTCACGCATGAAACTAATAAAAACTGAACATTTGCATCAGTCTTTGAGACTTGCTGTGACAGGAATGGAACCTGACATTGTACTTCTCACCAGCCAGAAGCAAGCCCACAGTTCACATTGATGTAATTTTCTGTTACAGACAGACCCGGCCCCCCATTAAAGAAAGGAAAAATTATGTGGCCCTTACAGAAAAAAAGTTTGGGGACCCCTGGTCTAGTGTGAGGTACAATGAGTGTTCCCACTGAAGCTAAGCAGGGCTGAGCCTGGTCAGTACCTGGATGGGAGACCTCCTGGGAAAACTAGGTAGCTGCTGGAAGAGGTGTTAGTGAGGCCAGCAGGGGGCGCTTGCCCTGTGTTCTGTGTGGGTCCTAACACCCCAGTATAGTGATGGGGACACTATACTGTCAATAAGCACCGTCCTTCAGTTGAGACGTTAAACCGAGGTCCTGACTCACTGTGGTCATTAAAAATCCCAGGATGTCCTTTGAAAAAAGAGTAGGGGTGTAACCCCTGGCCAAATTTGCCCATTGCCATTTGCCCTCTGTCCATCATGGCCTCCTAATAATCCCCATATATCGATTGACTCATCACTCGGTCTCCTCTCCACCGTAAGCTGGTGTGTGGTGGGCGTTCTGGTGCAATATGGCTGCCGTCGCATCATCCAAGTGGATGCTGCACATCGGTGGTGGTTGAGGAGATTCCCCCCTTCTATATGTAAAGCGATTTGTAGGGCTGGTCCGAATACCATTTTTTAAACTTCGAAGCTTCTGTAGCAATCAAGACCGAATATTCGAGCTTCAGAGGGAGGGGCCTAAACATATTCTTCTCTCTAATAAAGGCAGGAATCTCTGTGTGTCTGTCTGTTTGCTGTTTGATTGTGTCGAGAACCGTTCATCCAATCGACTTCACACGTGGCTGGTGTGTTGCCGTGGACCCAAAGTAGTGCAGTGTCGCATTTGAGGAAATATTGGACACGCGACACGTTCGTAATTAATAAACTTAATAAACTACAGAACAGTGCGAGCCGGAAGCGGTGCGACTCACGCGGGCAGGGCTTATATACTCTGAGAACGGACACTGCACTAGTGATACAAAACACACAGGTCTGTTAAGAGGAATACTTTTAATAAGGTAGCCTAATACTTTTCTGACAAACAAATCACTCCCAAATCAGAAACTAGAAGCACAGTAATTACTGACACAGTAAAGGGTAGGCTGTTTAAATAAAAGAAGAATGAAAAAAAATGAACAAACTATAATAAATAAAGAACACTGTAGCATACTTTCAATAACAGCATCTCGCATTTCAATTAACAAATGGTTTAAATAAAATAGAATAAATTTGAATGTAACAGCTCCCTTGGTTGTGTTATGTTAAATACCTAGGCTATATTATATGCAATAAATAACAGAATAGGCTACTTAACATTTAGAATTTTTACCTCAGTATGTTTCTCATGTTACACTTATTTGCTTTGTTTTCTCCACGAAACTCTCTTACACCGTGTCCTAACTACACGCGACGTGATAGGATTCCAGTTGATATAATAAAATAATCATTTAAAATCCTAAACAAAAATTAAATAAAAATGTTTCCTTTGCCTTCATTTTTAACAAAAAGTTTTTGATTATCTATAAAGTATTATTAAAGTAGATTTTCAAAGAATGATTTTGGCTCAATGGCGCCCCCCTCCTGTCCGGTGCCCCTATGCACTGCATGCGTACCCCATTTTTGCGTCACTGGTCAGGAGACAGCATCCAATCATAAAAGTGCATCTAACAGAAGTAGTTTTTTTTTATTAGAAGCTATAGTACATGTGAATCTGCAAATTGTATATGCATTCTTTTTCAAAAAGTAGAAAGATGGCATTTGTCCAAAAAATATGTATTTTGTCACCAGACATTTGCTTCATATGTGCTTCATTCGACACAAACCAAATACCCTTTAAATGTTTATATGCATTGTTTTTAACATAAGTGCAACTGAAGACAAATAGCAAAATTAAAAACATTACATCAAGATGATGGAGGATGGCTGCCTTGGTGTGGAGATCTCCAGTTATTGTGTTGTTTTTGTTTGTTTGTTCTGCGTTTAGTCATTATTTTCCTATCAGTTTACCAAAAACGAACTACTGGACATTAGGAGACACAGACCAGACAACATTTCTACAGTTTTTGATTATTCAGACGTTTTGCTGGACATTCTCGTCGGAGGGGAAGCGGTGTTGTTCAAACGCGCGGTCAGACGCAAACATGGGAAGCAAACCGGCACACTGGTTAAACTCCGCACTGCACTCCGCAGTATTCATCTTGCGAATCTCCGATCCCTTCCTAACAAAACGGACAAACTTCTTCTCAGCCGCACTAACAAGGATTTTATAAACTCTGCTGCACTGTGCTTCACTGAAACCTGGCTGAGTGAAGCCATACTGGACAACGCACAACATCTGCCGGGCTTCCAGCTGTTCTGAGCGGATCGCATCAGGGAAAACAAGAGGTGGTGGATTGTGCTTCTACATTAATTAAAGTTGGTGTTCAGATGTCAAAAGGCTGAAGAAGACGTGCTCTCCTAATTTAGAGGCACACATTTTCAATCCATAAACAGATACTGTAACATGATACATCAGTTTCTGTGAGGATACATGCATTCCTCCCAGGACATTCTTATTATCACACTAATGATAAACCATGGTTTACTGGGAAACTCAAACAGCTTTATCATGCCAAAGAGGATGCTTACAGAAGTGGGGATAAAATCTTGCATAACTAGGCCAGAAACAGACTGACAAAGGAGATCAGAGTTGCTAAAAGAAGCTACTCTGAAAAGCTGAAAAAACTGTTTTCAGCCAACGACCCGACATCAGTCGGGACAGGCCTGAGGAACATCACCAACCACAAGTCACCATCCCCCCGATCTGTGGAGAATCAACCATTGGCTGAGGATCTGAATGCATTCTACTGCAGGTTTGAGAAGCCCAGTCTCACACCACACACCAACCAGAGCTTAAGGTCTGTGTGGAGGATGTGAGCCGAGTCTTCCAAAAACAGAAGACTAGGAAAGCTTTAGGCCCAGACGGCATCTCATCTGCTTGTTTAACACCAGAGCACTCTTGAGGGTTTGCTACTGTTACAATTAAAAACCTTATAAGGGTAAAAACATGACAGGCAGACATGATGTAAGCAACACAGCTACAACTAATACAATTGATAATGGGAGTGTGAATTATCAAGAATTGACAATAGTCAATCGTGTTGGTGGCACCGACGGGCCCCCAAATAAAAATCTGCTTAGGGCCCCATAAAGGCTTGGGCCGGCCCTGCTCATTCTTCTCAACCTTTTTGACTCCAAGGCATCCCATCATTCACAACAATATTGGAAGCCCCCACCATGGTGGCTGATTCTCTGGTACATCTGCTGTAATCACAAAACCTTTTTCATTTACATAATTTTAGTGTTCATAGATTAAAATAAGTAAATAAAATATTAACAATTAAAATTGAAATAATTAATTAATTTGTATGGTTTTAAGAGCTGAATGCTCTTCAGTGATCCTGCTCAGTTTAACCAATGCATTTACACTCATGATTTAATGGATAAGGATGTTTCAAACATGTTTTACACAATTCCTAAGTGATAAAATATTTTGAGATGTAAAAATACACTCACCTAAAGGATTATTAGGAACACCTGTTCAATTTCTCATTAATGCAATTATCTAATCAACCAATCACATGGCAGTTGCTTCAATGCATTTAGGGGTGTGGTCCTGGTCAAGACAATCTCCTGAACTCCAAACTGAATGTCAGAATGGGAAAGAAAGGGGATTTAAGCAATTTTGAGCGTGGCATGGTTGTTGGTGCCAGACGGGCCGGTCTGAGTATTTCACAATCTGCTCAGTTACTGGGATTTTCACGCACAACCATTTCTAGAGTTTACAAAGAATGGTGTGAAAAGGGAAAAACATCCAGTATGCGGCAGTCCTGTGGGCGAAAATGCCTTTTTGATGCTAGAGGTCAGAGGAGAATGGGCCGACTGATTCAAGCGGATAGAAGAGCAACTTTGACTGAAATAACCACTCGTTACAACCGAGGTATGCAGCAAAGCATTTGTGAAGCCACAACACGCACAACCTTGAGGCGGATGGGCTACAACAGCAGAAGACCCCACCGGGTACCACTCATCTCCACTACAAATAGGAAAAAGAGGCTACAGTTTGCACGAGCTCACCAAAATTGGCCCGGTCTGATGATTCTCGATTTCTGTTGAGACATTCAGATGGTAGAGTCAGAATTTGGCGTAAACAGAATGAGAACATGGATCCATCATGCCTTGTTACCACTGTGCAGGCTGGTGGTAGTGGTGTAATGGTGTGGGGGATGTTTTCTTGGCACACTTTAGGCCCCTTAGTGCCAATTGGGCATGGTTTAAATGCCACGGCCTACCTGAGCATTGTTTCTGACCATGTCCATCCCTTTATGACCACCATGTACCCATCCTCTGATGGCTACTTCCAGCAGGATAATGCACCATGTCACAAAGCTCGAATCATTTCAAATTGGTTTCTTGAACATGACAATGAGTTCACTGTACTAAAATGGCCCCCACAGTCACCAGATCTCAACCCAATAGAGCATCTTTGGGATGTGGTGGAACGGGAGCTTCGTGCCCTGGATGTGCATCCCACAAATCTCCATCAACTGCAAGATGCTATCCTATCAATATGGGCCAACATTTCTAAAGAATGCTTTCAGCACCTTGTTGAATCAATGCCACGTAGAATTAAGGCAGTTCTGAAGACGAAAGGGGGTCAAACACAGTATTAGTATGGTGTTCCTAATAATCCTTAAGGTGAGTGTATATGTTTGATTGTAAAAATGCTCATAGCGTTTTAAGATTTCATTATTTTCAATGACTTTTCCAGGTCTAGAAATCACACTTTTAAAATTCGGTTCCCTCATATATCCTGGTTTTTCTTCAAAGTAAAAGAGAACAGTAGTTGAGGGGGTGAATTTAATTAGAAATATCTTGAATTGTAGCAGTTTTAGCTCATTGTTTCAGTCATTTTGAGGCCCCTAGTGGACCCCTGACCCCTGGTTGGTTTAGTATGTCACAAGGCTTGACATTTCATATCAGCTACCCATTATTACTTATCTTTCATTATAAATGCATAACGGTTATTTTATTAAAGCGTTCACCTCTTCATGGGAAAGTAGCCAGAGATTAATGAATGTGCACCAAATATAAATGCGTTTTATGCAATTATATGCCATGTGGATGCATAGCCACTCCTTCAGTTGGATGTGTTACAACCCTATGGTTTGTGTTTTGTGAGTCTCTGTGTGTCTGTCCAGGAAGTTTGATTGGTTCCTGCAGGCTGATTGATGCTATGTCCTGATTGGTCCACAGTACTTTAAAAAGCATGTCATCACTTCCTCCTCCCGAAGTGACTCAGAGAGCTTGTGTTTTGAGAGAGAGTTTTGTGACCTGTATAGTGCAGAGTTTGTTTGTGTGTTAGGAGAGTGTGAGTATTGCTTGTTTGTTTAAATTGAACACTGTTTGTATCAGGGGGACTTTGTTGGTATATTTGACCCTTTGCCTGTTTTCTGACACTGATTTGGACTGCCCTTTTCAGTTTATTTGCCTGATTGTAAATATATTGTAAATACTGATTATTTGGGAAAGTAGGGAGTCTGACGCCATTTTTGTTTATTGTTAACTGTTTTTGATCTCTGTTTTTGGTTAGGGAGTTAGGTTTGTATATTGTATTTTCTTTTTCTTTTCTTTTTGGGTTAGGGTTTAAGAAAGAGGTTTAATAACAAAGAACTTTTGTTTGTTGTTTTGGCCCAGTCAATTTCTGAATCAAAGGTCCCAAATTAAATCAATAAATTCATCTTTATTCAAATACACGTTTTTTTCCAGAGTTTTCATGTTGCCCCTTTCCCCTAGACGGGGCGTAACAGATGCTTAAATTAAGGTTATCCACATATGCAATGTCTTAAACTTCACATTGTAAACAAACAGCCTGATTACATGTATTAAAGGTTATCTAACAGTCATTATGAACATAAACCAAGACGGTTGAACTCTAGTCCAGAAGGTTTACTATATATGACATCTTAGAAGAGGATTTATTACCCATGCACACTGCAGCTAAACACGGCTGTTACTTTAACACAGAGTTCAGTAATTTGGGCGTTAGAAATGACTCCTGTTTTCTGTACACATACAGAACATTTGGGGGATTCACTCCTGCTTTACTCCTTGTAGTGTATATGTGGCCAATGCAAAGAAGAACAGTTAAATAGACGTGAACCTAGAACTCATGTAACACATACCTCAAATGAAACGAGTTATGCTTCAAATAACTTAAACTATAGATGTATTTTAAAGGTATTTTTATTCTCAGTTCATGTGTATTGTTAAAGATCACTTCTTAAGAAATTCAGCTTATATGCGCATGCTTAAATGTACATCAGGGAACTGTATTCATTATAAAAAGTATTTAGAATTTCTTTTTTAGACAAATAATAATAATACAGCTCATAGGTGAAACTGTATGGAATTTTTTTTTCTTTGGTCATAAAAATAAGCAATTAGAATAAAGAATCGGTAACATGTTAAAATAACTTTCATTAATAAATCATTAACAAACATTATATACTGCTTAATCATCATTCACACATAGCTATGCGATAAATGCTTGTTGATGTTTAAATAGACTTAATTACATAATTATTAACAGATCATCATTTAATGTTAATAAAATGCTAACAAATGCCATTAAACTTTGATTCATATATTAGCCTATGCACCTTTTTACATTTACATATGTTGTGTGTTGTGATGTGCATTTCATACAAATGTATGTGTTAATTATTTGTTCATGTTTTTGCAATACCATATCTATGTATTTGGTACTGTGGTCAGCAATGTTATCCCTTTAAAACTCATCTTTGATCACCAAAACAACATATTTTCCTGTGAAAATACATCTGTTAATGTGGCTGATCATAAATACAACTGAAGATTTGCTTCTAAAGAGGTCACCAGATATACATGAGTTAATTCTTTTTATTTTCTTCTGCTTGTGTTTTACTTAAAGCATTAGCAACATATTTGTGTATGTTCTCAACCACAACTGTTGCATTCTCATAGTTCAGCTTTGCTGCCTTGGTCATTGCGTCATACACTGAATCCGCTTCTTCTGCAGCTTTCCATCCAGTGACTCCTCCTCCAACGGCTCCTGCAAGAGCTGCAGCTTTGAGAACACCTACAGCAACCGCAGCACCTGCACCAACCCCTACACCTACCGCTGCTCCTCCTGCTTTTTCTTCTGTTTCCTTTTCCACTATTCCTGCTTTTTCTCCTGTTTTCTCAGCTGCTCCTCTGGGAACTGTTGCTTCATCTGCTGCGGTTTCTTCTGTCACTGCTCCTCTTGCCCCTACAACAACTGATACCACATTTAGCAATGTTCTTAGAGGGAAGGTCGTTTGCAAGAAGGACAGAACGAAAGCCACTGCAACACCTGCACCCAGAAAAGCACCAATCAGCGCTCCTGTTGTTGCTCCCGCAACCTGCTCCAGCATTTTATTCTGAACACTTTTCTTTGCTTTTTCTCGTTTCTCTTCTAGAAGCAAATTTTTCTCATCCATATTTCCAATCTCCTCTTGAATTTCTTCCTCCACCTTCTGAAGCAGCTCATTGGTGAAGCAGCCACTCTTATTCCTCATCTTGTCGATGGTCTCCAGCAGATTTTTCACCTGAACTCTGTTGCTCTTGTTCCCCTCTTTACGTTTTTTCCAGTATTTGTTGTCAATGACGTGGCAGCGACCTCCACATTTATCAACAAGCTCCTGTAGTGGTGAATTGGCCTTCAGAAATTCTTGAATGGTCTGGCCTTCTAGTTGCTCACCAAAAGTGAATAATATCACTGTATGTTCTAAGACTTCCCCTTTCAGTGAGTTCAGACGTTGCTGTAGCACCTCCATTTCTTGTCTTGTGTACTTTTCAACCTTAAGAACAATCACAAAGGCATCGACACCTTGAGCGCATTCAATCAGAAGATTAACAATCTCAGATTTCATCTCTTCATCATCACAATCAGTGTCAAAGAATCCAGGTGTTTCAAAGACTGTGATCTTTCTTCCATATCTCCTCGTCTTTCTTCTTTCACATTGAGCTTTTACAGAACTATCTGAAGCTCTAGGGGTGAATACTTTTTCTCCAAGAATTGTGTTCCCAGCACTGCTTTTGCCATCTCCTGTTCTTCCCAAAAGCACAATTCTTCTCTCTGGCATAGACACACAAGCTATGGGGAATAAAAAAAACAAAAAACAAATATAATGTATGTAATACGAGTCTATTTGAATGGTTAATGTAAGGAAAATGTTGTCACAATGTTGTGACATTACACTCTTAAAAATAAAGATTCTTTATTGGCATCCATGAAGAACCTTTAAAGTGCCAAAAACAGTGACTGACTCTGACTCAGTGTTAAAGTTAATGAGATAATTAAGTGATTAATTGAGTGATGATTGACCATTAGTGATGAACACCTGATGATAATGAGCAGAATCACTGATCAGTGTTGGCTTTAGTTGGGCTCTTGATCCTTGACTTCATAACATACAATTTTGTTTGGTTGCTATAACTGATTTATAGCAGCCAGACAAGCCAAGAGAAAATGTGATCAAATGTTTTTTGTTCTAAACAGTACCAAATCAGGGTTCTTTGGCTTGTAACAACAGCAGAAATTAAAATGTATAGACATTTTAAGAAAGAAATGATTTACCTGTTGAGAGTGTGTTGACAGGCTGTGTGGTTGTATAGCTGAGCTCCAGAAAATCGGTAATGGCAGTTACAGATAAAAAAAATAAAAAAAAAGGCGGGAATAAAGGAATAAAGACCCATTTCATGTTCTTCAGGGTGATACAGTTCTAAATAGAACTGTTACTATGTGTAAAGAACCTTTAGAGAACCATCTTTTTTTAGAGTGTAGTTAAAGTTTTGTTGTTGTTCAGAATCGAATGCTGTCTCAATATGCTCAATAATGTAAAATTAACACATTACCCATATAATCAAAGATTGGTCTCAGAATGATATCAGTTCAACATATATAAAAAACATAACCAACACCTGAACAGATTTTCTCTGTGCTTTCTTTGCCATATCAAATGTGTTTTAAAAACACAAAGCAGTCAGGGAACAAAAGTGTTTAAAGCAGGGGTCTCCAAACTTGGTCCTGGAGGGACGCTGTCCTGCAGAGTTTAGCTCCAACCCCAATTAAACACACCTGAACCAGCTAATCGATGTCTAACTAGGGCCTTGCAAGACACTGATTAGCTGGTTCAGGTGTGTTTAATTGGGGTTGGAGCTAAACTCTACAGGACAGCGGCCCTCCAGGACCGAGTTTGGAGACCCCTGGTTTAAAAAGTCAAGAGCCCAACTAAAACACACCATAATGATGACTTAAAAATAGTGACTCTTTCCTTCAGTGATTCTGCTTGTTAACAGCATGAGTTCATCATTAATGCTCAATCATCACTAATCATCACAATCACTTAATTATCTCATTAACTTTAACACTCTTGAGTGTGCACTCAAATAAACTTTGAGGAGAGTTGATTTAACACTGGGGTTTTTGCTGTGTGATAAAAACAACACCTCTACAAGTTGCCCACATGACTCCAGTGCATTAACTAAGATCTCGTGAAGTGAAAAGCTGCGTGTTTGTAAGAAACAAATCCGCCATAATGGAATTTTAACAAACTTGTCTACATTTATTAATTTTGCAGATGCTTTAATCCTAATAAGTGACTTACAAATGAGTAATACATCAAGTGTTTCATCTAGAAGAGGCAGGCAAACACGAGGTATAAGGTAACCAGGTATAAGTCCGCACATACACGCTCAATGCCATCTTGCGTCTAGTGATTAATCACTTCTCCTGACTGCTACTAGTTTAAATATATTATCCAGTCGCTGTTTATGCCCTTACAATTTGCACAGCAAAGGCCAAAGTCCAAAGGCCAAATCAAAAGTAATGCGTCACAGTATGCCACTAAAGTGCAATAATAACCAGCACTAACAATAACAAAAGGGAAGCATTCGGGTCTGTTATTCTGAATAGAAATATGTATAATTATAATACAGATGAAAATGAAAGTAGAAAATATAAATTATTGGGAGTCAAATTATTCCTTCCTAGCAGCAAATAATAAGCTAAGCAAGAGAGAATAGCCAGGTATTTAAGTCAGCACGTGCACGCTGTTACAATCCACGCCTGTCCTGGACTCCATTTCCCATGATCCTCCCTGTCTCACACCTGAAATCACTCACTCCTCATCTCTCCCACTCTCCCTGGATTCCCTGCACCTGGTCATCGTCATTAGCACTCCCTTTATATTGATCTCACTTCCCTGCACTCCTTGTCCGTTCTTATGTGTTATGCCTATGTGTGTCGTGTTCTGTTTCCCTTTGTAAATAAAAACCCGTCTTTGTGGAAGCCCTGGATCTTCTCTTCCCTGCTGCACTACACACCGTAACACACGCTCAACGCCGTCTCGTGACTAATCGCCAGTGGTGTAATGTAAGTAATAATACTTCGTTACAGTACTTGAGTATTTTTTGGGAGATTCTGTACTTTACTTGAGTTTTTATATTTACTTTTACTCCACTACATTTCTTAAATAAAATGTATACTCCGTTGCATTTCCCCAAAGCATTTCGTTACTTACTACAAAATAAAGATGTAAGAACACCGAGTGCAAACAAGCATGTGCAAACAAGTGCTTGCACAACAGCAGTTGATTTTATTTTCTAGGATGCGTCCGGCTGAGAAGTGTGCTCTGTCATTATACAGTACGAGAGCGACCTCTAGAGGCGAAATTAATACTCACTGATGCCTCGTGGAGTTTGTTTTGACACAAGACGTGAGGCTACACAGAGCGGGACACTTCAATAACGGATTTAAAACATAGACAACAAAACGGTATGTTATACAGTACGCTATATTGCATGTTTTCATATCACTGTAAAGTAATTCATTTGTTGACTAAAATGCTGCATTAGTGGAGAATAGCAAGTGTGTTTGCCGTCGAGGCTAAGAGGAACATTAGTAGTACCTCAAGCGGTAAAAACAATGTGACAAAAACACACGCAAATCTGACCCAACTGTTTAATGTCACGATTGTTACCATCTATTTGCATTAGTTTATATCCAATGAAATTGCATGTACATAACATATCAGAAATGCATTCGATTTCCATTTGCCATTTTTTATCGGCACTGTAACGCATATTTTGATTAGATAATTATCAAGTGTTCTAAAACAGTTCAATAACGTGCAAAAGTATCCATATAATATACATATGTGTGTGAACACAATTTTGCTGCTCAAACTGTGCATAGAACAATTTTTAATAATATTTGTTTTGCTCCTTTTGTATTTTGCATTTACTTAAGTACGTTTAATATATTAAAAAAAATACTTTTCATACTTAAGTACAATAAATATCTTTACTCAAGTAATATTCTAAGTCATTTTCTGGTAAGACATTGATACTTTTACTCAAGTGTGGCTTTCAAGTACTTCATCCACCACTGCTAATCGCTTCTTCTGTTTTGAGTGAACTGCTCCTTTAAAGGTTCTTCATGGAGCCATCAGTGCCAATAAAGAACATTTATTTTTAAGAGTGTATGACAATGATATGACTTACATCCCATTATCCTTGTCTGTTGATGACGTCAGTGTCTGTAAGTTAAATATGAAGGTTATTCTTGACTGAGCACTTTAAACATTCATGTGTATATAATTCATTTATTTCACCAAACACCATTTTGTTCTAATGTCTGGATACATTCTATGTTTTCCCATTGTTCCAATTTAATCTGTGAATCTGAACAGTATTCACTGTACACCACACGCATGTAGCACACACAATAAAGCAGAGATACATTTTGGCAGCTACGCAGATATCATATAATAGGCATACATCTTTTACAGACCAGCGATATGGGTGAGTTAGATGTAATCTGTGCTTTTTTTCTATAAATGTATGTTAATTTACCATGTTATAAATAGCACTGTCAAAGGGATGGCAAATCCTCTGCCAACACATCAAAATAAATTTAAATCAAATCAATGTGAGATTTTTCTGATTATATAAATAAATGTCTGGATGCTATAATCTGCCCTGGTAAAACTTCACACTACACTATCTGTAAATGGTGTAAAATGCAGTACTTACATTACCGTTTGTTCCTTCTTTTCTTTGTGGAGAGGTTGTTGATGGATGGCCAAACCAAGATCTAGCTTTCACTTTCTTCTTATATAAGCCTATTGGAAAGGAACTATAATCATCAAGTTAATATTTATCTAATCAGTAAACACACCAAACAAACAAAGTCATGAACATGTAACTGGTTCATAAAACGTTGTGTTTTCGTTTTACTTGTGACTATGACTTCATCTTTTCAGTAATATCTTCAGTTTGAATGAACTTTATCTGAAGTAAAACGGGAATTAAATAATTAAGACCCTGATGAAATATCTCTGAATCTGTCAGAATTTAAAATAGCCCTGTTTTAACTAAATGTTAACATTTTACTGTTGTGAATAACAGTAAATGTACTCAAATCTAATACTTTAGGTCAAATATGCAGTATAGTACCTATGATCAGCAGTTTTTGTTATTTTATTTATTTATTCATTTTTTTTAAGACCATGTATACACAGGGTGTTTTTGGTTATGTTTCCTGGTTTGTCATGTGATTCCCTTGCCCTTTGTCTTGTGTTCTGTTGTCATGTTCTCATTGGTTTATTGGTTAATCACTGTTCACAGGTGTTTCTTGTCTAGTCATTAGTCCTTGTGTATTTATACCCTCATGTTTGCCATGTGTTCTTGTTGAGTATTGATGTTGTAACCTGTTGGTGGTGAGTTTATTAATGATGTTCTAATGAAGTCTTGTTTGTTTTGGATTTTGATTGATGTTAAGATTAAGTTAAACTGCACTTGGGTTCTGAAACCTTGCCTCCAGTGGACCTTAAAATATACTGTATATATTCAGAAATACAGGTGAACTCAAAATGAACAAGTTCAGATGAGAATGAACACCGAATAAACAAACGCATTTCTAATCCAAGAGGAAGAAAGATTAGTACAACGCTTATCCAGATAGTAAAGGAATAGAAGTGATAGAACATTACACACTTCTATAAAGTTGTACCATGCAAGAATCAAACCCACAATCTCTAGATGACATGCTTGTTGCTGTGTGCCACTCAGAAGACATGTTTTCACCCAGCTGTCAAAGTTCATAAATTCAAGTGAGGATGAACTGAAAATGAAGATTTTGTATATAAATGCACTGCATGCTATATTTAAAATTCCGGCATGACCCAAGGAATCCAAGATAGTGATTTTTCTGATACACTGTTCAAAAGTTAAAAGATCTCATGACCTGTTGGTGGCACTGTCCTCACATTTGGCGTGGACCCTCAGATCATAGCTCTGATGCAGCCTACCAAGTTTTGTTTCAATCGATCAAAGTTTTGCAAGTCATGAAGTTTGCGGCCTCATAACTTTTGAACAGAGATGAATAAAAAGAATCCGTAATTTCTGTGCAGCTCAGTCCAAAGATCATCTGAGCTCATTTTTGTAAGAATTTGACAAAAGTGGAAGGAGTAGCGCAAAATCTAAATGCTGTACTTTTCGAAATAGCCACTACTGCAATCGGTGGGGTCTTAATGTAAGATTCATTGTGATCAGCATGATGCGAGGAATCGGGTGTACTAAGTAAAAATTTTCTAGATCAAAGGGTTCAGAAATTATAACCATATCATAAAGTAATTTGGGGTTGGTCCTAGAGATCCCAAAGTTGGTCAGATTGCTGAGTACCATTACTACAAGCAGGCCCGGACTGGCCATCGGGAGCACCGGGTGAATTCCCGGTGGCCTGGCAACTGATTTGGCCCGCTGCCCTCTTTATTCTTTATTCTTTTTTCTTTTTTTAAATAATTTTAATTACTGTATATATTGACTTTTTAAGTATATAGTATAATTGCCTCATTGCATTAAAGTGATCATTCCCAAATTTGGCATTCAACAATAAATCATGAAACGGTTAGTCTTGACTGGCAATGCCACGATTCAGCTCGCGTGAGGGAAAGCTCTCAAAGAACAAGGAGCGAAATAAAGCACAATTACTGACCTCTTCAGGGCTTCAAAGGCAGGTCAGTTTCACCGGTAAAAAGCTACTGTGGTTTTGTCTTCTTTAACGTAGCTAAGTATTAAACTGCAAGCAAATGTTAGCAGTAGCACTCCATTACTATCGTCATTCAAAAAACTGTATGCTAAATGACATTATTATCATCTATTGTAAAGTTACAGTAGTAATTTAGCAGACAGATATTCACATCGATTTATACGTTTGGAGGGAGCTATAGGGCAGACAACAACACAAAATATTAGTAGGCTAATAATGCAATAAATTGTTCAGTATTATGATTTTGTCATGATGTATTTATTACTATACTAATTTTTACATTTACACAATTTAGAATTTTAAAAAAAATATATATTTGCATAAATAATTGTTAAATGTTTGATATTTAAAATAATTGAACATAAAAAAACTACACATTGTCCTAATGTGATACTTTGAATTTACCTTAAAATAAATTTGGATTCTGTGCAAATTACAATTAATTATTTAATTTTTTTTCTTTTTGCAACAACGTTGAGAGCGTTCTGTTCCTAACGGTAGACCTGCTGAAGAAGAAGTGACGGGTACACGAAAGGTTGCAAAAAAAGTGAACACACACAAGGGAGAGAGTCGAGACAGAGACATAATAGGGGAAAATGAAGATAATGAAAAGGAAAAGGGAAGTGAATGTGCAGTTCAAGAGAGAACCTTTAATTATTTTGCATGGCTTGAGCCAGGATTTAAACCTTTTTTATGTGATGACCATACTCACGCTGACAGACAGCAAGACGTTTTATTTTTAGCATGAATAAAACAACTTTGGTTTTGCATAACCATAACACCACACATGCATTAACAGGGTTGTATTTTTAAAGAATATAAAAGAGCTTGAAAAAATCTTTCGTTCTCAAAATGGAAAAGCACAGTAATTGCTATAATAAAACTGAAAACAGCAGCAATATATTTCTCCAATCAAGCAGACACATATTCCAGGGAACCTTTTTTGACACATGACAAAAAAAAAAACATTTTTAATCACACATTCACTGATTCACTAATGGACAGATTAAATGAAGCGTTCACAGAAATAAACGACAATCTCCGACCTGAAAGGCCTAAAGGCAGCTGTAGAAGAGATGAAGATGATAGAAGTGAAGCATTCGTCTCGGATAATGATTGTAAAACATCCCATAGCTAGAGATTAAGTAGAAGTTACTTGCTACCAGTGTTGGGGAAAGTTACTTTGAAAAGTAATGCATTACAATATTGCGTTACTCCCTTAAAAAGTAACTAATTGCAATACTTAGTAATGTTACATTACTTTTGCGTTACTTTTTCTCACCTGTGCAGAGATCTGTCAGTCAATAAATGTGAAAAAGTAACTCAGATATTTTGTTTTAAATTTGAAAAGTAATGCGTTACTTTACTAGTTACCTGAAAAAGTAATCTGATTACATTACCCCCAACACTGCTTGCTACTATCTTTTCACTTTTCAACCGTACTAAACTAGTAGGGCGGCGGCTGGCAGGGCAGACTATTTTGGGATGGTGGTGTGAGAGTTTGTTTCTGATAGTGAACAGGCAAACACTGGTTGCCAACGACATCACAAGCTACAACCACATAAGAGCGCTCAGACTGAACCTGAGCTTTACACAATTGATTTGAATCATTATAACTTCGAACTTTGTACACAATGAACTTTTCTGTACTAATGCACAAGTTGCCTGTGTATCTGGCGCCTTCTCTGTCGCAGATTCCTTTAACTTTATTCTCATATTTTTTGCGGATGAAGGACTGGAGACCAGTTCTGGCACAAAGTCTCTTGTCTGTTAGATAGGCTTCCCAAGCACTTACACTTCTTCTGTTGAAATCATATGAGAGAATATGTTTGCGTCCAAACTCATAATACGCGCCGTTATTCACAGTCTCACAGGGAAACTTCTCACGTCGATTATTGCTGAATCTGACATTAACCCATCCATCAGTGAACATCAGAGTGACGAGGAGCAAGAGGAGAACCGCCGATCTCATCCTGAAAACGAGAGAGAGACAGACACTTAGAGCTTCACAATGAGTGGAAATGGGCTAGTTAATAAGACCAGCTGTAAACGCCGCATCGACACGACATCCTCATTAAACCCGTCTCCGGCGTGATGACTCCAATCTTTCGAATAATCCTACGAATATATATAGATCTAATATGACTTCTGATCTGTAATGTTGCCAGAATCATAATCATACACTATTTGTTCGTTGGCCAGAGGAGAACTGGCACCCCGACTGAGCCTGGTTTCTCCCAAGGTTTTTTTTCTCCATTCTGGCCCTGAAGGAGTTTTGGTTCCTTGCCACTGTCGCCTTTGTCTTTTGGCTTGCTCAGTTGGGGACACTAAAATTTCAACTAAATTACTGATCTGCCCGCATTGACACTATATCATAATTGAAATGAGCTGATGACATCACCGTGTTCTCCAGAGCGGCTGTACAGCCGAATCAAATCCTGTTGCATTATTTTCCTGTTTAACACTGTGAAGCTGCTTTGAAACAATCGGCATTGTAAAAAGCGCTATATAAATAAAGTTGACTTGACTTGACAAGCTAATGAACGACTTCTACAACAGGGCTGCATGATTTTCTGAATATATCTCTAAATGGCTAAAGTAATAATAATAATATGTTCTTAAATACTCTTATTTTGCTGTAAAATATTGCCACATTAATATTCCTTGTTTTATTATTATTATTATTAATATTTTACAATATATTAAGCTTTTATTTTGGCGGAAAACCACAGGAAGTCCTCGAAGCTGCTCTTTTGTTGACAACAGCCGGTTTATAAGCGCTTCTCATTACAAGTTTGGGATTTTTTTTTAGGAATATTTTACAGACTGCCGAAAGCTACAGATAAGAGAAGCAAACGGATCACTGCAATTCAGAAACACCTGGACTCCAGGCAGCGAAACATGGATTTGCAGTTATCATATGTTGAATTTTGGGGTAAAAACATACCCTATATATTGTATTGCTATATACTGTATTGACAACTCATCAGTTAAACATTTACCAGCTTATATTCTGCAGGATTGGATGTTTTTAAAAAGTTTTAGGGCTGGACGAAATGACACATTGCCAGTGCTTGACTGCTAAACATAAAATTCTGCACAATAATTAAAGGGTTAGTTCACCCAAAAATGTAAATTCTGTCATTAATTCCTCACCCTCATGTCGTTCGGCACCCGTAAGACCTCCGTTCATCTTCAGAACACAAATGAAGATATTTTAGTTGAAATCCGATGGCTCAGAAAGGCCTCCATTGGCAGCAATGACATTTCCTCTCTCAAGACCCATAAGGTACTAAAGACGTTGTTAAAAAGCCCATCTCACTACAGTGCTTCTACAATAATTTTATGAAGCGACAAGAATAGTTTTTGTGCGCAAAAAAAAAAATCAAAATAACGACTTTATTCAACAAGTTCTTGTCTTCCGTCTGGGCCCTGACGTGAACTCACGGAGCACCACGACGCAAGTGCGAGAATATGACGTAGAGCCGGCGTAGAGAAGCGATCCAGGAAATGCACACTTTAGCACCTTTTTGAGCACTACGCCAAGACCTAAAGCACAATCAATGTAGAATTCAACAGCTTAGATACGGCACGTCTTCCTCTGCTTGTAAACGAAGTTCCTCGCTTCCGCCGGCTCTACGTCATATTCTCGCGTATGCGTCGTGGTGCTTCGTGAGGTCACGTCAGAGGCCCGGACGGAAGACAAGAATAAAGTTGAATAAAGTTGTTATTT
This sequence comes from Rhinogobio ventralis, assembly GCA_039654625.1. Classification (NCBI taxonomy): domain Eukaryota; kingdom Metazoa; phylum Chordata; class Actinopteri; order Cypriniformes; family Gobionidae; genus Rhinogobio; species Rhinogobio ventralis. The sequence continues at coordinate 51,200,764 of CM077193.1, read as the reverse complement.
TGATTTACTTTGCGCACAAAAACTATTCTTGTCGCTTCATAACATTACTGTAGAACCACTGTAGTGAGATGGGCTTTTTAACAACGTCTTTAGTACCTTATGGGTCTTGAGAGAGGAAATGTCATTGCTGCCAATGGAGGCCTTTCTGAGCCATCGGATTTCAACTAAAATATCTTCATTTGTGTTCTGAAGATGAACAGGTCTTACGGGTGTCGAACGACTAACCCTTTAAAAAGAACAAACCTTTTGCTACTGCACATTATTGTCCCAAACAACTTTCCCTATTTACAGCATGTGATTTATTTGTAAACATCAACTCACTTTCTGAAATCATTGTAAAAGATCTTCACATCAAGATTAATATATTTGTGAAGAGTACTCAAGACTAGATGTAATAGTCTAAAATGATTAAAGAGAGTAGATGCATTATTAAGATGATCTTCAGTGTCTGATCTGTATGATTTACATGTGTGCGGTATATAGATTTACCTGCGTGTCGTTCTTGAGCTCGTGGAAATGAAAGCGTCTGGTTGAGTCTGAGCTGGAGTTCAGAAAGTGCCTCAGATGCTCATTTGACTGATTTTTATACGGTGTAAGAGAGGGAGGAGTGAAAATGTGCCCATTTCTTGGAAATGCATTTTTTTGCAATTAAGGAAAATATTTGTGGATGTTTTTGCATCTTTGAGATTCTGAGAATTTGGTAATGCTTTACAATATTTTTTGTAATACAAAAATATTGTTCCTTTTTTTGTTAGTTTTTTATTTATTTATCCTTTATTTTACCAGGAATAGTCCCATTTAGATAAATATTTAAAGCTGGGAGTGCTTCTTACATCATAATGCGCTGCATTTCATTCCATAACCTATAGGATCATAAGAGGAAAACTTACAATTATACTTGCAGTATAAAACTAATAATCTAGTAGTTTGTTGAGTATCCTTCAGTGTACTTTCATAAGCTAAAAAATGTGCTACAAGTATTTGACTAGTAAACTATCAGTATACCTATAAGTTCACTTGTAATATACACCGATCAGGCATAACATTATGACCGGTGAAGTGAATAACACTGATTATCTCTTCATCACGGCTCCTGTTAGTGGGTGGGATATATTAGGCAGCAAGTGAACATTTTGTCCTCAAAGTTGATGTGCTAGAAGCAGGAAAAATGGGCAAGCGTAAGGATTCGAGCGAGTTTGACAAGGGCCAAATTGTGATGGCTAGACAATATCAGGTCATAATGTTATGCCTGATCGATGTAGTTGCAGTACAAACAAAAAACTCGAAATGTACTACTGTTACACTTAAAGTAACTATTTTATACACTAACAAATGGGGCAATTTAGATGCAACACTGTAAAAAATTAATCATGGGTCTTGTAATTTTCACAAAATAAATTGTGTATATTTTCTTAATAAAATTGTGGTTTAGTGCTGTATAGAAAATATTGAGAACATTTCACTAATAAAACCAAGAGATACATTTTCCTAATAGTTTTTAAGGAAATTTTAACAATTTTGAGGCTTGAATTGAAGAACCGATTAAACTGATAAGATTAATGAAAAAGAGGCTACCTTTATTTTAAGAGGATTAGCTCAATTGTGCAGTTTTATTTAGAGACACCATTGTTAGTTCCCAGCATGCTTTACATATGGCTGGAAATGGAGAGTTAATATTGAAATATTTCACTAAAAATATTACATTTTCATAGACTAAATAATTAAGGAGGTTTTACATGATTTATTCAGGTAGATTTAATTAAAAACAAGCCTTAAAAACTACTCAAAAATATTATGTGTAATATTGTTACCATATTTTTTTTAAGTAAATAGCACATAACATTTTTTACAGTGAAGTATTGAAACAGTACCTACAAGTACACTTCTAGTACACTGATATTAGTACACTTACTACATAACAATATACTTTATTAAAGTATACATATCAAAATGAATTTGAAGTATACTTATTTTTCATAAGGGTATTCATTAGCGATTGCTAAATTAGCACGCAGATGTGGTTCTTATGCTCATATGATTCCGTGCATTACGGCAGATTATTTTCACTTGGTTTAGTTTCCGCTCAGTTATCTGCGTTGGAGTCCAGTGTGTGTGACTGTTAGCATTATTAATGTATTATAATGAATAATTTATTGATTCATTTATTATTAGTTTAATTTATGTGATGTCAAATAACATGAGTTTTCAATAAATTTTCATTAATCCAAGAAATAACCAACAGATTATCGATTATCATCATAAAATAGTTGCCATATTATTCTTTTATGGTATTTGAAGAAAATACAAATAAATGGTAATAATTCAGTTTCATGCACAGTATTTAGTAAAGTACTTTGGTATTGAGTCAAGTCAAATTTATTTGTATTGCACTTTTCAGAATACACATACACCCTTCATTTCAAAGCATCTTTACAGAAAGTCATAGTTTATGTAATGACTTCCTTCAGGTTGTGTGCTCAAATATTAGTGCCTGAATGTGCATCTAACTGGACGCTGAATATTACCAGGAAAAGGGAAGTGCAGAAGGTTGAGACTAAAGGGAAGTGGAAGGGAAACTGATGATGATGGTGCCTTGAAGTTTCAGAATGATCAAATCTCGTATGAACGTTCAGTGTCAAATACATGCTGACATTACATTTATTGCTGGACAATTTGCCTCTTTAAATAATATAGGGAAGCCGATAACAATGCTTCAAAAGAATGTGAAAGGCATCCATTTAATTTTAGTGTAACTAATCACACTTTAGTGATTTAGTGCATGATTTAGACGCATTAAATGACATTTGCATGTATACTTCAGAAATTGTTTTTATTAGGCCATAAGGCGGAGGGTGAACCAACTCCAGGGTACAGCTGAGATGCGCTTCCCCTTTAACAACACATTTAAATCGATTTCCTTGAAAGAGTTTCGTTACATGTCACCGCAAACCTACACATCCCAGCATAAACACTCCAGATAAATGATTTACTGAAGCGTCTTTAACAGAAAAGCAAGCACACTGTATGCAGGATTTGGCATGGCAGAAATCACAGAAAGAGCCTTCCCTTTATAATCACTAAAAAGCTGTCACTCATCGTAGTTCATCGCGATCTCACAAAGCTGCATTATAATCAATGACTGCACACTGAATCTCTTATTTACACGAGTGTTCGTTATAATCAGAAGATTATACAATACAATTATATCATACACCCTGCGCAATGCGACGGCAGACATGACACAAGTGTTTTTTGCTATAGTTTCAGCCCGACGCAGTTTTCATTTTCACATCCTGTGCAACGTTGTTTAAATGGCAAATGCACTGGCGCATCTGTTCGCCCATGTGTTCAGGTATTTTGAGGAACTGAAAACGACTGTGTATGTTATATTTTCAGTTTTATTTAAAGGGTGTATTAGTAATATGCACCTATAGGTGGTGCACAATGCACGTACACTCTGCTTATTACACACACAGGGCAGCACGCACACATGTTTAAATATTAAAAATAAAAGGATTCCTCTCTGGAGAAGCGTTCAGTCTTTCTGCTGGCATGTAAATAGCGAATCCGCCATGGTGCGAGCGCAACTGGCTTTTAAAGGGAAAGGGAGATGAGACTCTGATTGGTTTATTGCACGTTACGCCCAAAACACACCCATTACTCATTACGAGACTAGAGACAACCCTTTTGGACCAAGCACTGGGCGTTTTTTCTGTCGTTAAACTAGCAAAAGTGGATTCGGACACACCCTAAGTGCACTCAGCCCACATACAGCAAAGAATTGACCCAGATCTGGACTACAGACATGAGCCACACATTAACCATAACTGGCCAAAATCTCAGCCAAATAATAACCCATAAACGGGTACCAAATCTCACCCTTCAGTAAACCAGATCAACACCAGTCTTTAAGCACAAACCCCAAAACTGAGCCATCAAAATGCCAATAAAAAAAATCTCAGGCATGGACCCTGTCATGTTTTGAGTTTATTTGCTCATGTTTAGACTTTGTTTCTGATCTGTTTCTCTGATCAGTTAATGTCTGAGTTTTAGGCCTAGTCCACACGTACACAGGTGTTTTTATAAACTACGTTTTTCCTCCGTTTAACAAATTGCGTCCACAAGGAAACACAAAAACACTCTATGAAGCGCTGTCAAGAGCATGACAAACCAACAGGTGGCAATATAACCCTAACCATAAAGCCATGTTGGCCAATCAGAAGCCTGGAAAAAAGGTTATAGACCCCTTCAATGTTTGTAAACACCGAAAACCCAGGTTGGGTGCGCGCGCAGCATGGGGTCAGAAAAACAACACGATCTACTGTTGTCATAGTGAAAGCGCTAATGTAGAAGAAGAAGAAGTTTTATTTATATAGCGCCTTTCCAAAGCTCAAGGTCGCTTCACATAGTGTTAGACAGTACATGTAAAGCTAGTCTGCTAAGTCTGTAGCATGCCACAGGTCACAATTCTTGCCAGATATCAAACTTCACCTAACTGTTAAATCAGTCTACAGCATACAGAAAACATTCATGTCTTAACTCTACCGATGCTGTCACAATGTTGGCGCTAGCCTGCGACTAACTACCACCACTTTTTGTAACGCTTTACTCTTTTTACCTCGGCTTAGTCACTGAATTTCACCAGGAATGGACCAGTAGCTTAGGTTCGCTACAGAGGGCAAGTATTTAAGAGACATATAAAACACAGACAATGACTAGAAACGTAGCAATTTATATTGTTTGTGCAAGATTAAATGCTTAAAATGCTTATAGCTATAAATGTTTATAGCTTAAATTATTCTCCTATTTTGAGCCTGTACAAACACGAGCCTCTTTGATCGTAGCATTGTCCCAGTCTGCCCGTTTAATATCTTGCAGCCAAAGATGTCATCTATTTTTTGTTTAAACGGATGAGATCCTGCAGGAATCCTGAAAAACTTGACTCCACAACTGGTGCGATTTTCACAGTTCACGACGGAACAAGTAGGCATTTTTTCCTTGACGAGAAATTCTCTGGTTAACACACAATTCGATGGGATGGAATGAACTTTCTGACCCCCCCCCCCGACTGCAAATGTTCCTGTGACGTGAACCGTGAAGGGGTCTTTTGCCGGTTCCGGTTCTGACGTAACAAGCCAAAATCTCCGGTTTCACTGTCCACACGACACCACTGCAACCGGAGTTTCTGAAAATGTTCACCCAGGCAGGAGTTTTCCAAAAAGTTTGATTTCAGTGTCCGGATACTGCGTTTGCGTGTGGACGAACCGCATAGAAAAAGCTGCGGTTTTGAAAATGCCCGTGTTCGTGTGGACAGGGCCTTGGATTAGTGTCCACTGTGTTCTACGTTTGCCCATGTGTTGCTATATCCCTGTCACCTGTGTCTGTTGATTAGTTCAGTTTGTTTCTATGATTGAGTTTGTTCTGTTCAAGTCTTGTCAATTATCTAGTTAGCTTCTTCCTCTGTTTGTGTGTATTTAAGCCAATGTCTAGTTTAGTTCAGTTGTCTGTTATTGTTGCGTATATGTTGTTGTTCTGTTCAGTGTTCCTATATTATGAGTTCTTTTCGTTTATTAAATCCGCTGCATTTAGATCCTGTTTTAAACTTCTTTTGCATCTACATTGTGACAGATCCATCCATGCAGTACATTCACACATATAGACAATTTAGTGTCTGCAATTCACACATCTTTGGATTGTGACGGAAACAGGATCTGAGGGAAAGGCCTTCTGGCTCAGCTGTGACTCGAACCAGGGACATTCTTGCTGTGAGGAGAAAGTGTTTCCCATTGAGCCTCTCCGCTGACACAAGGTGGTACGGTAAGTGACGATTGAGCATTAGTAAGATCAACTGCAGATATAGGACATTACATCTCTGAAGATCTCAGCAGAGGAGGATTAAACAACTCCACAAAGAGCACGCTTTACTAACCAGATTGACTTTATTTCTGTCATTAAAAAAAGGAGACGTCTTGTATGATGTGTATATGTTGTATTGTAATAACGGAGTGAACACTGTGAGGCGCTATTGCTTTACCATCTTTATTAGAGGCAGTTCAATTCAACCACAGGCATCGGCCATCAAAACAGTACAAAACCCATGAACTTGGCATACCAGCACCATGCTCTTATCAATTCAGAGACTGCAATGTATATATGTATTATTGTGTCTGCCGTGTATTGAGCAACAGGTTAGTAAAAAGCCACAAAGTGGTTCCACTACTGGTGCAAATAAAAGTGCAGTTCTGTATTGAGAGCACACATAAGAGTAATACGTTGAAAGCTCAGAAAATGCAATAGAATTCACCTAATCATCAGATATATTTATCAGCAACACAGGTCTCAGTGGTAATATTTATTTAAATAACTCACTCTTTGAAACTCCTCTGTGAATATCCGTAAAACTCGTTCGTTTTGATGATTTATATAAACTTTATATAAAGTTGTGAAATTATAACTTATGTAAAGCAGCTGCATGAGGACATTCAGAAAACACTAACTATTCTATAGCCTATACAACTGGATCGAATGCAAAAATAGGAACACTGAAGTGGGAAGGCTGTGACCTTTCAGGAAAACAAGCTGAAGTTTTCCAACCAAGTAACGACAAGCAGGATTAATCAAGCTAATCATCAGTCATAATTTTATATTAAATCATATGTGAATAATGACAATAGCGTAATAATAATCAGTGCTGCCTAGTAAATTGATTACATGATTGCACGTTTTATTATTTATAATTGACTGATTCTCAGTTTTCTTTTTCATCTGTTAAATTTTCCTTTCTAAAAAGCCTTTTATTCGTTCAGAAGCTCTTTTAGGCTTGTGGAGTTGCACAGACGAGCCACTGGTCTAAACTAAGAGCCACGCGGCATTTGATCAATGGATTTATAAAATCATTTCATTTTTATTTGAAGTGTTTTCTCAACATTACAGCAATGCATATGTAATCAACTCCTGATGAACACATGAATTATTATTTTAAAGTCATTTAACCATGTATTATATGTCTTTGGAAGGCAAAGACATAAAATATTTCTTCCCAATATTTTAAAATAGTTTAATTTTAAATTATGATTTAATTACTCAATAGCTTTTCATTAAACTCTCAAACTCCTGCAGTTCCTTCACAAACTCCAGTCTGAGAAACCATGATGTAGCGTAATATTTCATGCAATTCATGTTGTGGAAAATAATGGAATATATTTTCGTTCTCTTTGATTATCCTATTCAGTTCAAAGTCGTAGACGAGATGGGTCACTTTTACAATTTCAAAAAATTTCCTGCTAATTTACTCACCCCCATCTCATCCAAGATGTCCATGTCTTTCTTTCTTCAGTCGAAAAAGAAATTACGGTTTTTGACGATAACATTCCAGGATTTTTCTCCACATAATGGACTTCAATGGCAACCAACGGTTGAAGGTCCAGTTTCAAAGGAAGGGCTTCAGAGGCTCTGCACGATCCCAGACGAGGAATAGGGTCTTACCTAGCCAAACCATATGTCATTTTCTAAAAAAATAAAAATGTATATACTTTTTAATCTCAAATGCGCAACTTCTGTGTTGTGATTCTTCACGACGTATGACGTCAGAAAGGTCACGCGTGACGTAGGTGGAAGTACCGACCCAGTGTTAAAACGAACGTGCAAAGACTAAATCAAACAGCCGTTACAAAAATAGAGGTAAAACAAGGATGTCGGACGACTGAAGTTGTAGGAGAACATGAGATGAGAGTCCTGACAGTAGTTTTTTAACGGCAAAAGAGGGTTTGCTCTGGTTCAAGCTGTTAGTAAATCTGGCCCATAGAGTAGATCTAGGGTGCGTTCCGTTCGACAGGGTCCCTGCGCAGTGTTTACTGCTCCCTACTCCCTGAGCACGGTGTATCAGGTGAAGTGGACTTTGCTGACAATATTTGCTCATTTGGAACGTCCTGCGACGTCATCAAAGAAAGGCATTATGATATAACACAAATATTGTAATTTACTTTATTTTCAAATTTAAAACCAAATATACATTTACAAAACACACAGTATGTATCTAAAAATCTAATCAAAACATTGTATTAGTCTATTTGTTTTATTAGTTTACATATAGGCCTACTTGTATATTTAATTGACTATAAACCGATTTGATGCGGAATATTAAAATCAATGATTTTGAATATGAACAGCTCAATATGAAAATACATTTTGATTTGGGTAACTGTATTAATGTGTTCTTAATCAATGGTCTTAATAATTGTAGCAGCCTCATCTCGTGCGCTTTCTTTCCCACGTGCAGCTGCACAGTAAACGAGGTGAATAAAGTATAAAAAGTGCTGCTTCTCAACACTTTTAATTTGTTTCCATATTCATACAATAGAATATGCGAATACAACAGTCATTGCCATAACCATTCATACTCTAGTTTTGTATAATAATAACTATGAATATTCAAATGCATACGTAAACTCCTCCATCGCAGAGCCGTTTAAAAACTCCTCTAACGGCTCTGCTCCATCATTAGTTCAGAGTGACTGATGACAGTTGGGTGATTTTCGCTCTCCACTTCCTGTGAAGTGATGTATCGATGTTGCCTTCTTCCCTACGCCATTCGCAGTGCCCTTTGAACTGAACATGTTCGCTCTCTTCGGAGTGGAATCTCACTTAAGATGGCGGAATACCCTGTGAAGTCCACTTCGCAGTCCACTTACGGTCGAAGGGAACGCACCTCTAGAGTAGTTTGGAATAATTCCACTCCGTTCATTACTTGGCCACTAGGATGCGCCAAATCACTCATGTCCAAAGGGGTCTAGATACTCAGGGTACGTTTACATGGCAACGATGTACTAAAAACAGAAACGTTTTTTTCTTTGTACAGATCAAAACACTCCCCCTTTACATGACTCTGCGAAAACGACTAAAAACACTGTACTATGCATGCCAGGCCAGTAGTTGGCGATGTCACTTTGTAAAGAAAAACTAAGCGCCTGCGCATGTATGCAGTCAAACACGCATGCCTATAGACTGAACACGTAACACGCATATGCATGCCGGCACCGTTTACACAGATTTGTGTTTTTGTAGTTTACACCGGTATCGTTTTGTAAAGTTTGTGTTTTTAGGTCACCTAAACGCCATTGTCATGTAAATGAATGGCCAAAACATGATAAACCTTTTCAGTTTTTAGTAGGGCTGTCAAAATTAACGCGCGATTAACGCCGTGCGCATTTTCTGTTTGAGCCGTGGCCTAGCCCGTAGTTGGAGAAATCGAGAGCAGCCATAGACGTAAAGGATGCAGCAGCAAACAGAAATAGGGAAAGAAAAGGGCTAACATTAACATTACTAGCCTACATAAGCTGCCATTTTTTTCTGTTTAACTTTTATTCGACTCCAGGTCGAAATAAAAGAAAAGGGCGTTTTTACACTGAGCACGTTTGCTGCAGTCCATGTCCGAGCACGATAGTTCCCGGTTTCCCCCGCAGCGCTGGTCAACTTGATTCTATTGAACCCTGGTGCATTTGCGTGCATCTTACATAATCACAAACATGCACAGCGCATGATAGAAAACAGAACGCGCAGCTGAGTAAAGTTTACTGTAGGCTATGTGTGTCGGATGAAGGGGGCTTTCTGCTGCATGCTTGCGAAGGGACTCTGAGGAGATGCGCAATACGCGAATACACTGCAAGCTCGCTCTTGCTCGTATCCGAGGTAAATCATTAACACCATCACCACTTACACGTGTTTTGTTAAACTAAATGCATTAGCTACAATCGGCTAAAACGAATGCGTAGGTTACTTTTCTGAATGAGCACTCCCGAGTCCATGTTTCTCACACTGTTCACGCGAATCGCGGCACAGTTCGAGTGCAGCCGAACTCAGAGCACCTCCTCCGGGTAGGTTCGGGGGGGGTACCCTGATGCGCTCCCAGGTCTGCATGACAGCTTTCACATTACCAATTTTTCATGTGAACCGTGCCCCGTTCTGAACTAAACTGCCAGTGTAAAAACGCCTATTTCTATTTTTAAATAAGAGAAAGTACTGCTTATTCAGAATTTTCAAGTTTAGGCTTAAGAGACATGAACAAGTTCTTTAAAAAACATCTATGACCTTTGACACATGTCTAGTCTTCATGCTCTTTTGAGTATGGTTTTACTAATAATAAATCATGCATATTTGTCCATACCCATGTCGATTAGAGTATTAAAAATTTTAAAAGTATTAATTTAAGGTACATTTAGAACTGATAAAAATGTGCGATTCATCGCGAGTTAACTCATGACAATCATGCGATTTAATCGCGATTAAATATTTTAATCGATTGACAGCCCTAGCTTTTAGTTGAAAAAGGTGTCATTTAAACGGCCCCTAAGAAAACATGATGCTTGTTCACCTCACGATAATGTCAAGTAGGGGAGAGCGGGGCATAACCTAACTCGGGGTTAGTTGTAACACACATGGTTTAAAACTTTCCACACATGCCAGAATGACACAACTTAGTGTATTTACTAGTTGCCATATCAACACTATATAGAGAAAGAACTGCGCCAAAATAAAAAAAAAATCTTTGGAAGATATCACTGAACATTTATTTAACCATAGCAAAAGTAGATTTCCTACTTCAGTTTTTTTTTTTCATCTCTGTTTTTTGTGTTTACTTAACTAGACAAATCTGATATTATTTTAATCTTATATCTGTTATTTAACGGTTGAGAGTTCTTTAAATCTGATCTAACAGCAGAAGACACGAGCCGGGGTTATTCCCAGTGGAGCAGGCGGGGCATGTTGTCACAATGAGCCCCTAATAGAACTATGATATTCTATTCTATACTTTTATGAATTATATTGAGAAACAATGAGAAAAAGGTGAATAAAGACTGAGAGTCAATGCTCAGAAATGATTCATTATTAGTATTATGTCTTGAACTATGTTGTGTTTGTTGTCAAACTCAAAAAATTTTTTATTTTTAATTAAAAATGCCATTATTTTATATGAAAAAGTTAATAATTGTATTTTATTGACAATATTTTAGTTTGTCTTGTATATTTTTTGATTAGATCAGATAAAATTTAAAGCTGTCATATGCTCATGTTACCCCACCTATGGGGCATGTTGTCACATTCCACTTCAAAACCACATAATTGTACTAGAAGTGTGCAATTAATGTGGGAAAAACCCCAAGTGGATTTACACAAACTGAGAAAGTCAAAAAGCGTTAGGTTGTGCCCCACGGAGGTTAAATATAAAGTAAATATATTCTTGTGCATTCTCAACTACAGCTTTTCCGTATTCATAGGTGGCTGCTGCTCCCATCTGTATTGCATCAGACACTGAATCAGCATCTCTTGCTGCATCCCATCCTGTAGCTGCTCCTGCAATGAATCCTGAAAGAGATGCAGCTGAAAGAGTAACCCCGGCAGCAGATGTACCAGCCCCAGCAACCCCGGCAGCAGATGTACCAAGCCCTGCACCTGCTGCAGTTCCTCCTGCGACCCCTGCCTTTAGGAAGGTCGCAACTAATGCAACCCAAAGGCCAGCTCCCATTAAAGCACCAGTTATAGCCCCTGCTGAAGCTCCTGCAACTTTCATCAGGAGATTATCATGAACAATCCTTTCCGCTCGTTCTCGCTGCTGGTTTGGAGACGCATTGTCTTCATTAGAATTCATCATCTCCTCTTGAATCATCCTCTCCACACTTTGAAGCAGCTCATTGGTGTAGCGGCCGTTCCTATTTGCCATCTTATTTATGGTATCCAGCAGATTTTTCACCTGGACTCTGTTGCTTTTGTACCCACAACTACAGGGGCAATGGAGACATTTTCTCCAGTATTTATTGTCGATAACATGACAGCGGCCTCCACATTTATCAACAAACTCCTGCAGTTTGGGATTTTTCTGAACAAATTCTTCGATGGTTTGTCCCTCTAGTTCTTCACCATGAGTGAATAAAACCACTGCATGTTTAAAGATATCCTCTCCACAACATTGACCAATTTCATCCACAACCTCCACTGCTTGTCTTGTGAACCTTTCAACTTTCAGAACAATGACAAAGGCATCAACGCCTGCAGCGCAGTTAATAATGGATCTAATGATCTCAGATCTGATGGACTCATCATCACGATCCGTGTCCAAGACTCCAGGTGTGTCAATAACGCTGATCTTTTGTCCATAAACCTTCCTCTCTCCTTTTACAGACGTATCTGTTATGGAATTTGGTGACGCGTCGGGTGTGAAACTGTTTTTTCTGAGGATTGTGTTTCCAGCGCTGCTTTTGCCATCTCCGGTTTTCCCAAGAAGGACGATGTTTCTGTCTGATGAAGACACGCTCGCTATTTGAAGATGACATGTGTTATATAATATTAAGCTTTTATAAAACATGCATTATGTTTTTGTAGCATATTTTTTAAAGCATACTTACCTCCCATTACCTTAGTTGATGTTAGTCTCTGCAATAAAAATAACATGGAGGTTATTCATAATCCTGAACCAATCATGCATTAGAGGAACAACTGTGTGCTCCTATTTAATGTCTTCACTGCAATAATACAATGGGAATTGGCAATATATAACATTTGTCAAACATCATTTTGAGGGTCATTTGCAAATTACCATAATTTAGTGCAATATAAGTGGGGGGAAAAAAGGAAAATGTATTATAAATAAAATATATTACTGAGCTGTTTTGCATGTTCTATATTTGTTTACCTGTTGCTGTGATGTATTTTTTTTTTTTTTAAAGGAAAGATATTGAAATGGTGTGCATTTAGAGGAATAGGTGTGATCTTGGATTGTACTAAACATTGATACACTAGAGTGTTTCCAAGTAGCAAACATGATGCAGGAACAGGGTAACCAGGCAACCAATATAAACAGAACTATGAATGCCAATGAATGATTTTTGAGAACATTAGACAATAAACAGGATCAGGAAATGCCGGACAGGTGTAAATTAATCATGGCATCATATCAGATCTTATGCTGGAAGTAAAGTTAGTTAATGTCCTTTGGGAAAACTTGTGTCACGGGGTAAAAAAAGAATTTGATTTACTATGTGTACATCTCAGTTAAAAAATTACATATGCACTAGTGACGGAGCATGGTTAATACCATAATTTGCATAATTCAAATTAAAGGGCCTTTTATGTATTCCTTTGCTAATGTGTGTACAATATATTTTAAATATATATTCACTTGTATGAATTAGCAGTGCCAATGTTTATTTATGAAGTAAGAATAATGTATCTAAAGAAAAAATGCAAACATTTAGTCACCTGGCAGCAATACATTTTTTTTGTGAATTGTGTCACTCACCGCATGAATCCAGAGAGAAGTTGTAGAGGTTGAATGAGGGGTGGAACAGGCTTTATGGCCCTGACTTTCACTTTCTCTATACTTGTTTTGAGAAGCTCTACATTTACTTTCGTTCTCTTTGTTTTGCATGTATTCCATGAGCTGATTGGTGCAGCTGCTTCAGGGAGGCGCTAACTTTATTCTCTTTAGACATTAGGTATTAGGCACTAAACCCACTGGGTTTCGTTTAATAACGCAACAACAAGGCTATCGAACTATTACCTAAAATGGAGCTTCTTTTACTACATTACTTATTTCACCTGTACAATGAGCAAATACAAAAATACAATACAAATGTTATTTCTAAAGCACATTTAAAAACAACTGCCGTTGACCAGAGTGCTTTCCAGCATTACAAATACAATCACGCAAACACAATGAAATCCTGTTCACTCTAATCAGATCTAAAAGCCATACCAAAAAGATATGTAATAATATAGACTTACAAGCATTCACAGATGGGAAAGTTTTAATATGCGTTGAAAGAGGGTTCCATAAGCGAGGAGCAACCACAGAAAAGGCCCTATCTCGCTTTGATTTTAATCTAGTTTTGGGAACACGAAGAATCATCTGGATAGAAGATCTCATATGCCTTGTGTTTTGATAAGGTATCAAAAGGTCAGCAATAGCCTATATTTTGGTGCAATAGCATTCAACACTTTAAAAACCAGCAACAGAACCTTAAAGGGGTGGTTGATAATAATTGTACTTTTTTAACTTTAGTCAGTGTGTGATGTTGCTGTTTGAGCATGTTTTCTTTTTAAAGAAATAGTTTTTTTAAGGAGTACAACCAACGGCTGGTAGGGACTACAACGAGCTTCCTCCTCCAAATTTACATAAACCCTGCCCCCGGAATAGCATGTCATAAAAGCAAGATGACAACATAAGTTATAACCGTAATTAAAACTAAACTATCCCTGTTCTCTCTTCATTCAGCAGGTATTCTCTGGCTCATCTTACAACAGTTCCCACACCAGCGGTTTATAGATTATCATGACAGAATATGCTAATCAATGACTTGGAGATCGTTAACTCATAAATTCATGAACTAACCCTTCAGAAACGTCCTGTCTCATTCTACATGTTGTCTCTTCTTCTTGAGTCTCTCCATCATTGTCCGACTCCGGTTTGAACATAAAACGCATTCTGACATTTTCAGTGTGTGTCTGCATGAGGTAATCAGAGCTGCTAACATGAGCTCTTGAAGCTCCGCCCTCTTCCGGAAAGGAGGCGGGAGCAGCAGCTCATTTGCATTTAAAGGGACACACACAAAAACAACTTGTTTTAGCTCACCCTCAAAAAGTGACAATTTTAACATGCTATAAAAATGATCTGTGGGTATTTTGAGCTGAAACTTATATACACACTCTGGGGACGTCAGAGACTTATTTTACATATTGTAAAAAGGGCCATTATAGAACCCCTTTAAACTCAATTCTGGCATTCAGGCACCCAGATTCAGATGTACGATTCAGAAGCCTATCCGCTGCATTTTGCACTAATTGAAGATGAGATAATTGACCCTGAGAAATGTATTAATAATTACAGTAGTCAATGTGTGATGGTACAAATGCATGAATGACAGTTTCCAGGTCTTTAAAGGAGAGAATTGGTTTCAGTCTTTTATGAGAAAACGCTTCCCTGCAATTGATGAGATTTTCCGTCTCTCCGTGTTTTCACTGTTATATGGTAGGAGGCGCTATTTCGCATCTCCTGAACGAGTGAAGAGTCTCCTGATCAAAACACAGGCGAAGAAGAAGCAGAAATGCGCGATCTCATATAAGAATATGCATATGTAAAATAACGTGATTATCAACATTAAACAGCATATAAATCAAAACGGCTTTATTACTGAATGAAATGTCGCCCCAGGACGAGCTCTAGGACTGTGAAACTTTGGGGGTGTTGATGGACTCGATCTACTCCATCTGTGTTTGATCATCGCACTGAATCTCAGCTTTTTGCTCAGAATGTTGCTTTTTTCACGAAACTGATCCACATTCAATTGTTGATAAAAAAGAATGCATGAAGCTAGAATAAAACAGAGGGTCTGTTCTTTCTTTTGATGTATTGCATGCTCAGGTATTCACACAAGATATTCTGTGGGCCATGAAACTTGTGAAAATGACCAAAAACACTGGCAGTGACTGGCAAATTTTATGTTTATGTTCACTTAAGACATAACCGACAATGTTTACGATGATACTCGCCAAGACGGGCATTTTGACAAATTTGTGTGAATATTTGCGCACGTTCATATCGGTGGCATATACGCCGATGCCGATATATCTGCGACAGGCTCAAATCGGTCGGGCTCTAATTATTATTATTACAATTCTAATTTAAGACAACAACAATATATATACTTCATAATAAATAATATAATGGGACTGCATGTTCACATAATTGAAGAGAATTTAAAACAAATCCCCATTTATTATCTAGACACGAAAAAGTGCAACAACAAAGATAATATAATCATCTTAAAGTTTAAGAGTCATAACTACAAAACTGGTATGTAAAACTGTTCTCTTTAAAAGAAAACATTATTTCTGTGCCGTTTCACTGCATCTTACAAATACTTTATTATAAATCAGGGCTCCAGACTAACATTTGAGAGCAGTGGCACCAGGAAAATTGATCATAAAGTTAATTTAATCATAAAACTACTATTTTACAATGTTTTGCATTGTTTTGTTAGTAATGCAGTTACTAATAATATTACTATTTAATATTAATATTTTTTTTTATTGGAAATGTAACAGTGAAGCACTGAGCTTGAATTGATATGCAGATAAAATTACCGTTTATTAACAACAGTAAATTAACAGTAAAAATAAGGAGAACTCTTTACTTGCTTTCTGTTTAATTCAGTCACAGTTTGAAGAACAATTGTAGTTTTTTTATGAAACTGTGACTTTCTAGTTTGTTCCATATATTAAGGAGTGGAAATGATTGCTCCTCTGCCGCCATCTATTGGTTATAGTGGTAATTTCATGTCTTAAAATAAGTGCTTGTTTGCCACAAAGTGGCCTACACCTTTAAACATTTAGTTTTACAAGTCATCACATTAAAAATAAAATTAAAATTGGATAATATTTAGAGCTTTTAAGTTCTGGAAAAACTGTGAAGCACTTTAAAAGCTCTTAAAGTGCTTGAATTTCACTCTCAGAAGGCTGTTCGAACCCTGAGATGAATAATGTAAAAAAACACATTCAACTATTTCTGCCACAATCCCATGTGGTGTCACTACAGTAAATCATGGTGAATGTTGGTGATTTGTGACTGAAACTCCTGATCTTCGCTCATGTCTCAGTGTTTCTCCTGGTCTCCACGTCAGCTCTTTTTGATCTGATATCTGTGGTTTAGAACAGAGAGTTCTGCGCCGAACGCTTTACTAGATCTTGCAGTAGAGATGTTATTAATTCTGTGGTGAATTCAAACTCTTTCTCACTGGATCTCCAGCGCTGTGTGGCGTGATCGAGATCGGCCGTGTATGAGCTCAAACGAGTAGCACGGTTCTGTTCCACTTTCTTTTCGTTTGCCGTTTGATGCTTCTCATATGTAACAGAAATGGCAGCTCTTATCATTTGGGCACCAGTGCGGCCGCCAACAAAACTTAGTTGCACCAGCAGGAAAAAAGGTCGCCCTGTTATAAATAATATGACTGCATGTAGTCTGCATATAATATAGTGAGAATTAAAAACAAATCCCCATGCATTATTTAGACAGAAAAAAGGATAAAGCACATACAATGATAATATAATCTATGCCATAAATCACAAAAAAATCTGCTCTGTTCCCTAATCAGTACTATTGTCCTCCTTTTTTAACAGTTTGTGTTGATGTTTCTTTGCCTTTTTCACTGCACCTTTGGCATTCTCATAGTTGAGTTTGGCTGTGTTCTTTATTGCGTCACACACCGAATCTCCCTCATCTGTTGCTTTGTATCCAGTAATTCCTCCTCCGATCGCTCCGGCAAGAGCTGCAGCTCCAACAGCAACACCTGCAGCTGCAGTGAGACCTGAACCAGCTAATCCAACAGAAGCTCCTGCTGCAACAATCCCTGCCTTCACCGCTACAGCTCCTGCTGCGATTCCCGCGGCTCCGGCGGCTCCTGCTGCAGTTCCTGCTTTCACCACTCTGGGAACATTAGCGGCTTTCAGTAAAGTTACGACGGATGCCACTGCCACACCGATGCCCAGAAAAGCACCGGTCAGCGTCCCTGTGGTCACTCCCGCAAGCCGAATGAGAAGTCTTTTGTGCACAATGTTTTTCGCAATTTCTCGCTTCTCTTCTGGCAACAAATTGACCTCGTCTACGTTCTTCATCTCCTCTTGAATCTCTTCCTCCACTATCTGAAGCAGCTCATTGGTGTAGCAGCCGTTCTTACTGTCCTTCAGCTTCTGCTCGATGGTCTCCAGCAGATTTTTCACCTGAACCCTGTTGCTCCTGTATCCCATTTGCCGCCTTTTCCAGTATTTACTGTCGATGACGTGACAGCGGCCTCCACATTTATCAACGAGCTCCTGTAGCTTTGGACTCATCTTCACAAATTCCTCAATGGTTTGACCTTCTAGCTGTTCGCCGTGAGTGAATAAAACCACTGAATGATTAAAGGTGTCTTCTCCACAGCACTCCACGATTTTATCCACAATCTCCATTTCTTGTCCCGTGTATCTCCCGACCTTCAGGACGATGGTGAACATGTCTGGACCCGGAGAGCTTTCGATCACGGATCTAATGATCTCGGATTTGATGGTCTCCTCATCCAATCCGGTGTCAAAGAGTCCAGGCGTGTCAATAACGGTGATCTTTCTGCCATCGACCTTCCGATCTCCACTGACACATTCAGCCGTCACAGACTCCGGTGAAGCTTTACTCTTGAAGACTTGCTGTTTGAGAATCGTGTTCCCGGCGCTGCTCTTGCCATCTCCGGTTTTCCCAAGAAGCACGATCCTTTTCTCAGGTTGAGATTCAGAAGCTGTTTGAGAAATGCGCTGTTATTAGTAAAGGGGTCTACAGATCTATATGATTTCTTGACCATGAAACCACACAAGGAAATAAAATCATAGTCATATTGATGACATAAAGTCATTATGCCATAAAAAGTCAAAATTATGAAATTAAGTCATAATGATGACATGGCAAAGTATGCCTTACTAAGTCATTGTTATAACAAAGAGTCAAAATTATGCCATAAAGATAAAAAGTCAGAATTTCCGTGAAAGAGATTAACATGCTAAATCATAAATAAATGACAAAAGGTCATAATTATGTCATAAAATCCAAATGATGACATCACATATCTCATAAAAAGTTCAGTTTATGACATATTAAGTCATACTTATGAGACAAAAAGTCAAAATGATTACAATATTTGACAATATCAAAAAAAGTTGAAATAATGCCATAAGTCAAAGTTATGAGACTCAGAAGCTATTTGAGAAATATGCTGTTGTTATTGAAGGGAATTATTATTTATGACTAATATTGTGTCTTTAAAGCATAACAAACAACATTGAACCCCATTGATTTTCATTTTAGGGAAAACATTTTTTGGAACATTTGTCAAAATATTATCTTTTATGTTCAACATGAGAACTAAAGTCATAAATGAATAACAGAGCTTTCATTTTTGGGTGAACTGTCCCTTTAAGAGAGGTAGTGCGATCTGAATTTCTAAAGGTTATAAACTCTAGTAGCTTTTCTTGTTAAATACAGAAACACAAAGTTCAAAAACACTTCAAAATCATGTTTCAGAATAAATAGAATCATTTTAGAATGTGATTAAAAGCATATTTTTTAAAGGTGTCATTTCTTACCTCCCATGTTCTTGTCCTGTCTTCAACTGAGGTGCTTTAATTTAATGATGTTTTCATCTAAAATGTTACCCACTCATGGTTCCCGGTGCTGATCTGATCCGATTAACAAAATATACTATAAACACAAACGCCATTTGCTGTGTATCAACAGTTTGAAGAGTTTCGCTGCTCAAAACACTCTTGAATGAGTCATTTGACACTACAGATGAGCTACAGGAATGACCAGAGTGACAAGTTCTGTGAGTTTTCCCGCACCTCCTACTTCTGAACGTCACACCCTCATTCTCACAGCAAATTCCTTCAAAATCAGAGCCTGTAAACATAAAGTTGGTTCAGTTATTAGCAGTAAAATAATACAAAATACTGAAGTATAAATGATTCACTTTACCTTTACTGTGTGTTTTGATTCTTTGGAAGCAGGAATCAAATAGAAGAATGATCACAGGCACCAACACTAAACTTGTGAAGGTTCGTTCTGAATCGTTCACACCAAGGATAATAACTATAATGATAGAAGATATAGGTCTAAATGTAAAAGAATAGCAGAGTCCACATCACAACGGTTATGTCTGCATCAACTAGTGATGGGCGATTTCAAAACGCTGCTTCATGAAGCTTCGAAACCTTTACGAATCTTTTGTTTTGAATCAGTTGTTCAGAGTGTGTATCAAACTGCCAAAGTCACGTCATTTCAGTAAACAAAGCTTCGTAGGGTGTTTCTCAAACGGAAGGCTGCATCCTACCGAGACTGCGTCCTTCCTAGTCCAGTCCTTCTGAGGCTTGTAGGCTAGTGTCCTCCTCAGTGATTAAACATTAGAATGAGACGGTCTAGTAAGTGTGCATGTGATTAATTTACAGCAAAACAAAAGATAACATCCAAGCTTTCATGTCCGAAAACATTATTTTTGTCTTACTTTTCATAATAAACCCAGACAAGCTCAGTGCCAACTCATTTTCCGTCAGTTTATTTTCATACATCCGATATGTCCTACAAAACAGGCCAAATGAAGAACGAGAAACGAAGGCTGCCTTCCAAGGATCCTTCAAATTGAGATGGCCTTCGGCGACGTTTGATGACTTGGCAGCCGAGATATGCAGCCTTCCGTTTGAGAAACACCCGTTATGTCATAACTGTTTCGAAACGTTTCGAAATTTCAGTGGTTCGCCGCTGGGGGGCGATGATCTCTGTGAACCCATGAATCATGCGGATTCAGTGAGAACCCAGCGGTGAACCATTGGGTTTTACCTGATCTCTGTTCAGTTTGATTTGTGTACTTTTAATGAGATATTAGTAGAATTAAAAGGAATAATGGTAGTTAGAACAAATAAAAGCCCTGGAAATGGATAAAAAGAACACATATTACACAGACACTTGATATTTAATCTTATTAGATTATTAGTTCATTGCATTTGATAGATTTTACTTTCAATAAAACATTTGCAATGGGTCTGTAAAAGGTGTTTTATGGCCTGAGTTTTTGTTGCATTTAGTGTGAGGCGGTTCGGACGCTTCGAAACAGTGAATCATTTTGCGAAGCAATTGGTTTAATTGATTCAAAGCATTGAAAAAATGTGTTTCTCCCGTCACTATATGCAAGTATAACACTGATTATATCCATTTTCTTTTCAGGAACAGACGCAACACAACTTGTTCTTCGTTTATTACTTGCAAACAGTATTCAGCCTGGAGCGCATTTAACAGGTAAGGTTGAATTAACCCAAAAACATCACAACAACTACAACAATAACGGCACAGACGAATTATATTGTTGGAATCACTTCCAGAAAGATTTTTTTCCAGCTGATGAACAATAAAAACATTGACAGAGTCCATCCTGCTTTAAAGAGCTTGAGCATTTAAAGCGGCAGACGACAAAATAATAAACATAACGATATCGTCCGCTGGCGTGACGCTAATATAGTTATCATTATAGTTATCTTATTTCTATATAGTTAGTATGATCTAAATGGCTAAAAACCTATAGCTTTTCATGTTAAACTTTACAGCAACATTTGCTATTGTTCAGAGGTAGGCTACTTCAAAACATACTCTTTATGAACACTTTCCATGACCGGTCTGGATGTTTCTGACGTCACACATTCATCATTGGTTTCTCTCGAGATTTCAGAAACTAACCAGGCCTGATTAACACACCCAACTGACGTCTCTGCATTTAGCCTATAAAGCTTTATTTTAAGAACAGTCACAAGTAAATAGGGGTGTGAATCGACAACATTTTTTTATCGCGAATAATCACACTTTTATTGTGTGATTAATCACGATTAATCGCACACTTATCGTGAAATTAAGCATACGCCATTTATCTCATTAAACACATACATTTTGTCATCATTTGCTATATCCAGCAAAGTAAACAATCAGATTGAAAGGTGATTCTCACTAAACTGTATTTTCTGCAAGCTTCAAGGATCATTGTAGTGATTTATGGTCTTAAATATTAATATTTAATATTAATATTAATATTGGGTTTTTAGTCACACATCACCTAAGGTGAGTGTGAGAGTGTGCACCAGCCAAGGAATTTCACCATGACATTAAATAACAATCATGAAAGATTGTAGACTGAATTAGAATTATACATTTTGAGAAGTTTGTCATCTGACCAATCTGAAGGATTTGTGAGATATCGTTAACTTGTAGAGCCTCTTACTGTATTATCAACACAAGGAAGACACAAGTGTAATAAAAGGATATGAATTCTTTATACACGTGTATAAACTCAGTGATAAAAGATGCCAGTATCTTTTGACATGGAAGTGGCTTTATGGCACGAAGATCCAGCAGCTGTTGCAAGTATTGGTTCTCAGTTTTATTGGTAGGATGTGGATTGAAAAAGTCACCCTGAAGACTACAGCTTTTACTGTAGTACATGTGTATAAAGCACAGAAGAGACAATACAATGCAATGAAATACAGTGTCAGTGGAGAGGGTTGGATTGTTTTCCTCCCCGTGTGTGGGCTTGGCCTAAATGCGCTCTGTCTCTATTGGCCAAGGCCCGCCCGAGAGGACATTTGACTGACATGTAATACAACCAATCACAGTTAGTTTTGTTCCGCATCATGTTTAGGGGCGTGAAACTGTAAAGTCAACGACCCAACAATTACAGACCGGCGTGCATCTATAAATGATAAATGTTTACTGCAACAATGGAGCCGCGAACTTCACATACTTTTGAAAATCCAGCGTTTAGTTGATCCTGATAAGGATCTGTTACTGTTTTCACTCGATATGTAACAGAAATTCGAGCTCTTTTCGAGCAAGGTGGTCAGATCATTTTTAGATGATCAAATGAAATGTTTCCTTATGTTTGCACAACCAATAATTTCAGGAACGTTAACACGGCTTTATCCATTTCAACGTTTCTGTTATGGCATCTGTTAAAATAACGGTTTCTATTCAGATTTTTGATCAAAATCACAGTTCATCATTCCAGATAATTTCCCTCAAGCACTCTTCTTTGAAGTTCTGTGAGGAATAAGACACGCACCGATGGAGAAGCATTTGGCCAATCACAGAAGTCGACATTGCACAGCCAATATCACGCTACGTTTTTATTATTATATATTACACTACATTTATGTGGCTATTATATTGTAGACTATTGATTGGATCGCTAGTCACTCTCTGCTCTCTCCGACAACGACATTTTTGTCCTGTGTCGGTCCCCGTAGCTTCTCTATGTGCTCCGAAAGGGAGGGGGGAGCTTTGGGTGATGCAATTCACAACCTCACCGCTAGATGCTGCTAAAATTCACACACTGCACCTTTAATTGCCTGTCCCTGTGGTCACTCCCGCAAGCCGAATGAGAAGTCTTTTATGCACAATCTTTTTCGCAATTTCTCGCTTCTCTTCTGGCAACAAATTGACCTCGTCTACGTTCTTCATCTCCTCTTGAATCTCTTCCTCCACTATCTGAAGCAGCTCATTGGTGTAGCAGCCGTTCTTACTGTCCTTCAGCTTCTGTTCGATGGTCTCCAGCAGATTTTTCACCTGAACCCTGTTGCTCCTGTATCCCATTTGCCGCCTTTTCCAGTATTTACTGTCGATGACGTGACAGCGGCCTCCACATTTATCAACGAGCTCCTGTAGCTTTGGACTCATCTTCACAAATTCCTCAATGGTTTGACCTTCTAGCTGTTCGCCGTGAGTGAATAAAACCACTGAATGATTAAAGGTGTCTTCTCCACAGCACTCCACGATTTTGGAGAAGCATGATCCTTTTCTCAGGTTGAGATTCAGAAGCTGTTTGAGAAATGCGCTGTTATTAGTAAAGGGGTCTACAGATCTATATGATTTCTTGACCATGAAACCACAATATGGAAGGCCATTTCTGCCACATAAGGAAATAAAATCATGCTTTTGATTATACTGATAATTATGAGAATAAAAAATATAGAAATTGAGATAAAAAGTAAAAAGGAAATTATAACATACTAAATCATAATTATGCCATAAAAAGTCAAAATTATGAAATACTAAGTCATAATGATGGCATGAAAAGGGCATAATATGGCATAATAAAGATAAAAAGTCAGAATTACCGTGAAAGAGATTGAGATACTAAATCAAATGACATAAAAAGTCAGAATTATGTTAAAAAAATTATGACATCTTGTATCTCATAAAAAGTCGAAATTATGACAAAAAGTCCAAATGATTACAATATTTGACAATGTCAAAAAAAGTTGCAATTATGCCATAAAAAGCCATAGTTATGATAATAATAATATGTTTAATTTATATAGCACCTTTCCAAGCCAAAGGACACTTTACAAGCAGTAACAGAATAGACAGTCGATTCACATAATCATAAACAGTCATTTCATATAGTTAATTAATCAGTTAAATGGACGTTTGCCCAGTCCGGAGATAGAAATGAGATGCAGTTGCAAATCATGGTACAATTACGAACTGAAAACAGAGATACAGCACAGTTATTAAGTAAACAAAAATCAAGTGTCAATAAGAAAAAAACAGAGAATGGTAGATTCAACATAGGAACACAGAACATAAATATTCAGAGAAAAACAGCTGGTAGCATAGGGTTAGGAGTATATTTGAGTTGTGATTTAAATACAGAAAGTGAGGTTACAGTCCTTAGTGCCAGTGATAGAGAGTTCCATAGTTTAGGTGCAATGACGGAAAAGGACCTGCCGGCCATTGTTGACAAACGAAATCTGAGTAGAGTAAGAAGTTCACACCCAGAAGATAGAAGAGATTGAGGCGGAACATATGGAGAGTAGATCATTGAGTGATTATGTTTTCAATGCATAAACGACATTGAACTCCATTGATTTTCATTGTAGGGAAAAACATTTTGGAACATTTGTCAAAATATTATCTTTTATGTTCAACAGCAGAACTAAAGTCATACAGTTTTAAAACATAAATGAATAACAGAGCTTTCATTTTTGGCTGCAAAGGCTGCAAAGGCTGCAAAGCCGTGCCCTCGCTTCAAATATGGCAGGACTATCACTGCTGCGACTAAAGATTTCTTTATAAATAAACTTCCTCATCAGTTTCATCTCCTCAGCATCCCAGATAGCCCAGAGGAACTTGATGTTGCAACAGAAACTATTGACTCTCTCTTTTCCAGCACTTTAGACACAGTTGCTCCTCTGCGCTTAAAGAAGATTAAAGAAAATAAAACAATTCCAATCGTGGAAAGAGGGCATGATTTCATACAGAAAGGCCGTAAAAACTGCTAGATCTGCTTATTTCTCGACTCTCTTAGAAGAAAACAAACACAACCCTAGGTATTTATTCGATACAGTGGCTAAATTAACCAAAAATAAAGCTTCAACTTCTGATGTCTGCCAACAGCACAGCAGTAATGACTTTATGAACTTCTTTAAGTTGGCTATTATTAAACCACTTATTAAAAAAACGCAACTTGATCCTACGGAATTAGTCAATTACAGGCCAATCTCAAATCTACCCTTTCTGTCAAAAATACTAGAAAAGGCAGTGTCTTCACAATTATGCTCCTTTTTAGAAAGAAATGTACTTGTTACATCATAAGAAGAATAGTTTTTGTGCGCAAAAAAAAAATCAAAATAACGACTTTATTCAACAAGATCTTGTCTTCCGTCTGGGCCTCTGACGTGAACTCACGAAGCACCACGACGCATGCGCGAGAATATGACGTAGAGCCGGCATTCTGACACATGCGAGGAACTTTGTTTACAAGCAGAGGAAGACGCGCCGTATCTAAGCTGTTGAATTCTACGTTGATTGTGCTTTAGGAGGATAGTACGCACAAAAACTATTCTCATCGCTTCATAAAATTATTGTAGAAGCACTGTAGTGAGATGGACTTTTTAACAACGTCTTTAGTACCTTATGGGTCTTGAGAGAGGAAATGTCATTGCTGCCAATGGAGGCCTTTCTGAGCCATCGGATTTCAACTAAAATATCTTCATTTGTGTTCCGAAGATGAACAAAGGTCTTACGAGTGTCGAACAACGGGAGGGTAAGTAATTAATGACAGAATTTAAATTTTTGAGTGAACTAACCCTTTAAATACATTTTCCCACACAGTATTTAGTATTTTTATTTTAAATACATTTTGATGTATTTAGACCCATCTCTGCATCCAGCAAAGTTGTGACTATCCGATAATCTTAAAAATAATATAAAACCATATTGTGAGCAGGAAGTTTTTAACTACAGTATTATGTAGAGACTCACAGACATCAAAAATCTGCATATGAAACGCAACAATGGTGACATGCTTCATGCCAGCATACAAAATTCATTCACTGCTCCCAGCATGCATTGCAGCATGAATAAATTATGCATTTTTTTACTATTTAGATTTGAATATTTTTTGATTGTGACCATTACTGAGGTTTGCATGATGAGTTTTGATGTATACGTGTGTCATAATTTTTACACAGAAGATGTAGCATTTTTGTAAGATCTCACACAGATCTCTTCATCTTTCCAATGTTTATGCATTACAATGATCAGTCACAATGGCTGAAGTTGTTTATAAAATTTTTGTTATATTTATTTATGCTTCATTTTCATAATTAAGTTTACAGCTTTGCTTTCATGTATTCATTGTCTTGCTGTGAATATTTCCTTTACACAAAATTTGGAAGTGACACAAAGCTGATGTTTACTACAAATTGATCTACATATTAAACACACACATAAACATGCTCCTTTGAATTAATTCAGCACGTACAGGTTGCAAGATATTTTGTACTCAACTTTAACTTTTTTTCTCTAAGAATAAACTATATTAAATTTAATTAAGACACATCACATTTTAAACAAGATATGACTAGTGCAAAACACAGGAGTGAGTAGAAGAAAGTATCCACACCACCAGAACAACAAGATCCCATGAAATCAACTGACGTGGCTGTGCTTTGTTTTTGTTTTTTAAATAGCCAATATGATTTATGCCATGTCCTTGAAACATGACCGTCTACTTTCTATTTAACTGCAAGTACATTTGTTAGTTGTCTTTATCAGAAGAGAATGACTAAATTTGAAATGGAAACGTATCTTAAAGCCACAGATTAAAACATACAGTGCACATTAGTATTTTAAATGCCCAAAGTAGCCTATGTTATATTGATATTAAAAAGGCTCATACGGTACTCTTCAGTTACAGAAATTATCATTGTACTTTGATATAAGCACTGATGAAAACAGTACAATAATTGTTTGCCAGGAAAAAAAGATTTGGCAGTAATTAAAGAACAACACAAACATATCCTTGACTCTTAATATCTGCTGCAGAGGAAGTTAAGTTTGTCAGTCTCAGGACGGCTGATCCAGCGCTGATCTCCTCCAGACTGAACTGCTCCCTTTCTCTTCTCGAGGCGGCAGTTTTCCGGTGTCGTTCTGTTCCCTGGAGCCCAGTTCTGATAGCACACGATCTCTCCACTCAGCCAGAGCCACATGTTCATGATGCAGTAGTTGTGTAAACCCAACCACACTTCCGCAGTAGACGCCCGTTTAACCACATTCATCACCTCACGCTGCATCTCTTCTGAATGAACCGAGACCAGATCCACATGATTCTGTCTGCAGTATCTCAGAGCTTCAGACCACGTCCGGTTCTCTTTGATCAGAATCAGTTTATCTGGACACAAAACAAACCACAAGCAAAAACTAGAGAGAGACTGATCAAAAACAACATGCAGAACAAACACTGTGGAGGAATTTGTCATGTCAGACATGTAGCGTGAACTTTAAGATATCTGGAGGTGATGGATGGATTGTGTGTGTTTTGTGAGGATCTGCTCACCTTCATGACACACAAAAGGAAATTGGTAGTTGCAAGAGTAGTCATGCCATTGTCCCAGAGCCTTCGGTTCGATCACTGTACAGTTTTCAACACCTCCATCATTATTAGGTTGAGTATGATCCCAGTCTCTGAATGAGGAGTTCCTCTGATCTGACCACTGCCATGAGTCTCTGAACAGACCGATCCAGACATCATTAGATATGTGACGATCATTGATGAACTTCTGAATCTGTTGACTCTCATTCTGGTTCCTCACACTGACCAGATCAGTGTGATTCTGTCTGCAGTAACTCTGAGCGTCTCTCCACTTCATCATCTGATTGACAAAGACGAGTCCTGTGCTCACTTTAAGAAAAACACATAGAAACAGATTCATGAGTCAGTTTGTTCATTATTCTCACACTGATTTATGGTTTGGATGTGAATAAGAGCAGCAGTGGAGCATCAGAAACACATGTCACTCAAAAACTGATTCTGCAGCTGATGATATATTACATTTTCAGAACATACTCATGATGATTTTGCTGATATAACAAAGTAACATTTGTGATTTTTCTTAACTCTTAACTTAAGATATAAGTTAATTTAGGATTTTTCACAATTTCGTATTACAGAAGCAAATCTTAACTTGATTTAGGATTCTTATCCTATTTTAAATAATCTCATCTTATCTGTAGTTAGGAAATCTTAAACCGCTCCATTGAGTTCGGTGATCAACTGTCAGGTCTGTTACCAAGCAACCAACAACACGCAAACTGCTTCTGAGGTAATCCTAAAATCAAAATGGAGAATCAACAGCGTGCTTTTACTTTCAGTGCGGCAGAGATTGAAGTTTTGATAAGTGCTGTTGAAAAGTTAAAGCCTGATGAAAAAAGTAAGGCGTTACCCAAACAGCCCAGAGAGGACGCCGTCCCCTGTCTCGAGTCCAGAGAGGAGAAGAGTCTGTGCGTGCCGCCCTGGCCTCCCGTCCCGTCCCGCCCTGTCCCGCCCTGGTCAGTCCCTCCCGTCCCGCCCTGGTCCGTCTCTTCCTGGTCCGTCCCTCCTGTTCCGCCCTTGTCCATCCCTCCCTGGTTTGTCCCTCCTGTCCCGCCCTGGTCATCTGCTGGAGGGTTGATTGACCAGGCCAGCCCTGGTGCCTCATTCCCTTCCTGGTCCTTTCTAGGACTTTCCAGCCTGTTCCACCTATTCTGTCTGTTCCCCATGTTTTTTGTTTTTTGGTGGAGCGTCTGGTAGCTGCTCCGTAGGGAGGGGGTAATGTCACATGTCTGTCTTGTAAAAGCACATATGGTGTTTTTGTCATTTCTAGTCATGTGCCTGTGTTTGTCATGTTTGGTCTGATGTCATGTCTCTGGTCTATTGTCAACCGCACCCATCTTGTTATCTGATTATTGGTTAATTTGCCCCACCTGTTCTCCCTCATTACCTGCCTTGTTTGTCCCCTATTTAATCTCCTTGAGTCTCCAGTCCTGTGCTGGATCGTTGTCTGATGTTTCCTGTTGTGCTACATGTTCCTGCTCCTTGTGTTTAGTTTGGTTTTCCCCCTCGTGGGTGTTTTGTTTGTGTTTGTTTTATTTTGTTGTTTAAATAAACCACCTTTATTTTCCTGCAATTGAGTCCTTGCTCCCTTTTCTCCCAACCGTCCCTGACAATTACTATTGATTTGTGGTTAAAATATCAGTATTGCTTCAACATTAACTGAGGGTGCAAGAGTGATGCTAAAGCAACATCACTTTGTAACGTTAATTCAATGTAATTGGCGTTGACGCATCAACACTGACTCAACATTGTTTCAATGATTACATGCTATCTGGGGAGTCACTTGAAGAATGACCGGTAATGCTCAGTGGCGGCTCGTTGGCCTCTGTAATGTTGGTCGCAATTCGTCAACTAACTGCAAAATCATGCGTCGTGGGAGTCTGTAATTATTTACGAGTATTTTATCATCAAAGCACATCCTCTGGGTCGTTAAAAAGTCTCTCCACCATCAAACGTCGCTGCTCTTCTTGTATAATTCATAAATGTAACGGCATTCCAAAAAGGTTGGAAGTTAAGACACCAGTGGGGTTGTCCTAAAGTTAAGACAGCTTTTAGGATTTTTTTCGTTGAGTTAGGATGCTTCTGTAATACCCATTTCCTATCCATAGTTAAGATAAGATTATGCACTTAAGAAATGTCATTCTGTAATAGCTTTTGTCCTAAATGAGGTCCAAACTGAAATTGCCATGGTTACCAAACAGATCAGATAGGATTCTAAAGTTAAGATATTTGTGTAATACGCCCCCAGGTTAATATGTTCGTTAAAGGGTTAGTTCACCCAAAAATGAAAATAAGTCCTTGATTTACTCATCCTCAAGTCATCCTAGGTGTATATGACATTCTTCTTTCAGACGAATACAATCTGAGTTATATTAATAAATATCCTGGCTCTTCCAAGCTTTATAATGGCAGTGAATGGCTGTTTCTGTTTTGAAGTCCATAAAAGCACATCCATCCATCATAAAAGTGCTCCACACGGCTCCGGGGGGTTAATAAAGGCCTTCTGAAGTGAAGCTATGCATTTGTGTAAGAAAAATATCCATGTTTAACACTTTACAAACTGTAATCTCTGACTTCTGCTAACTGTCATCCACGCGTTCACGAGAGACTGGCGTTCCAGCGTATGATGTATGATGTCCTATGCTGGAACGCCAGTCTCTCGAGAACGCGCAGACGACAGTTGGCGGAAGATTACAGTTTATGAAGTTTTAAATACGGATATTTTTCTCACACAAACGCATTGGTTCGCTTCAGAAGGCCTTTATTAACCCCCCGGAGCCGTGTGGAGCACTTTTATGATGGATGGATGCACTTTTATGGACTAAAGAGTGTCATATACACACTATAAAAAAAAAATCCCCGTAAAATTTACCGTAAAAAATACGGTAGCAACATTTTAGGTTTACTATCTATTTTACAGTTTAAAACTATACAGTTTTTTTAAGTGAAAAAGAACAAGTCATTGTGTAATTTACAGTGAAAAAACGTAAATTGACATTCCCAGAATTCCCTGCGTGACACTTCACATTTGATGTATTTTTGTTGAAATAACTGTTTCTTCTTAGTTTTTCTTAGTTTTTTTTCTAATCAGTTATGTACATTCAGTGTTGGGGAGTAACGGAATACATCTACCGGCGTTACGTATTCAGAATACAAATGATGAGTAACTGTATTCCGTTTCAGTTACAATTTAAATAGTTGCCACAGAATACAGTTACATTGTTGAAATCAATGGATTACATGACGATACTTCTCTGTTTCACGAGTTTATTCACTCTCTAAATAAATTAAGGCAACTCAATGCATTTCCCAGAAGCCCCAATATGAAAACGAAAAAATGTGCGGTTTGCGTGATCAGTCACAATGGAGTCAGAAGAGGAGCAGCGGGAGCTAGAGGTAGAGATGGAGCAAGAACAACAGAGCCAGGGCAAGAATGCTATCTTGGAAATACACACAGACACACACACACACACACATATATATATATATATATATATATATATATATATATATATATATATACAGGTGCTGGTCATATAATTAGAATATCATCAAAAAGTTGATTTATTTCACTAATTCCATTCAAAAAGTGAAACTTGTATATTATATTCATTCATTACACATAGACTGATATATTTCAAATGTTTATTTCTTTTAATTTTGATGATTATAACTGACAACTAAGGAAAATCCCAAATTCAGTATCTCAGAAAATTAGAATATTGTGAAAAGGTTCAATATTGAAGACACCTGGTGCCACACTCTAATCAGCTAATTAACTCAAAACACCTGCAAAGGCCTTTAAATGGTCTCTCAGTCTAGTTCTGTAGGCTACACAATCATGGGGAAGACTGCTGACTTGACAGTTGTCCAAAAGACAACCATTGACACCTTGCACAAGGAGACACAAAAGGTCATTGCAAAAGAGGCTGGCTGTTCACAGAGCTCTGTGTCCAAGCACATTAATAGAGAGGCGAATAGAAGGAAAAGATGTGGTAGAAAAAAGTGTACAAGCAATAGGGATAACCGCACCCTGGAGAGGATTGTGAAACAAAACCCATTCAAAAATGTAGGGGAGATTTACAAAGAGTGGACTGCAGCTGGAGTCAGTGCTTCAAGAACCACTACGCACAGACGTATGCAAGACATGGGTTTCAGCTGTCGCATTCCTTGTGTCAAGCCACTCTTGAACAACAGACAGCATCAGAAGCGTCTCGCCTGGGCTAAAGACAAAAAGGACTGGACTGCTGCTGAGTGGTCCAAAGTTATGTTCTCTGACGAAAGTAAATTTTGCATTTCCTTTGGAAATCAGGGTCCCAGAGTCTGGAGGAAGAGAGGAGAGGCACACAATCCACGTTGCTTGAGGTCCAGTGTAAAGTTTCCACAGTCAGTGATGGTTTGGGGTGCCATGTTGGTGTTGGTGTTGGTCCACTGTGTTTTCTGAGGTCCAAGGTCAACGCAGCCGTATACCAGGAAGTTTTAGAGCACTTCATGCTTCCTGCTGCTGACCAACTTTATGGAGATGCAGATTTCATTTTCCAACAGGGCTTGGCACCTGTACACAGTGCCAAAGCAACCAGTACCTGGTTTAAGGACCATGGTATCCCTGTTCTTAATTGGCCAGCAAACTCACCTGACCTTAACCCCATAGAAAATCTATGGGGTATTGTGAAGAGGAAGATGCAATTATGCCAGACCCAACAATGCAGAAGAGCTGAAGGTCACTATCAGAGCAACCTGGGCTCTCATAACACCTGAGCAGTGCCACAGACTGATCGACTCCATGCCACGCCGCATTGCTTGCTCATACTTTACATGTTCATACTTTTCAGTTGGCCAAGATTTCTAAAAATCCTTTCTTTGTATTGGTCTTAAGTAATATTCTAATTTTCTGAGATACTGAATTTGGGATTTTCCTTAGTTGTCAGTTATAATCATCAAAATTAAAAGAAATAAACATTTGAAATATATCAGTCTGTGTGTAATGAATGAATATAATATACAAGTTTCACTTTTTGAATGGGATTAGTGAAATAAATCAACTTTTTGATGTATATATATGTATATACCCCCCTGTATATATATACACCTCAATTAAATAGCCTACATTTTGAAAATAAAAAATATAAACGAGGCTTAAACACGCGTGTTTTAGCAAGTTTATTTTAGTACTTCCGTCAGTGAAACAACATACTACAGCCTGTAAAACATTTAAATAAATATCAGTAAATAATGGTAATATAAATAATATTTGTTAAATATTAGTTAAAATTATATTTCCCCACAGAGGTGCGTCATATGCCGCTTAGCGCTGAAAGTGAGCAGGAAAGAGCATCGCTTTTTTAATATCTAAATGTTTTCTCCTGATGTTCCAAAACTGACACTAAATGTGTAGTAAAATGTGTGAAGAGCGGATTTATCTTCCGCAGGGTCAAGAACATTAGGCTTTGTTTGATTATGTGCTGCGAGAGAAAGCGAAACTAAAAATCTCTGGCGTGTATGAAATGCGCTATACACATAAACTTGACGCACCTTAAGTCTAATAACAAGCACAAACTGTGTTAAATAGAATTTGAAGTAAAATGTATCTGTCCTACACCGTTTTCTACTTTACCACAGTAAATGATACGTTTAGAAACACTGCAGGGTTTTATGTTACATCTAATGTTGTTAAATTAATGTTTATTGCATTTTTAAAATTTAATGTGTGTTACCATGATGGTGTTTA
Source organism: Rhinogobio ventralis (assembly GCA_039654625.1). Classification (NCBI taxonomy): domain Eukaryota; kingdom Metazoa; phylum Chordata; class Actinopteri; order Cypriniformes; family Gobionidae; genus Rhinogobio; species Rhinogobio ventralis. The sequence goes on along the minus strand of CM077193.1, from coordinate 51,167,557 downwards.
GTGTTCGTGTGAATGACACTGTGCACCTTCTATATATTAGTATTGTCCTCCTAAAAGCTGTTTGTGATGAGCTTTGATTCATCATGTGACTCTCATCTCTACTGTGATTGGTGGTTGTCAGTATAATCAAAGGTACATAACAGATATTAGTATTTCAATAAGTTGGTAAGTTAACATTGTTTCTGTTAATGAAATATGTTTTTTTACTCTAAATTTAACTTAAATCTGTAAAACCTAAAATGTTGCTACTGTAATTTTTACGGTAAATTTCTGGCAACCACAGCTGCCAGTTTTTTACCGTAAATTTAACTGATTTTTTTTTTACAAGAGCGGGGTCAGTGCATGCTGAGGGTCACAGTGCCAACTTTCTACAGAGTCAATAACTACAGACCTCCAAACTCCTGTGGCCTTTAGATGAGCTCAAGAACAGTGTGTAGAGAGCTTCATGGAATGGGTTTCCATGGCCGAGCAGCTCATCCAAGCCTTACATCACCAAGAGCAATGCAAAGCGTGGGATGCAGTGGGGTAAAGCACGCCACCACTGGACTGGCAGTGGAGCCGTGTTCTCTGGAGTGACCAATCACGCTTCTCTGTCTGGCAATCCCATGGTCGAGTCTGGGTTTGGCGGTTGCCAGGAGAACGGGACTTGCCTGACTGCATTGTGACAAGTGTAAAGTTTGGTGGAGGGGGGATTATGGTGTGGGGTTGTTTTTCAGGGGTTGGGCTTGGCCCCTTAGTTCCAGTGAAAGGAACTCTTAATGCTTCAGCATACCAAGACATTTTGGACAATTTCATGCTCCCAACTTTGTGGGAACAGTTTGGGGATGGCCCCTTCCTTTTCCAACATGACTGCGCTCCAGTGCACAAAGCGTCGGTCCATAAAGACATGGATGAGCGAGTTTGGTGTGGAGGAACTTGTCTGGCCTGCACAGAGTCCTGACCTCAACCCGATAAAACACCTTTGGGATGAATTAGAGTGGAGACTGTGAGCCAGGCCTTCTTGTCCAACATCAGTGCCTGACCTCACAAATGCGCTTCTAGAAGAATGGTCAAAAATTTCCACAAACACACTCCTAAACCTTGTGGAAAGCCTTCCTAGTAGAGTTGAAGCTGTTATAGCTGCAAAGTAACTCCATATTAAACCCTACGGATTAAGAATGGGATGTCATTAAAGTTCATGTGCATGTAAAGGCAGGCGTCCCAAAACGTTTGGCAATATAGTGTATTTAAATACATTATAAATATTAAGCATTATGATATCACTAGGTTTAAAAATGAATTTTGTCAAGGTGACTCACAGAATCTCATGAAAAACAGTTACTTTCCTGCGAATAAATTACACTGAAAGCGAGCACCGCACTCCCTCCCTTTATAATCACAGAAGCTGTCTGTCAGTGCATCGCAAGCTCACTGATTTCGGCACATTTGTAAAAACTCCCATTTAGTTCAATGACTATGCTTTGATTATAAACTAAATATTACACTATTAATGCTGTTAAAGCTACCTCAGGACATTGAAGTTACTGACACACCAACAAGTGACATTTGACCGTACGTTTTCCAGCTGGCTTATATTATATAAGAACGTTCCATACATATGGTCAATTTGGCTGTAGAAAGTGGTCGTCACTGAACCCAGATTATGAACAGGATTATGCACTAAAAGGTGAACGGACAACCGAATTCACCTGCAGTGATAAGACAAGAACTGAACTTTGTTCTCAGGACAAGAGTTTTCAAGAAAACTTTTCAATATCAAGATGGAGTAAGTTGTTGTATGTCTATGTCTATTATATGTTGTAATTGTATGCATTCATTACAATTTATGTTGGTCAAAACAATAGTTTGATATTTTTTAATTTATAATTTACAGTAGCCTATAATTTTGCTGAAAATATAATTCTCTAGGCTCTCTAATGGCAGATTCTCACAGTTATCAACAACAAAAACGATCAACATGTTCAATATCAGTTTATTTTCAATATAAAGTGTGACAAATATCCACAGTCTCTTCTATATTTATGACCACATTAAAAAAGTAGTAGCATTGCATTAAAATGTATATTTTTATAAATGAATGTTTGTTGTCGTTGTATGGAGCTGCACTTACTGTTGTTAGATGAATTGCAGATGAAAGTCAGGCTGTCACTGCATCCCCCATCATGCCATTCTCCATCTTTCATAAAAGCACACTCGTCTTTGCCTTCAAGGTTGTGTAGGTGCCCAGTTCAGATAGAGCGCAGGATCACCTGAAGACCATTGCCATTTATCAACACCCGTCTTCTGCAGCCCAATCCAGACATACTGAACACCTCCATCAGTCACACTCTTCTTCAGCTTGTTCATGTCGTTCATGTTGTCAACGGTGGCCAGATCTGTGTAAGTCTCTCTGCAGTATCTCTGAGCTTCAGTCCAGGTCTTCCCCTCGTTTATAAAGTGATACTGACGCTGAACACATTCAGATACGGAGCAGAGAGCTGTGAAAGAGAGGGTTTGATTTAATGCTTTTCATAACAGGGTCAAACCTGATGAAACTATAAACCATAAATAAAACTACAAACACACTCACCAATGAGAAGAAGAACGAAATATAGAGTTTGGTCCATTTCTGAGGAAGAAACACACACACACAAAAAAAATCATATTCATCTTATATTAAAACATAATCATATAACTTGCATATAACAGCATAACTTGATTCACAATCATTCAGTCAATATTAACATCTCAAAGTCTAATTTTGTCTGAAGAATGAACAGTGAGTTGTTCTTACTTTAGAGGTCGTGTGTTTCTGTCCTGAGTCTGATGTTTCTGTCTGCAGCTGTAAACTACGTGATTATTATATCTGTCTCATCCCTCATTCAGCGCATCACATCATTTGTTTATTTCTCTGAAAACCCCTATATCATGTTTTACTTCCTCTATATTTGTGTATTTGTCCATCTCTTTCCCTTTATTTGCATACGGAAGTTTGTGTCAGTATCCGGCAATATGAATATCAACCTTAATCAAGAACAAATGTACATATTAACAATCATAATTCATATTTTAATGTTCACAACTAAACAACTGCTTTAATGTTACTGCTGGACTGTATAACTCATGTTACATCCCTGTTCAATTTGAGATCTATGTCTGTATTTCAGTCAGGACCACTTTTGTCAAATGTATATTTATTATAATGATAATGCAGATACTGTTGGCGGTTATGGTTATTTTCTGGCCAAACTCCAAGCACTTGTCCGTACAGTGATCCCAGACAGCAAGCAATCATTGAAGCAATGTTGCTCGACCAATGTTACAATGTGATGTTGACTCTAAACCACTTTTGTTGAAACATTGAAAATACAACTGAACTGTAACGTCAACATAAAACAATGTTGCCATCTGATTTAATGTTGATACAACATTAATATTTCAACTACACTTCAAAGTTTGGGTAAAAACTTTTAAAATATAAATGAACCTTTCCAGCAGTTGAGTAAATTTATTTGACTTAACAGTTTAACACAATCAATGACAAAAAGAAATTAAGAAGTAAAAAAAAAACATTACAATATTTAAAAATAAAACTACACTCACCTAAAGGATTATTAGGAACACCTGTTCAATTTCTCATTAATGCAATTATCTAATCAACCAATCACATGGCAGTTGCTTCAATGCATTTAGGGGTGTGGTCCTGGTCAAGACAATCTCCTGAACTCCAAACTGAATGTCAGAATGGGAAAGAAAGGTGATTTAAGCAATTTTGAGCGTGGCATGGTTGTTGGTGCCAGACGGGCCGGTCTGAGTATTTCACAATCTGCTCAGTTACTGGGATTTTCACGCACAACCATTTCTAGAGTTTACAAAGAATGGTGTGAAAAGGGAAAAACATCCAGTATGCGGCAGTCCTGTGGGCGAAAATGCCTTGTTGATGCTAGAGGTCAGAGGAGAATGGGCCGACTGATTCAAGCTGATAGAAGAGCAACTTTGACTGAAATAACCACTCGTTACAACCGAGGTATGCAGCAAAGCATTTGTGAAGCCACAACACGCACAACCTTGAGGCGGATGGGCTACAACAGCAGAAGACCCCAGCGGGTACCACTCATTTCCACTACAAATAGGAAAAAGAGGCTACAATTTGCACGAGCTCACCAAAATTGGACAGTTGAAGACTGGAAAAATGTTGCCTGGTCTGATGAGTCTCGATTTCTGTTGAGACATTCAGATGGTAGAGTCAGAATTTGGCGTAAACAGAATGAGAACATGGATCCATCATGCCTTGTTACCACTGCAGGCTGGTGGTGGTAGTGTAATGGTGTGGGGGGATGTTTTCTTGGCACACTTTAGGCCCCTTATTGCCAATTGGGCATCGTTTAAATGCCACGGCCTACCTGAGCATTGTTTCTGACCATGTCCATCCCTTTATGACCACCATGTACCCATCCTCTGATGGCTACTTCCAGCAGGATAATGCACCATGTCACAAAGCTCGAATCATTTCAAATTGGTTTCTTGAACATGACAATGAGTTCACTGTACTAAAATGGCCCCCACAGTCACCAGATCTCAACCCAATAGAGCATCTTTGGGATGTGGTGGAACGGGAGCTTCGTGCCCTGGATGTGCATCCCACAAATCTCCATCAACTGCAAGATGCTATCCTATCAATATGGGCCAACATTTCTAAAGAATGCTTTCAGCACCTTGTTGAATCAATGCCACGTAGAATTAAGGCAGTTCTGAAGGCGAAAGGGGGTCAAACACAGTATTAGTATGGTGTTCCTAATAATCCTTTAGGTGAGTGTATGTAGTTGATTATATAGGCTAAACTCAGAGACTCGAATAAGGTCACATTTTTAAAGCTTTATCTATTTATTCTACAGCTTATTACATATTATCAGTATATATATATAAAAGCACAACCACTTTCATGGAACCTAAAACCCAGGACTGACACAATCTAAACTGAAACTTACCTGGCTAGCCAGCGAAACCTTCATGGTACAGGCCCGTGCTCAAGCACAAGACAAACAAAGAAACATTAAACAAGGACAAAACAGACAAGACTGTTAGGGCAGGATCCTGACAGAAACCCCTTTAAAAAGATGCAATCAAATCTTGTTTACGTGAAATAGGCCTAAGTCTGATCCTGAGTCAAAAAGGCATCTTTACCCCTGTAAAAAGCCATTTCAAAACTTGATGTTTTTTGGATATGCCATGTAAACAAAAAAATAAATAAATGGACTTCATTCAGTGAGTCTTAGTGGTCGAGTGGACGAGTCAAAAGCTGAGGAGGGATAAAAATAAAAAGGAGGGTTAAGCATATATTTTCTAAAATGTGTTAAAAGTTTACATGTGTGACTTTGTTTGATAATTTATGGTCTGAATGAACACCTGTCTATAAATTACTGAATAAAAGTTGGTTAAAAACATATGACATATTTTCTTCTATTTAAACATCTGAATATAGTTTGGATTGGCGGTCTGGTTCTGTTCTGGGTGAAAACTCCCTGCCCATCCATACAGCCTAGCAGCGATAAACCCCCTTAGGGTAAACAGAACAGAACCAACATAATATATTGCAGATATCATTAATGTTCAATAATTTTAATGTACAACATAATTCAAGAAATTGTCAGTCAGAAGGCCAAATGCAGACTGGACGAGAGAAATCCTGAGCAACACGACAAGCTGCTTATAATATTGAAGGAGCTAGGGATGATCTGATAGGTGTCATATTCCTATAAGTAGACGTGGATCAGCTGAGAGTAAGCCTGACATGACCTGCCAGAACGTCTCGGTTACGTATGTAACCCTCGTTCCCTGAAGGAAGGGAACGAAGACGTTACGTCAGTTACTGACGGAATGGGGGTTTCGCTTAGAAGCCAATCGCCTTTGAGCTCTACAAAACGAGCCAATGGCATGAAAATGCCATGGGTCTGCGGAATTTGCATGCCGCAACCCCGCCCAACGGCGTGGGTATAAAGGGCGTTGCGTGGCAATCTCGCATTATGTTTACCTGCTGAAGAGCCGAGGCATGAGCGCCCGGCCAGTTCCAGCGGTACAGCGGTCATGGCAGGGGGACGTAACGTCTCCGTTCCCTTCCTTCAGGGAACGAGGGTTACATACGTAACCGAGACGTTCCCTTTCAGTCAGTACACTACGAGTTACGTCAGTTACTGACGGAATGGGGGTCCCAATACAATCTCGCCATGACGGCTGTCTTCCAGCGTCCTGCGCTGACCCGGGCTCCCTGCCGTGAGTGTGGCACGAACGAGGGGCTAGGCTCAACGCTACCAAGGTACACTGGGAAGCATATCCCACGTGGAGAATGCAACACAATGCCAACCCAAAGGGGGGGACTTGAAGAATACACCTATGACCGACGGAGCTGCATAGGGAACACTCTGGGGTATCCAGCCGAAGGTGGAAAATTTCAACCCCAGGCGTGGCAAGGTGTCTTGCCAAGGGAAGACACGAGCTACAAGAGACTTACCGTGGAAATACACATGTGGGGGTTACCCAGCGGGGGAACCATGCACACGGAGGCACCTAGCCGAACACGAGGGGTGGCCTGAAAAGGGCACTCGCTCTGGTGACGACATCGACAGTGCTGGAGGAGCTCAGGGCTTACTGGGAAGCTCACCTGAGAGGAATAGCGCACGCATCCAGTCCGCGGAGTGGAATGGCGCAGCAAGCGAAGACACCTGAGCCTGTCCGGTTACTGGCCAGTAGGGGCGAGTACACGAGAGGATACAGGCTCCACTCTGAGATTATAAAATCTTGCGAATGTGTTGGGTGTCGCCCAGCCTGCAGCTCTACAAACGTCTGTTAGCGAGGCGCCATGCGCTAGAGCCCAAGAGGAGGCAACACTCCTGGTGGAGTGTGCTCTTACCCCGAGGGGGCATGGCATGCCCTGGACTTGATATGCCAGGACAATGGCGTCCACTATCCAGTGGGACAACCTCTGCTTGGAGAGAGCCTTCCCTTTCTGCTGCCCTCCGTAACAGACAAAGAGCTGGTCTGAGGTCCTGAAACACTGCGTCCGGTCTACGTAAGCGCGAAGGGCGTGTACTGGACAGAGCAGTGCCAAGGCTGGGTCTGCCTCCTCCAAGGGCAGCGCTTGCAGGTTCACCACCTGGTCCCTGAAGGGAGTGGTGGGAACCTTGGGCACGTATCCAGGCCGGGGTCTCAGGATGACGTGAGAATTGGCCGGCCCGAATTCCAGGCACGCTTCGTCAACCGAAAATGCCTGCAGGTCCCCTACCCTCTTGATGGAGGCCAAAGCAATCAGGAGCGCCACTTTCAATGAAAGGAACTTCAGCTCGACTGACTGCAATGGCTCAAAGGGAGCCTTTTGCAGGGCAGCTAAGACCACTGCTAGGTCCCAAGAGGGTACCTGAGGTGGGCGAGGAGGATTTAACCTCCTCGCACCTCTGAGGAACCTACTGACCAGGTCGTGCTGTCCAACCGTTTTAGAATCCACCAGGTCATGATGAGCTGAAATAGCAGCCACATAGACCTTCAGGGTGGAGGGAGACAGCCTTCGCTCCAACCCTTCCTGGAGGAAGGAGAGCACGGACCCGATCGTCAGCATCTTCTGGGGTCCTCTCGCCGAGAGGAGCACCAGGTGACGAAGAGGTTCCACTTCAACGCATAGGCCTGTCTGGTAGACAGGGCTCTAGCGGAAGTGATGGTAGCCGCCACCTGAGGTGGCAGGGTACTCAAACCTGCCGCGTCCCGTCCAGGTTCCACACGTGGAGGTTCCACAGGTCGGGACGCGGGTGCCATATGGTGCCCCGTCTCTGAGACAGGAGGTCCTGTCTCAGAGGGATCGACCAGGGAGGTGCTGTCGCAAGGAGTACAAGTTCTGAGAACCAGGTCCGGCGACGTCCTCCACGCCTCGGCCCGGGTGAAGGCTGCTGCTGGGGCCGGGCAGGAGGGGCGGGAGTCGCAGGGGGGCGGCCTCGGCGGGGAGCAGACTGAGGCATCTGAGCTGGCGGCTGGGTGGAGGCAGCAGCTGGGCGCCGGGGCAGAATATGTTTAATTGCCTCAGTCTGCTTCTGAGCGGTCGAGAACTGTTGGGCGAAGTCCTCGACCGCCCCGCCGAAAAGCCCATCCTGGGAAATGGGAGAATTGAGGAAACGTGTCCGCTCAGATTCTCTCATATCAGCCAGGTTGAGCCATAGATGTCGCTCCTGGACCACCGAAGTGGACATCACCTGACCAAGAGAGCGAGCGGTCACCTTCGTCGCTCGTAGAGCGAGGTCGGTGGCCGTCCGCAACTCCTGCATTAACGCAGGGTCAGCATTGCCCTCGTGCATGTCCATGAGCACCTTGGCCTGATAGACCTGTAGGGTGGCCATGGCATGCAGGGCGGACGCGGCATGGCCCGCAGCTCTGTAGGTCTTCGCCGTCAACGTGGACGTGAATCTACAGGCTTTGGACGGGTGCTTTGGGTCACCGCGCCATGTCGAAGCACTCTGAGGACACAGTTGCATCGCAACAGAGCGCTCAACAGGGGGAACCCCAGTGTACCCTTTCACCGCGCCGCCATCGAGGGCAGTGAAGGCGGAAGTGGTTGCCGAGCGATCGCGAAAAGTCAGGGGAGACTTCCACGATTTCGACACCTCTTCATGCACTTCCGGGAAGAAAGGCACTGGGGGCTGACGGGCGCCTTCGGCACGGGCCGCCCCCAGATACCAATCATCTAGCCGGGAACGCTCGGGACATGGCGGAGGGTTCCACACAAGCCCAATCGCCTCGGCCGCCCGGGCAAGCATGGCTGTGAGTTCCGGATCGGACTCGGGCAATGCTGGGACTCCCGAAGGAGGCAACACAGCCGAATCGTCATCTCCGGAGGAGTCCAGCCCACCTTGTGATGCGGCGATCGACATAGCATCCTCCGCGGGTGCGCCAAATGAAACGCAGGGCCCCGAACGGGAAGCCCCGGCGCCCTCATCAGGCAACACCACGGGTTGCAGTGTGCAGGAGGGGGGTGTGGCCCGAGGAGGATTCGTCGAGTTGTTCCACACCGTAACCCTCAGATCACCCTGACCACCAGCCAAAGTACCCCCTCCAGTGGAGGAAGTAGATTGGGGTGTGGTAGAGGGGACTCTCCCCCCATTACGGAGATCATGGAGTCTCGATCGCAACACTGAGATGGTCATGTTCCCGCAGTGAGAACATGACTCATCCATGAACGCGCGTTCAGCGTGCACGAGGCCCAAGCACGCCAAACAGCGATCATGACCATCAAACGGAGGTACCAGTCGACCGCACCCAGAAACGGAGCACGGGCGAGCCATCTTTAAAAAGACGTGCCACGTGCAGCTCTTTTAGAGAGGAGTGAAAAGCTCTGCAGAATGCCGAAGCACCCAGGGAGAACGCGCACGCTGTGCTCGATCACTGCACAGATCAGACAGGAAATGCGGAACTCGCTGGAACGTGCCGTAACACCAACACTCTGGAGAGAAACTCGTCTTGAAGAGGAAGCGCTCAGGCAGTAAACTCGGCTCTGAAGCAAAAACATAATGCGAGATTGCCACGCAACGCCCTTTATACCCACGCCGTGGGGCGGGGTTGCGGCATGCAAATTCCGCAGACCCATGGCATTTTCATGCCATTGGCTCGTTTTGTAGAGCTCAAAGGCGATTGGCTTCTAAGCGAAACCCCCATTCCGTCAGTAACTGACGTAACTCGTAGTGTACTGACTGAAAGGGAACTAACGCTATACGCTTGATTTCCATGAACTTGAAAACCCCAAAACCAATAAACAAAATGCCAATTATACATACTTGTTAACATATCAAAATGAAACTTTATTTGAATGTAGAAAATGGAATTTAAATTTTTTTAATTTTTTAGAATTTTTTAGAATTCGTCTTATTGTGAAAATTCTTATTTTGCTTTGTTTTATACTCCTGCTGTTTACTGTCTGTTTATAAAATATGAACACATTTGCATGTAAACACATCCTCATCACTCATTTGCTTATGTCCACGCCACATTCAGACGTTCAGGGTGGACAATATTTACATCTCTGACGTGAAACAGAAGGATAGACAGTGTGTTATTGTTCTAGTCATAATTCATTACACTTCATTTCATTCAGTCTTATTCATGTGTTAGTTTTACTGTAACAACAGGAAAGTTACACCATAAATGTGTCCCAATTAAGAGCTTCACCCTTTAAAGTTCACAAAGGTCGAAGTGAATGTTCTAGCCTATGAATGTTTTAGCAGATGGACTCTGGAGGTACAAGGATCTGCCGATCCTTGCGGTGGTGCAGATAATTGGATCCAAAATCCTCAGTTGCTCCATCTCCCACTGTGACATTCCAGCGGATTTACTGTTTATGTTCCCACCCACCGCTCCTGTCACCTAGCAACTGTGTGATAGATGCCATCAGGACACAGCAGAGACATTTCTGACAGACTTTTGAATACAAAGAGCCAGAAATGTCTATTTTTTTTTTTTAGAAGCGAGAGCCATCTGGTGATGTATCTCAAGACAATAGACAGTTAAAAGAAGTCTTGCAATGTTAATTTGATCTAATTAACAACAAATCGTTAACTTAGATTATTTCTCATTGTATTTAACTGTGACCATTTTGTTTCATATTTAAAATAAGCAGTGATGGAACTCCTCTTTTCCAACACCTCATCCACAGCACAGTTGCAGCCTTTTCCCATTACATTTTAAATTGTCCCTTTTTTGGCCTGCAAGGCTTTTGGTTAACCCCAGCAGGCAATGGATGTGAGCGGGCATCAGGCAGACATCAACTTTTGGTTGAAAATGAAAATCAGGTTGACGTCTAAAACCAACAGCTGTTTGATGTCAAGCTCCAAATTTGGGCAGAATCAACACCACATAAATAAAAATGAATCAGACCACTTTATCTTTATCACATTTTCTCCTGCTTTTCTTGCCATAACAAACACAATTACAGCAGCCAAAGAAAAACTAATGTTAAAAAGTCAAGTCGAACTACCCAACTAAAGGAAACACTGATCACCATAATGGTGATCTCAAACCAAACTATTATTTTCAATAAAACATCAACATCTAAACCTCTGTTAATTCTCATTAAGATCTTCTATGGATGAATAGCAGAAATAAAGTAAATCTGGTCAGTAATGTGTGAAGCTGGTAATGCTGTGTGTGGAGTTGTTTAATCCCCCTCTGCTGAGATTTTAAGACATTTAGGCCACATCCATAGGAAGCCAGAGCTTTCCCTATTCAATCTTTTTTTTTTCTCGCCTCAAGAAATATCTGCGTACACACGGAACCACTAAGACCGACTCATAACGATGTTGTATACATGCCAGACCAGTATGTGGCGCTGTATTTCTGCCATAGAGATACACTAAAAACGGAGAAGAAGACTTGGAGCATGCGCATGCGGAGTCTGATGAGACATCATCGTTTCACAAAATATATGGATTGGCTGAACACACGAAAATGCAGGGGTGTCTTTTTCAAACTGTATCCACTCTGGGACCCGGTTTAAAAAAATAGCGGTTTCAGGCTCCCAAAACGCCGGATCCGTCTGGATGAAATGCAGATACAATAAAAATGTTTTACATATACAGCTAAACGCATCTCCGTTTGTACAATTCCTTAATGTCTTCTTTTAGATTTCATCTCTTGATTTCATCTAAGGCTGTGGCTGAAGTAGTTCTTGTGTTTCTCTTTCCTTCAGTGATTCTGCTCATTATCATCAGGTGTCACCACTAATGGTCAGTTATCACTGAATGAATCTCTTAATTATCTCATTAACTTTATGTAACCCAGGTTACTAAGAGCTTATTGATGTAAAGTTAAAAAGGGAATAAAAACTATAACGCTCGAGTGTGTAAAGTCAGTACTTTATTTTAATAGCAATTGTGAAATAGAAAATAGGAAAATGCATACATTTAAAAATAAAACTCAATTGAAAAGTTATATTCAAATAAAACAAAGTGCAGATTGGACCAATGAGGAGAGCGTAGACTTATCCCCGCCCTATGAGGGGAGCTGTGCGAGGCAGATGACGAGAGAAGCAGCAGTTCCAACGCGGTCCTGAAAAAGAAAGAAGAAACAGAATAAGAACACATAAATTAGTGAGTGTGTCAAGAGAAACGACAGATTTTGAGGAAAAATATGTGAATTGAAAGTCGTCAGTTGATCATCACAGCTGGTGCTAGCGCAACTGTCACTGAGAGAGAAACTTCCAGAGGTTGGAGTTTTGCCTGACTAAAACTTCATAACTAGAAAATTCAAATTCTCTTGGTTGGGTTTTTTTTTTTGGGTTGTTCCCCCTTTTCTCGTTTCTTCTCTTCTATTCTTCTATTTTTTTTCCTTTTCTCATCACTTCCTGAGTCGGGTGCTGCACGTTTGATGGACACTGGATAAAACCTGAAGAAGATTTTGAACCTGTATTGTCCTTGCTTCACTTCGAGAGTAACTCTGCGAGCAGGAACTGGCGAGCCATGCCCATATAAGGATCGAGCTACTAGAACCAAGAAACCAACGGAGTGGTAGGATTGTGCAAATAATAAGTACTAAAATAAAATAGAAATTTTATATATAAGGATTATAAGAAGAATACATTAATTCCTACATTTTTTATTTCTCCATTACCCTTTTTTTTTGGTCACTATTTTTCTTTTCTTTTTTTTGTTTTGACGATGTATTGAATCTCTGACGTTTTTTTAAAAATTATTATTATTGCATTATTGATATTCTTTTAATACAACTTACCTGTTTCTAATGCAGCCAGTGTTGTCGTCATTTCTTCTACCCTTGTTGCTGACACAGTCTCTTGAGCGAATCTGATTCTTCTGGTCGCTGGTCCAAATTTAGAAACGGTGTACTCCTTTTCCGCTCATTTCCGTTGTTCACTGTTTGAGAGGGAGGGTCGCACTTGTGCCGCGACGCGCGTTACATTTAACACTCTGTAGTGTTAAAGGGGTGATGAATTGAGAAATCAACTTTCCCTTGAGCTTTTCATATATAAAAGGTCACGGTAATATAAGAATATCCTGTAAGTTTCAGAGCTGAAAACTTCCTTGTTAGTCAAAGAAAAGCTTTTATAGACACCCAGGCCCTTTTTCAAAGTGGGGATCTATGACGTTAAAGGAAGGCAAGCACCACCTCAGCAGAAGAATATCAACGCCTACTTCATCACTGCCTGTTTAGCCCCGCCCACCGAACCGCGCATGTAACATAGGCCTAGTGTTAAACCATCGAGCTACAAAGCAATAAACATGCCGTTGAGGATTACAAAATATTGTGCAGTGACTGGGTTCAACAGTAATGCAACAGTAACATTCTAATGGCGGATCTGAGATGTAATGATTCATGTAGTTAGATGTTCTTTGATTGTGTGTCAGTAAATCAGACCAGTGACTAAACATCAACTTGCGTTGTTTCTCTTAGTATGATAAAATAATCTGTTATTTAACAGTGATTAAATTCTATAAAGAAAGCGATCAAAGAAAGCTCCCTTTGCAATCGTTTGAGCAGCACAGGCTGAACCTGTCAATCAAACAGAGAGTTTATCAGTGACTCCCATTTTATTCAACGAATCTCTTAACTATATCACGTTTGCACTGTTAGTGAAGATGAAAGCATTCGTTAGTGTACAGAAACTGAGTTCCAATGACGAGACCCACTGCTTTCATGCGCATGTGTGTGATCGGCTACAATGATCATCACTGCAACCTTTCATGCCACAATCTTAATATAATGCCATAGATCTTAATGTAATGCCATAGAACTAAATATAATGCCATAGATCTAAATGTAATGCAACACTTTTCACGATTAGTTAACCATGAGAGCTGTAATTGTAAAAACGAGCTAAAAGAGGGAGTAATACTATTTCAAATGCCAACTGTAATGCCACGCAGACACTATTCCTCTACAAGTATGTGTGATCAAATGTTTTGGCTGAATTAAAAAAAAAAAACAGCATATTTTCTAATTAATACTTTATGTTGTCTTTTGATGTTTGAGGTGAGATCCTTTATTGTATTGTTCAGGCTTAGGGATCCACTGTGATGTATCAATACTACAACTGAAAAGGCTTTATCGTTTAAATTGGATGTTAAGTCTGGTATACTAGATGAGTGTTTCACATACAGTAGGTGTTTTGTTTTTTTCCCACTCCATCAAACTTCTCAGAGTTTATGGTGTGGGGTTGTTTAGTCTTTCTTTGTTTAGTCGAAAAGAAATTACCTTTTTTGAGGAAAACATTCCAGGATTTTTCTCCACATAATGCACTTCTATGGCAACCAAAATGTTGAAGGTCCAAATCAATGCAGTTTCAAAGGAAGGGCTTCAGAGGCTCTGCACGATCCCAGCCGAGGAATAGGGTCTTATCTAGCCAAACTATCAGCCATTTTCTAAAAAAAACAAAAAATCATTTATATACTTTTTAACCTAAATTGCTCATCTTGCGCTGCTCTGCGACACACCACGGATTGCGCATTCACGTCAGAAAGGTCACGCTAGACGTAGGTGGAAGTACCGCCCCAAGCGAACGTGCAATGAATAATACAAACGCCCTTTACAAAAAAAACTCCAACTTCAAAATCGTCCGACATCATTGTTTTACCTTTTTTTTTTTTGCTAAAGGATGTTTGTATTAGTCTTCGCACGTTCACTTGGGGCGGTACTTCTGCCTACATCTAGCGTGACCTTTCCGACCTGATTGCACAATCTGTGGTGCGTCACAGAGCAGCACAAGATGAGCAATTTAGGTTAAAAAATTATGTACATTTTTATTTGTTTTTGAAAATGACCGATGGTTTCGTTAGATAAGACCCTAAAAAATATTTGGAAATTTGAAATGTGATTTTCAAACTCACGCTGATGTAAACAAACCGATCTTACGAAGACGCCTCAGACAGGATGCGGTCCTGATATACACATATACACAGAAATACAAAAGTTTTGAGACGCTTTTCATGCACATGAACTTTAATGGCATCCCATTCTTAATCGGTAGGGTTTAATATGGAGTTGGCCCACCCTTTGCAGCTATAACAGCTTCAACTCTTCTGGGAAGGCTTTCCACAAGGTTTAGGAGTGTGTTTATGGGAATTTTTGACCATTCTTCTAGAAGCACATTTGTGAGGTCAGGCACTGATGTTGGACGAGAAGGCCTGGCTCGCAGTCTCCGCTCTAATTCATCCCAAAGGTGTTCTATCGGGATGAGGTCAGGACTCTGTGCAGGCCAGTCAAGTCCCTCCACACCAAACTCGCTCATCCATGTCTTTATGGACCGACGCTTTGTGCACTGGAGCGCAGTCATGTTGGGACAGGAAGGGGCCATCCCCAAACTGTTCCCACAAAGTTGGGAACATGAAATTGTCCAAAATGTCTTGGTATGCTGAAGTATCAAATGATTAGTTCACTTCAAAATGAAAGTTTCCTGAGAATTTACTCACCCCCATTTCATCCAAGGTGTTCATGTCTTTCTTCAGTCGAAAAGAAATTAAGTTTGAGGAAAACATTCCAGGATTTTTCTCCATATAATGGATTTCAATGGCAACCAATGGTTGAAGGTCCAATTAAATGCAGTTTCAAAGGAAGGGCTTCAGAGGCTCTGCACGATCCCAGCCGAGGAATATTCAACTTTAACCATATTTCATTTCATTGAGACACATATAGATGCTCGCAATAATTTTTTTTACAAATAATGTGTAAAGATATGACTAGTGCAAAACACAGGAGTGAGTAGAAGAAAGTATCCACACCACCAGAATTTCAAGATCCCATGAAATCAACTGACATGGCTGTGCTGTGCTGATCTTTTTTTTTATTGTACTTCTAGAAAAAAAATCAAGCAGTTTTAATCAGAATAGCTGACTAAGGTTTAAAACAGATTGTACACTAAGCACTTTGATCTGTGAGATTTACTCCCACAGACATCAAGAATCAGCCTATGAATCTCAACAATGGTGACATACTGATGCCGCAATGCATTCTGGGAGCAATGGATGAGTTTTGCTTGATGCACCCAGAATGCATTGTTGTTGCAACTTGTATGCTTGTTAACTTGCATTTACAAATCGAATTTACAATTAATAATAGGTTGGTCCAACGATTGTTGAACCAACTTCTTTTCACTAGTTAAGCCAACTTTTTTGCATTTAATTGTCCAGTTAACTAAAACATAATCATTAGTCTAAATGTTTGTGAGTTGGAATTTTTACAGTGTAGGTATAAGGGAACAATATGTAATATTGGGGGAATAAAGGGCTAACTATTAGTAAAATGAACAAATTATTTATACTGTAAGTATTTTTTAATTAAGGGGTAATTATCCATGTAGTTACAGGGTAAGTGTGAATCTATGGGCTGTAAATTAAAGTGGTGTTTGTTCCCCTCTTGTTTCATGTAGTTACAGGGTAAGTGTGAATCTATGGGCTGTAAATTAAAGTGGTGTTTGTTCCCCTCTTGTTTCATGTAGTTACAGGGTAAGTACAATAAAAACACGTACACAATCTAATCACTCGGAAACCTTTATAAAAAAACAAGGTTTTTAAAACAGATTTACAACACTTATTCGTTTCTCTTGCTTGGCTTCATCCTACTCTTGTTCCTTTTCTTATTCATTCTTGCCACAGATTAATTTTAAGAAGGAATCCTATGTCTCTAGCTAGTATTCTGTATTATGTAACTGTTACACTGAAAATACAGTGCACGCAGAAATGTCCTCACCGTTTACTCGTTTTTTACCCTCATGCCATCCGAGATGTATACGACTTTATTTCTTCAGATGAACACAGAAAAATAAATAATCTCTGATAATGAAAACTCATTTGAGTTCCTAAAAGTTGAAGCATCAAACAGCACATACAGCAATAGCTACAGCAATCCATACGATCCCAATGGATGAATCAATGTCTTCTGAAGTAATAACAATATTTTACAGTTTTTAAACTGTAGACTATCGCTTCCGATCAGCAGTCATCTGTGTGTGCATGCGAGGGTTGAGTTCACGCTGGACGTAACTTGAAGCGTGACGGGAGCGCGCCGAGAAACTCTGGTCATGTGGATGTCGGATGCTATCGGTTTTTATTTTTTTAATTAATGCTCACAACAGTAACAACAAACAACAAACAATAACATAATATATAAAAATAGCAATGAGAAACAAACAAGACTAGAAGACAGACACCAGAGAGACAGAGTCGCCACTTGCGCGAGAGCGTCATGAAAGCTTGAAGGGTCTTTACTCACGCACGCGCTGGTAACAGTTGGTCGGATGTGAAAAGATGAGTAAATTATGAGAGCATTTCGTGGTGTACTTTTTCTTTTAATAAATAATAATACAGAATATCAAAAGACATGGGATTCCTCTTAAGATCCATCATTGGGAATAATGAAAAAGAAAAAGAGGAACAAGAAGAGGAAGACAAGCAAGAGAAACAAAAAAGGGACAAAACGTGCTTCTTTCTGTCAAAACGTTATTATTTGAAGTGAAAAGTTTATTTTAAAAAATGAATACGAAGTGTCATAAATCTGTTTTGAATTAAGTTGTTTTTCAAATAAATATTTCCGAGTGATATCAGATTTTGTATGTGTTGTGTATTGTAGGCTGTAACTACATGAAACAAGAGGGGAACAAACACCGCTTTTGTAAGGTCCATCCGTCAGCCCAAACACGGAATCTAACGGCTTGGTAGAAGGATTCTGCGTGTAAGCCTTTTCAGCATTTCTGTTAAATTCACTTAATTTATTAATATCTAATTTTAAATCTGACTCCATGAATAAAGTGATTTGACTCCAATTTTTTTATGTGACTTCGTTCATTTTGTTACCTTTGTAATTTAACAGCTGATGATTCGTTGTGATTTAATTTGGATTGTTGATTTTTCTTAGTATCTCTTATTTTCAAATATTCATTCATCAAGGGACCCGATATCACACAGAAACAGACGCGTCGCGATTTGCACGTTCACGGACACAAACTGTCCAGTTCTGATATTAGTCAGAGGATTGCAGAGTGAATATTTTACCTTTAAGTGGTCGCACCTGCTTACTCAACAAAAAGTGTAATTTGACTAATAGTCACGGAAGCTGCAACTTGCTAATACAGTGATAGTCAGAAAGCAGATTATCCCAAAATGATGTGCTCCATGCTCCAGTCATTGGGTCCTCGGTTTGATCTATCCTGGCAAAAGATTTGCGGAAATAAAGGACTCCACATTGATCCATACTAGAATAATGATTTCAGAATAATACAAGATAAATCAAGATTTATTTTGGCCAGACAGAACTTAAATAAACATAATTAAACACAAATCCATGGTACACAACTTTCAGCATAAAAATATAAAATACAATTACAAAGTAATATGAAAATAGTTTCAAAGAGTCATTATATCAGGCACAGTACACACAGTGTGTGTGAGTGCCTCTCGGACACTGACACAGCACTGCATGTGGGCTCTGGCTACAGAATGTTCCCAAATGGCAGCTCTGCTACCCTTCCTTAAATACCCAGACCAGAACAAAGGATGGTAAATATTTACAACACAGCACCTAGTTTGGGGGAGAGGATCAGATATCTGAGGAGACCACTCAAAAGGAGAACAGAATTCTCATATGTTTCAATCTTTCTCATTCTACCAGTGACAGCAGTGAAGTTGAGACCATTTTACCAACCTTTAAAAAGATACCACACATGACAGAGGAAAAACAATAGATTTACAAGATACATCATCTGTGGTATATCTGCATTCTGTGACTTAAATCAGGGGGAAGGAAGTTGGTGAGGGGGAGGGGGAGAATTTTTGGGTAGGGCGGAGACCTACACTCTTTCTGTGAGATCTTCTCTCTAGATTAGTGAGTTTTATTGTTCTGTTGCAGGGGGTTGGATCTTCAGCTTTTGTCTTAGCAGTAAGAGTGATTCTTACACTTTAATTTACAGCCCATAGATTCACACTTACCCTGTAACTACATGGATAATTACCCCTGAATTAAAAAATACTTGCAGTATAAATAATTTGTTAATTTTCCTGATAGTTACCCCTTTATTCCCCAAATATTACATATTGTTCCCTTATAACTACACGTACTTACTTTATAGTTACACTATAATTACTGAAAGTTATGCTGAAAATTCACTTTACTTACGCAGTACTTTCTGGGCCGTAATCTAAAGCTTAACCAAAAAGACTGATGATATCATTGTACTTTGATATAAGCACTGATGAAAATAGTAAAAAAAGTGTTTGGCCAATTATGAAAGAACAGCACAAACATATCCTTCACTCTTAATATCTGCTGCAGAGGAAGTTAAGTTTGTCAGTCTCAGGACGGCTGATCCAGCGCTGATCTCCTCCAGACTGAACTGCTCCAGATCTCACTGCAGACTCACAGTTATCTGAATCATCCATCGCCCAGTTCTGATAGCACACGGTCTCTCCGCTCACCCAGAACCAGAGTCCCACAGTGCAGGAGTGACGTAAACCCAACCACACCTCCGCAGTAGATGCCCGTTTAACCACATTCATCACCTCACGCTGCATCTCTTCTGAATGAACCGAGACCAGATCCACATGATTCTGTCTGCAGTATCTCAGAGCTTCAGACCACATCCGGTTCTCTTTGATCAGAATCAGTTTATCTGGACACAAAACAAACCACAAGCAAAAACTAGAGAGAGACTGATCAAAAACAACATGCAGAACAAACACTGTGGAGGAATTTG
Organism: Rhinogobio ventralis; assembly: GCA_039654625.1. Taxonomy (NCBI): domain Eukaryota; kingdom Metazoa; phylum Chordata; class Actinopteri; order Cypriniformes; family Gobionidae; genus Rhinogobio; species Rhinogobio ventralis. The sequence goes on along the minus strand of CM077193.1, from coordinate 51,147,855 downwards.
TCATGTCAGACATGTAGCGTGAACTTTAAGATATCTGTGAGGATCTGCTCACCTTCACGACACACAAAAGGATATTGGCTGTTGCAAGAGTAGTCATGCCATTGTCCCAGAGCCTTCGGTTCGATCACTGTACAGTTTTCAACACCTCCATCATTATTAGGTTGAGTATGATCCCAGTCTCTGAATGAGGAGTTCCTCTGATCTGACCACTGCCATGAGTCTCTGAACAGACCGATCCAGACATCATTAGATATGTAACGATCATTGATGAACTTCTGAATCTGCTGATTCTCATTCTGGTTCCTCACACTGACCAGATCAGTGTGATTCTGTCTGCAGTAACTCTGAGCGTCTCTCCACTTCATCGTCTGATTGACAAAGACGAGTCCTGTGCTCACTTTAAGAAAAACACATAGAAACAAATTCATGAGTCAGTTTGTTCATTATTCTCACACTGATTTATGGTTTGGATGTGAATAAGAGCAGCAGTGGAGCATCAGAAACACGTGTCATTTAAAAACTGTTTCTACAGCTGATGATATATTACATTTTCAGAACATACTCATGATGATTTTGCTGATATAACATTAAGAAACATTTGTGAATTTTCGTGATAATTTCATTGCATCTTTATATTTCTCCATTATGTTTGTCATGTTGTGCAGTAGAGACCTCGGGACCTGAGACTGTGCAGTAGAGACTTTGGGACCTGAGTCTGCACAGTAGTGACCTCGGGACCCGAGTCTGTGCAGTAGAGACCTCGGGACCTGCGTCTGTGCAGTAGAGACCTCGGGACCTGAGTCTGTGCAGTAGAGACCTCGGGACCTGAGTCTGTGCAGTAGAGACCTCGGGACCTGAGTCTGTGCAGTAGAGACTTTGGGACCTGAGTCTGCGCAGTAGTGACCTCGGGACCTGCACCTGCGCAGTAGTGACCTCGGGACCCGAGTCTGTGCAGTAGTGACCTCGGGACCCGAGTCTGTGCAGTAGAGACCTCGGGACCTGCGTCTGTGCAGTAGTGACCTCGGGACCTGAGCTTGCACAGTAGTGACCTCGGGACCTGCGTCTGTGCAGTAGTGACCTCGGGACCTGAGCCTGTGCAGTAGAGACCTCGGGACCTGAGACTGTGCAGTAGAGACTTTGGGACCTGAGTCTGCACAGTAGTGACCTCGGGACCCGAGTCTGTGCAGTAGTGACCTCGGGACCTGAGTCTGTGCAGTAGAGACCTTGGGACCTGAGTCTGTGCAGTAGAGACCTCGGGACCTGAGTCTGTGCAGTAGAGACTTTGGGACCTGCGTCTGTGCAGTAAAGACCTTGGGACCTGCTTCTGCGCAGTAGTGACCTTGGGACCTGCGTCTGCGCAGTAGAGACCTCGGGACCTGCGTCTGCGCAGTAGTGACCTCGGGACCTGCGTCTGCTCAGTAGTGACCTTGGGACCTGCGTCTGCACAATAGTGACCTCGGGTCCTGCTTCTGTGCAGTAGTGACCTCGGGACCTGATCCTGCACAGTAGTGACCTCGGGATCTGCGTCTGTGCAGTAGTGACCTCAGGACCTGAGCCTGCACAGTAGTGACCTTGGGACCTGCATCTGCGCAGTAGAGACCTTGGGACCTGAGCCTGCACAGTAGTGACCTCGGGACCTGAGTCTGTGCAGTAGAGACCTTGGGACCTGAGTCTGTGCAGTAGAGACTTTGGGACCTGCGTCTGCGCAGTAGTGACCTCGGGACCTGAGTCTGTGCAGTAGAGACCTCGGGACCTGAGTCTGTGCAGTAGAGACTTTGGGACCTGCGTCTGCGCAGTAGTGACCTCGGGACCTGTCCTCGGGAAAGTGCCCGTGTCTCTCAGTTTGGTTCTCGCGCGGCACAGCAACACTAGCTTAAGCGCACACACGCGTCTCACAGCGCGCGAACATTCACACAAAATTATGTCAAAATGCCTGTCTTGTTGAGTATCATCGTAAACATAGTCGGTTATGTCTTTAAAATTAACGTAAACATGAAATATGCCAGTCACCGCCAGCGTTTTTGTCATTTTCACAAGTTTCATGACCGTTTCTGTTTCTTCTTCGCCTGAGTTTTGATCAGGAGATTCTGTACTCGTTCAGGAGATGTCATAGCGCCCCCTAGCGTATAACAGGAAAACAGTGAAATCCGGAAAATATCGCCAATGGCAGGGAAGCATTTTCTCCTTTTATACAGTCTATGGTTTTCTCATAAAATACGAGATAACAAAAGACAGATAATCACTCACTGCCCTTGACTGAATAACTTTAATAAGGGTTAGTCTATATTTATACAGTGAAGATTATGAAGTGATATTTTACATTTGATTACAATTTCTGTACCTGAAAATCTAGTTTAGACCTATATGAAAAACATGAAAATATATTTTTTTCATTTGTATGTTTGTTCTGTTGTCCTTATTTGTGCTGTTGCTCGTAATTCTATTATTTGTTCTTATTTCATTACAGACTGTCTTTACAATATTTAAAATTTATATGAGTTAAGCTTTTTGGAGTCAACCTTATTTATTAAGGTTACATGGATCAAAAAGAACAAAAACAATAACTAGGCCTATTTGTGGTGGGGCCAGTAAAAATTTTGGCAGGGCAAGTAAAAATTTTAACCACTGGCCCGACTGGTACAGTAGAAAAAATCATTAGCGTTGAGGCTTGCTATGTGTTTCATTCGGTGACAGAGAAAAAGAAAGATGTCTGAAAGTTGCAGTTGCTGGTCCGTTTGTGTGTAAATGTATGTTTTTGACCAACATTTTCCACTTCTGATGTCATTTCTAGCGAGAAATTACTACTGTAGTAATGACATATTTGTTTAGTTCTCACTAAAGCTTGCTTTATTTTGCTGTAGGTCATTAAACTGTTACGCTGCCTCAGAAGTTTCGTGAGGTACCTTTGTGCACTTACGCTGCCTTACAAGTAATTGCTTGATAAGGCAGCGAGGCAACAAGTCACAGCCTAGATTTTCGGATGCACCCTTGGTTTCTGCACGGATGCCGCAATGATTTTAACAATGCTCACCACATGGATCATATAGACAGTGGTTAAAGTGGGATTTGGCAGGTGGGGGAACCCTCAAATTTTGTGTAGGTGCAACAGGGAAAAATGACTCACCGTGGGACAACATATTGAGTATCGTGGTATAGCAATACTTTTTGGGACAAGAGTGTCACTGTGGCACCAAGTATCACAATACTTATTTACTTGATATTTTAATGGTTTTATTTTGGTCTATCTACATCTACACTGATATGATGATGATACTATGTTAAAATTGCAGTTAAAATTGCAAAATGCAGAATCAAAAGTTTTGCTGCATCATAAAACATAAGAAACAATAATAACAACAAAACAACAATGTATGATGGTCCAAATATTGTGGCTTTTCTCACATCCAGTCAAAATAGCTCCCATATTCACTGGTACTGTGACTTGATTTGTCCTTTTAACTCCACTGCAACCAGCCCCGGATTAAGAACACGTAGGGCCCTGGGGCTATTACAAACCCAAGGGCCATACTAGCCGATCTTGGTGCCACACCGTTTTCTACCACAGAAATAATTAGTGTTTTTTAAAAAACGAAATCTTCAAAGCACAGAGATACAATGAGTATATACTGTCTGAATATTAAATTTTAATATTAAGTAGGCCTATATATAAATATTCCAGGCTGCAACACATTAACAGCATAAATGCATTACCTCCAGATATGAGGTCAAAGCAAACAGGTTTCCACAAACAGCAACAACTTTTGAGCATGCAACTGCCTTAAGGAGTTTTAAAACCAGTGAGGTCCCAAATTTAAGTTATTTTGGGGGGTTTGGGGGCATGGTCCTCCAAGAAAATGTAGATTTCTCTGATCTACATATGTGCATTTTAAGATTTTAAGCTAAAAAAACGAATAATAAAAGGTTTTTAAAACCATGTTTGTGGGCAGTATACCTGTCATACCTGCTCTCTCCTCATTTTATTACTCTCTCATTTCCATCACTGTTTCTTTTTCTCTCAGTCTCCTTCTCTTGCCCTGTCTCTTCCCCTCCTAAAGCTGAGCTCTGACTGATAGTCTTTTCATTTTCGCCTGTGTCAGTGAAGAGAGTAAACATAGGGTCAACTGATATTTAGCCTATATTTTATTAAAGGAACACGCCGACTTTTTGGGACTTTAGCTTATTCACTGTATCCCCCAGAGTTAGATAAGTCCATACACACCATTCTCATCTCTGTGCGTGCCATAACTCTGTCTGACGCACCCACCGCTAGCCTAGCTTAGCACAAAGACTGGAGGTAAACGGCTCCAGCTAGCCTACTGCTCCATAAGTGACAAAATAACGCCAACATTTTCCAATATATATGTTGTGATGTGTACAGTTACATTGTGTACTAAGACCAACGGAAAATGAAAAGTTGTAATTTTCTAGACCGATATGGCTAGGGACTATACTCTCATTCCTGCGTAATAATCCAGGAGCTTTGCTGCCGTACCATGGGTGCAGCGGCGCAATGATATTACGCAGCGCCTGAAAATAGGCTAACTTCCGTCAACATAACCAACGTGACAACCTGCTTGCAGAGAGCGTGCTGGGGACTATTTTCAGGCGCTGCGTAATATCATTGCGCCGCTGCACCCATGGTACGGCAGCAAAGCTCCTGGATTATTACGCAGGAATGAGAGTATAGTCCATATCGGTCTAGAAAATTGCAACTTTTCATTTTCCGTTGGTCTTAGTACACAATGTAACCGTACACATCACAACATATATATTGGAAAATGTTGGTGTTATTTTGTCACTTATGGAGCAGTAGGCTAGCTGGAGCCGTTTACCTCCAGACTTTGTGCTAAGCTAGGCTAGCGGTGGGTGCGTCAGACAGAGTTATGGCACGCACAGAGATGAGAATGGTATGTATGGACTTATCTAACTCTGGGGGATACGGTGAATAAGCTAAAGTCCCAAAAAGTCGGCGTGTTCCTTTAATAAAATATAGGCTAAATATCAGTTGACCCTATGTTTACTCTCTTCACTGACACAGGCGAAAATGAAAAGACTATCAGTCAGAGCTCAGCTTTAGGAGGGGAAGAGACAGGGCAAGAGAAGGAGACTGAGAGAAAAAGAAAGAGTGATGGAAATGAGAGAGTAATAAAATGAGGAGAGAGCAGGTATGACAGGTATACTGCCCACAAACATGGTTTTAAAAACCTTTTATTATTCGTTTTTTTAGCTTTCAGACATCTTAAAATGCACATATGTAGATCAGAGAAATCTAAAGTCCCATAAAGTCGGTGTGTTCCTTTAAGCATTTTCTAAAACAAGTTAATTCACTGAAGGCTACAAATGCTAGGTAAATAAGTTTAATAAATTAATTCACAATATGTACACACACATTCATTATCTTATGCCTAATCTGATGAAGATCGGCTTCGTTAATGTCCTTTTTTAATTCAAAATGGAGAAATTAGACAAAATTTTATTAGTTTGCCTGGTTATTTTTGTCGGTTGTTTAACATTTCTATACTCAAACAGCTGTCAAATATGAAATGTTTAGTTTAGCCACTTACATCTCGCACTCAGATGAGAAGATATCCTCGCAGCACTAAAGTTTTACTCTATTTTTTTCACAACATTTATCACACACCTCTGAAAAAAGAAGTGACTGCCTGCCAAACGAGTGTCAGCGCTGTGTGTGAGACGACCCAGCTGCTCTCGCGCTGCAACTGGATCTATTTATTTATTCATTTATCTGAGGACCGTTCCGGCCCACTTTAACCCCTGCATATAGATCAGATACAGAACGGAGTGAGCGTGCTTCAAGATATTTAATTGCGTCGTCAATAATTACGTACGTCTGATCATGAACGCGATGATCACACAATGGATTATTGACAATGACGTAGAACGAAAATTCAAATAAGAATGGGCAAAAAAGAAACTATGCCTTTAATCTTTCTGTGTTAAACTGACACGTGTCATCTGTTTAGAGACTGCAGTGCTCTTTATATTTATGTGTCTGTATAATGAGTGTGTTTTAGGTCTGTGTTTTATTGGTTGTTGTTCATCTTTGGAACACAAATGAAGATATTTTTGATGAAATCTGAGAGAAATCTTTCTGTTCCTCCATTGACAGTCTACGCAACTACCACTTTGACGCTTCAAAAAGTTCATAAGCAGATCGTAAAACTAATCCATGTGAATCAAGTGATTTATTCCAAGAGACTCGATCACTTTACATTATGAATGGAAGTCTTATAGGTTTGGAATTTAATGATTTTTCCCTGTCCCTTTAAGTCTACTGACCTCCAAAATTTGACAAATTCTGTGACATTCTGCATTATACGGTTAATTACATTTTTATGAATGAATTCTGTTATTCCTGCATCGCAGAAATCATAGGGCGCTGATTTAATGCCATGATACTGAATTTAAGACTTTCTGCTCCAATTGAAGACTTTTTTTAAGGCCTAAAATTATGGTCAAATTATTAAGAATTTTTAAGATCTGCAGAAACCCTGGGTAGTGTTTGTCTTGTTTCTGAATGTTTTTTTTTTTTTTACATTGTATTGGGCAATGTGTCTGGACAAACTTTTTTAAAATTACCATCTCCAAAATAACTATATCATGTTTTATAATAACTATATCAGGTGTACACAATAAAATCACACTGACAAGACAAGAACTGAACTTTGTTCTCAGGACAAGAGTTTTGTTCATAAATATCAAGATGGAGCAAGCTGTATGTCTATTTTATGTTGAGATTTTATCCATTTATTAATTTATTACAATTTATGTTGGTCAAAGCAATGTTTTGATAGTTTAAATGCATAATTTATAGTATAAGTTTAGCTGAAAATATAATTTTCTATGTTGTCTAATGGCAGATTCCCAAAGTTATCAACAACAAAAGATCAACACACATTCAATATCAGTTTATTTTCTATACAGAAGTTTAAAGTGTGACAAATATCAGCAGTCTCCCCTGTATTTATGACTACATTAAACAGTAGGAGCATTTAGTGTTTGCATTACAATTTTGTACAGTATATCTTTTTATAAATGAATGTTTGTTGTCGTTGTATGGAGCTGCACTTACTGTTGTTAGATGAGTTGCAGATGAAAGTCAGGCTGTCACTGCATCCCCCATCATGCCATTGTCCATTTCTCATAAAAGCACACTCGTCTCTGCCATCAGGTTGTGTAGGTGCCCAGTTCAGATAGAGCGCAGGATCACCTGAAGACCACTGCCATTTATCAACACCCGTCTTCTGCAGCCCAATCCAGACATACTGAACACCTCCATCAGTCACACTCTTCTTCAGCTTGTTCATGTCGTTCATGTTGTCAACGGTGGCCAGATCTGTGTAAGTCTCTCTGCAGTATCTCTGAGCTTCAGTCCAGGTCTTCCTCTTGTTTATAAAGTGATACTGACGCTGAACACATTCAGATACGGAGCAGAGAGCTGTGAAAGAGAGGGTTTGATTTAATGCTTTTCATAACAGGGTCAAACCTGATGAAACTATAAACCATAAATAAAACTACAAACACACTCACCAATGAGAAGAAGAACGAAATATAGAGTTTGGTCCATTTCTGAGGAAGAAACACATTCAAAAACTCAGAAATCAAACATTCACCAATTCATTTTGGAGTAAAATATAACAGTTTTAGTTAATTAATCTCAAAGTCTAATTTTGTCTGAAGAATGAACAGTGAGTTGTTCTTACTTTAGAGGTCGTGTGTTTCTGTCCTGAGTCTGATGTTTCTGTCTGCAGCTTTAAACTACGTGATTATTATATCTGTCTCATCCCTCATTCAGCGCATCATTTGTGTATTTCTCTAAAACTAATTTTCATATTTTACTTCCTCCTTATTTGTATATGTTTTCCATCTCTCTTTTTCTTTATATGTATACTGACATCTCTGTCTGTCACTATCAGTTCATCTACAATTTCTGCAGAATAAAGACTTAGCAACAATATGGACTAATCGGGAAAATACATATAAACATTCATAATTTACACTTTAATGTTCACAGCTAAACAGCTGCTTTAATGTTACTGCTGGACTGTATAGCTTAAGTTACATCCGTATTCAATTTGACATGTATGCAGAGGTGGGTAGAGTATCCAAATACTGTACTCAAGTAAAAGTACAAGTAATGATCTTAATAAGTACTTGAGTAAGAGTAAAATATATCCAATGAAAAAACTACTCAAGTAGTTACTAGTTACTTCAGATCATACCCTATATGTAAAGATGCACAGAAGTCTCGGTTCGGTACGTACCTCGGTTCTGGGGTCATGGTTCGATACGAGTTTGCTACATGTACATGTCATTTACAAGAAACCGGCGGAGATGACAGCTCGGAATAAGTGCTCATACCAGCCTCCTACGTTTCTGCTGCTGCCTCATAAGACGTAGTTGTCCAGCGCAACGGCTTCACATAGTCCTGTTGTAAATAAGAAAACATCTGTATTGCAAACCCCTCCATGTTGCTGTTGTTATTGTTTTTGGCCTATGCCTACCAATGCAACGCGATTGTCATAGAAGCCAGATATTCGGGAAAACTAAAGACCGCGATGGGACACGCAAATCGGATCTGATCTGAATTTCAATACACAGTGTGGATGGTCAAAAATTTATATCAGATTCCAATCGGATAGTCCTACACAAATCAGATTTGAACTGACTAGCTATGTTTCCATCCAAACTTGCGAATATTACTTATGTGCAAAATTGGAATATCGAAGAGAACAAAATCATAAAATAACTTCCTGATACTGGCGCTAAATATTGCTAAGAAAAGTAGAAGCCACTGTATATAAATTACTTGCAATGCCATATTAGTGCGCAAATAAATTGCAATACATGTGTTATCTAGAGATGAAGACTCTGACCACACTGCATTAAAGTGCTCATATTGTGCATTAATTTCCCTTAAGTCCATTTATAATGTTAGTAAAGGTTGTTGGACTCTCATTATCCTTGTCTTATCTTGTCCTCGTCTTATTTTCTAAATACTTGATTGTGATTGGCTGAAATGCAAATGCAATGTCCTGCTGTTTACTGTTTCTTTGTTTATAAAATATGAACACATTTGCATGTAAACACATCCTCATCACTCATTTGTTTGTCCACACCACATGTAGACGTTCAGGGTGGACAATATTTACATCTCTGACGTGAAACAGAAGGAGAAACAGTGAGTGTTATTGTTCTAGTCATAATTCATATTTAAAATAAGCAGTGGTGGAACGCCTCTCTTCCAACCCCTCATCCACAGCACAGTTGCAGCCTTTTCCCATTCAATTTTAAATGATTAGATTAGATTAGATTCAACTTTATTGTCATTACACAAGTACAGGTACGAGGCAACGAAATGCAGTTTGGGTCTAACCAGAAGTGCAATAGCAGCAAGTGCAGGACATGAATATGTACTGAATAAATATAAAGATGGTCACTGCAAGGGAGTTTTGGGTAAAACCTAGCAGGCACTGGACGTGAACTCCAACGTCGGACAGGCGTCAAATTTTGGTTGAAAATGAAAATTGGCGGAAGCATCTAAACCCAACATGATATTGTTTGATATCAAGCTCCAATGTTGGGCAGAACAAACACCACACTGTAAATAAACAAATCAAAACTCGGGAATAAGATCAGTGAATCAGACCACTATATCTTTATCATCAACAAGTAGCCATCTGATCACATTTTCCCTACCTCATGTCCTCTGAGCCGAAGTGCAAGCTCTGCTTGACTGCTCTTGAGATTTGCATTCGAACGGGTGGCTTACCTATATGCAATCCTACATTCAGACTCTCCCTAGCTCTGCACACCTTTACAGATGCGTGGATGCGGCCACTCCCCCCTGAGACACTCCGTCCTGAATTACCTCAACGATTGGCTGCTCTTAGCCCAATCAAAGGAGGAACTATGTGCACGCATATCTCTGCTCCTCAACCACTTGGCAAGTTTGGGGTTCAGGATCAGGATCTAAGTAAAAGCTCACTGTCCCCCAGCCAACTCATCTCATTTCTGGGGGCAGGCTTTGATTCGACCCAGACTGAATTTCGACCTGAATTTCGCCAGAGCGCTCTCTGAAAATTTGCTGCATCATTCAAAATTGGGGACAACCTAAAAAAATATTTCACCCCCCTAAAAATGTTTCAGAAGCTACTGGGCCTCATGGCAGCAGCCTCCGCAGTAGTCTCTTTGGGGCTGTTACATATATGGCTACAGAAACACCGCTTGAGTGTGGCACAAGGGCCGTCTCATTCTCAGGGGGATCTACAGCTGTACCTAGACCTGGTCCCCTGAAAATCGGCCCATCTGTACCAGCTGGGAGTAGAACTGGGCTCAGTTTCCAGAAGAAAAGTAGTCATGACGGACGCCCCCAAGATGGGTCCTTCTGTGGGAAAAAAGCAAAAGCGGTGCACACGTGCCGGGCTCAATGAGCACAGGAGCAGATGTGCTATCCCAGAATGGAGACTCCACCACCAGACGGTAAGCGTGATCTGGAGCATTTTTGGGCGAGCAGAGGTGGACCTCTTTGAATCAAATGAGAACTCCCACTGGCCAATGTTCTTCTCGAAGAAAAATAACGCATTAGCCCACAGGACTTACAAGTCCTTGGACTTGCAGTGCCCTATTGGATAGGGCCCACTCTACCAGGCGTATGACTCCTCTTGGGCTTGGACTAGCGGACTGTCCATTGCCGTCCACTTTTGCCAGGTTCTACAACCTAGATGTCACTGCTCTTCAGGCATGGATATTATCTGCTTAGTCGCTCCCCGTTCTCTGGGATTTTTCCCGATGACGTCATGCCCCACAGGCTCTGGTTCCGGACCCGAGCCAGACTTATCGAATGCTTATCGAATCTCTCTGGTAGCCTGCCATGGGGCCCTTGTCATCACTGGGCTATGGGCTCGCAGGACGGCCTTCCGTTCTGCACTAGTAACACAGCGTTATAGGATTGCATACCCCATAAGTGTCAGAACACAATGCGAGTGAACCGTATCGAAAGGGAACGCTCCAGTTACTAATGTAACCTCAGTTTCCTAAAATAAAAAGCACTGCATAGCTTGCTGTGCCTACGCGTGAGTCAAGTCGAAAAATTCTGATGAAAAAGGCTTTCAGCGCGACTAATGCTGGGTACACACAGAAAGATTTTTAAACACTTATAAGAGTTTCAAAATGTGAGAGACTACAAACATGATGATAAGAAATCATAGATTTAACCGTTTTGTTCCTCTAGTGTGTGGAGTGCCACGATGTGACCAGGAAAGCACACCACACACGAACAGATTCCATTCACAAATAACAGAGTCCCGCCTGTGAACACGGGAAATCTCACAAAATCTCTGGCATCAAAACGTCTCAAACGTGGCTTTAAATTAAACAAACATGGCGGACGACCGGCAAGAAGAAATTGCGCTTATGGTGTAGGGGAGAGCGGGCATAACCTAACGCGGGGTTAGTTGTAACACACATGATTTAACACTTTCCACACATGCCAGCATGACGAAACTTAGTGTATTTACTAGTTGCCATATCAACACTATATAGAGAAAAGATTGTGTCAAAATTAAAAAATCTTTGGAAGATATCACTGAACATTTATTTAACCATAGCAAACAAGTACATTTTTCATCTGTTTTTTGTGTTTATTTAAAACTAAACAAATCTGATATTATTGTAATCTTATATCTATCATTTAAGAGTTGAGTTCTTTAAATCTGATCTAACAGCAGAAGACACGAGCCGGGGTTAATCCCAGTGGAGCAGGCGGGGAATGTTGTCACAATGAGCCCCTAAAAGATGTGCTATTCTATTCTATACTTTTATGAATTCTATTGACAAACCTATTGAATTCTATTGAATTTCTCTGGTTCAATAGGGTGCTCTTGTAAGACAGTAGCCCTTTTTGAGAATAGATGTGAAAGTGCACCATCCAAACTGAAATGTCTGTAATTCAAGAATGCTTTGGAATATAGTAATATTCGAATAGTTTGGAATAGTTTTAAGATAGTAGATTATTGCTGAAGTTGCATGAAAAAGTTATGGAAGTTTAAATTTACTGTGAATGAAATGTACTGTATTACTAAATATTTTTTATTTTATATAAAATTTATATTTTACAAAATAATTTTACTATAAAATTACTATAAAATCAAAGCCATATGTCTAACCAAGCTGTGTTCCAAATTTGAAGTTGATATCACAAAAAATGAAGTTTTTGTTTAGGTGAAGTACCAAAAATAGCCACCGGGTGTCACCCACATTCCATTGATTTTTTTTGCGTGTGATGCAGTCTCCTGCAACAAATTAATACATTTCTGTGCAAATTTCACTTCTATTAGAAAACAGTCACCAAATATGTAACCTTGAGACTCAGACCTTACAGACGATATGCGTTTTGTCAAGATTAGAAAAGGTTTTGATTATAAAGTAGTTAAAATACATTTTGTAATATGAAACCTGACACCGCCCACAAGGGGAGGAGCCCGCTAAAAGGATTTAAAGTACCGTTTCCATGGTAACGCAATGTCCGATTTCAAGACTTATGGGGCCAGTTGTTCAAAAAGTTCAATCTGGATCAGAATGATCTGGATTTGGAAATCCCATGTTTTGCTATCCAGGATCAGGTAATCCGTCGTACTTTTGTGCCGGTTTTTCAAAGCAAAATTGGATTGGATCACCCTGATCCAGATACACACTCTTTCAGATTACTAAATCTGGATTACTAGTGCTCTACGGAGCCCCTAAAGGGACATGGTGATGGAAAAAATATGAGATGGGGGGGGAAATGCTTTCAATGCTTTTGCATAGCATTCACCCGAGTCTCTGCATTCGCTCACAACAAACTTTTGAATGGTTAATCTCTTATTGTGCCAATGTAGTTTTTTACTTTACTGTAGGCTACCGAAAGGCTTAATAGCCTAATAATGTCTGCTTCTAATGCATTACTTTAACAGTTAAACTAATCAAGAGCAAAATAAAAAATGTGTATATGTATTACATGATGGTTTTAACGTTTTATTAAATTTTCTTCCTGGAATCCACCTTGAAATCCTACCCCCTGTTGGGATCAGGATAATCCTGTTTTTGGATCAAAATTAATCCTTAGTTTAGAAAAACACAAACTGAAGGTTTGATCCAGATTAAAACTAGGATTGGGTTCCGTGATCTAATCTGATTTCAGATTCCTTCTTTCCCTTTTGAACAACCCATTTTCAAGATTTGATCCAATCTAATAACCAAAATCCGATCAGCTTACCTTTGAACAGCTGGCCCACGATGATTACTAAATTATGTGATATAAAAAAAGGCAATAAAAAAAGAGCACCAAGTGTCCAGCTAGCGGGACGGTGACAGTTAGGCGGTTAATCTTGTTTTGTGGAAATAAACCTAATCCTGAGTCAAAAAGGCAACTTTTTAACCCCTATAAGCTTTTCCATAATTTTTGAGTTTGATGTCTTTTTGCCATCTAAACAAACAAAAAATGGACTTCATTCAATGAGTTTTAGTGGTCGAGTGGACGAGTCAAAAGCTGAGGAGGGATAACAATAAAAGAGGGTTAAGCATATACTTTCTAAAACATGCTCAAAGTCCTGTGTGAATAAACACCATTCTATATGTTACTGAATAAAAGTTGGTTATCTCCTTATATTAAACATATCATTTATTTATTCTATATAAATACTATACCAATTAAACCCATTACTAATATTTAATTCTGGAAGCTTGTGGACAGTTTATATTAGTGCATTTCTTTGGACGATCATAAGCTACAAGACAGTATGAAAAAAAAATTGTCTGACAAATATCTGACGCCTCAACATACACTCACCTAAAGGATTATTAGGAACACCTGTTCAATTTCTCATTAATGCAATTATCTAATCAACCAATCACATGGCAGTTGCTTCAATGCATTTAGGGGTGTGGTCCTGGTCAAGACAATCTCCTGAACTCCAAACTGAATGTCAGAATGGGAAAGAAAGGTGATTTAAGCAATTTTGAGCGTGGCATGGTTGTTGGTGCCAGACGGGCCGGTCTGAGTATTTCACAATCTGCTCAGTTACTGGGATTTTCACGCACAACCATTTCTAGAGTTTACAAAGAATGGTGTGAAAAGGGAAAAACATCCAGTATGCGGCAGTCCTGTGGGCGAAAATGCCTTGTTGATGCTAGAGGTCAGAGGAGAATGGGCCGACTGATTCAAGCTGATAGAAGAGCAACTTTGACTGAAATAACCACTCGTTACAACCGAGGTATGCAGCAAAGCATTTGTGAAGCCACAACATGCACATCCTTGAGGCGTATGGGCTACAAACAGCAGAAGACCCCACCGGGTACCACTCATCTCCACTACAAATAGGAAAAAGAGGCTACAGTTTGCACGAGCTCACCAAAATTGGACAGTTGAAGACTGGAAAAATGTTGCCTGGTCTGATGAGTCTCGATTTCTGTTGAGACATTCAGATGGTAGAGTCAGAATTTGGCGTAAACAGAATGAGAACATGGATCCATCATGCCTTGTTACCACTGTGCAGGCTGGTGGTGGTGGTGTAATGGTGTGGGGGATGTTTTCTTGGCACACTTTAGGCCCCTTAGTGCCAATTGGGCATCGTTTAAATGCCACGGCCTACCTGAGCATTGTTTCTGACCATGTCCATCCCTTTATGACCACCATGTACCCATCCTCTGATGGCTACTTCCAGCAGGATAATGCACCATGTCACAAAGCTCGAATCATTTCAAATTGGTTTCTTGAACATGACAATGAGTTCACTGTACTAAAATGGCCCCCACAGTCACCAGATCTCAACCCAATAGAGCATCTTTGGGATGTGGTGGAACGGGAGCTTCGTGCCCTGGATGTGCATCCCACAAATCTCCATCAACTGCAAGATGCTATCCTATCAATATGGGCCAACATTTCTAAAGAATGCTTTCAGCACCTTGTTGAATCAATGCTACGTAGAATTAAGGCAGTTCTGAAGGCGAAAGGGGGTCAAACACAGTATTAGTATGGTGTTCCTAATAATCCTTTAGGTGAGTGTACTTTCACAAATATATGTTAACTTGAAAACCCCAAAACCAATAAACAAAATGCAAATCAGAAAACATACTTGTTTACATATCACAGTGAAACTTTATTTGAATATAGAAAATAATATAAAAATTTGCTCTGGAGTTGGAGTTGTTCGCGTAACACATGAGCTTAGAGCTGGTGAAACGCTATTGGTATGCCATAACACTTATATGACAAACATACGCTTCAAGTCACAGAAAACAGCACAGAAATGTACAGTAGTTCAACACAGCAACATTAACACAACACACTCATAATAAGGCAGCGGTGGCACAATCAGAAAATGATCTAATCACATTAAAAAAATTAAAAAAGTCCTCTTGGGAAGTTCGTATTTACACGTTAGGACGTTGTAATTATGACATCAGGTGCGTTCAGATCACTTTGGTCGGGGCAATATTTTTAACTCTTCTACGTAATGATTAATAAAGGAGTATCAAGTGTGTTCTTGATTTTATTTAATGTTTTTCATCAAACTATGAATATGAAGATGCTGTAAACTGAATCATTATACACAGCCCGGCCAAGAAAAAAATGTGCTGTTTGGATTTAAATAGGCAAATGTCTATGATTGGATCATTATTGCAGTGATTATTATATTTCTAGTATGTTATGTTTGGCAACAGTTCTTCCAACCCTAACTGATGGAGTGTATAATTTCTTTAACAACCATGTAGGAAGACATATCATGCCTATATTCCAGGATCCATCAGAGCATGAAGGATCATTTTCACACATGAATTGGCTCCTTAAATTCATTGAAAGTCTTTGGGATGTGCTTGACTCTTGCATTGGCAATACAAGATCTTGACCAAAAAATTAATGCACCTTTTGATGGAAATAAATGTTGAGATGTTATTTCCATCCAATCACTGACACTTAAGCATTTGCCTGTTTAAATCCAAATAGCAACTTTTTTTTTTTTGCCGGGCAGTGTCTATCGTAACTGTTATTTAGTATAAGCAACTTAGCTAGTTTTGGTGTAAAGGGGGAAAAAAGTAATTAATTTCACCATTTTTCATCAATACATTCTTTCTTACTGAAACGCCACCAAACTCGGAAACTCTGGGCTCAAATAAAATACTGAATACTAGTATATCAAATATACTAAAATAACACTGTTTCCCACTCGTGATTACGACTCATATGCGTTTAACTTGTAAATATGATCTTTCTGACATGCCTTTATTCACCATTTTCCTTGAACTTGAACTGATTGAAGCACTGTATGCAAAGTCCTTGGCTTTCAAAGACTTCATCAATGTCAAGGAAAAGATGATTGTTTGCTCTCTCTCACACCGTGACAAACACCAGTCGGGCAGAATACGCCAGATCCGCCAGGTAGATCAGGAAGTTGAGAGCGGTGAGAACGGCCACAGCGACCAATTTATCCCATGGGCACAAACCGTAATACTGTCGGCAGCTGTCCGGTCGGCTTGAGCTTCGCGAGTAGCGACTGTCAAACTTAAAGATCGGCCAAATGATAGTGGCGGTGAGGTACATGACAACCGCCAATAGAGCGTAGGCAGAAAGGAAGCGTGCAAACGGGAAAGGCAGGCATCCGGTGCATTCGCCGACACACAACACCACGATGGCTGCCGATATAATGAAACAGATGCAGTAGACGGCCATGCACCACTTCAGCGCAGGGTGACTGTCATAAGAGACAGGGTCGCTGACGAACACAAATATGACGCTGGCCACGAAGGTCTCGCAAACCTTCAGCAGGCCCGGAACTGTCGCCATGTAACCGGCGACTTCGCCCGGACGCGCCCGCGACATACACACCTCCACGAAGTAAGCCATGGTGGCCAGGCAGGAGAACACAGTGGAGACGATTCGGTGGTCCCGGACATCGTCGTGTCTCGGATACCCCTTCAGAAAGTAGAGAGGGAAGATGATGGATGCGGACAGGCAAAGAAGTGCAGCGTAGCAGGCGAAAGTAATGGGGAAGTTGTTCCAGGACACGGGGGCACGAGACTGCAGACCCAGGAGCTCCACCAGCAGAACCAGCAGGGTTCCTGCGAAGCTGAAAGCCCAGCAGAACACGCTCCAGTCGGCCGTGCCGCCATTGAGCCCCGCTCCATGGGATGCCACGCTAAATGCCACACAAGTGAACACTAGAGCGGCCAAACGTGTCCACAATAAACGGGACGGCTTCAAGACCACCACAGGCATGGTTTGTGCTGAGGAACTGGAGCTTTTCAGACGAGGTGTGGACACTCTGGTGACTCTGCAAAAGACAAAAAGAGAGGCAGATTGACCATCTGAATCAACAAAACATGCTATTGGCTGACAGATTTGACATGCTCCAATTGCTGATCATGGCCACATGGTCACTTCAGCCCTGGATGTGTGAACATGTGGCCCACCATTTGGGAGGTTCAACACTTTTAGGGGGAGCTTGTGTGGCCTGTTTCCTTCACTGGATTAGCTTTACTAAAGTGTGCATTGTATCGCATTCATGCCTTGGTTACATAACCGTTCAGTACTGATCCAAAATAAAGCATGACAGGTATGCTCTCACTGCCCAGAGTGGTTTAAATGTTGCTCAGGGAAACATACTTAACATACTTTTGAAATCTCTGATTTAATGTACATTAACACTTTTTTTGTTTAAAACAAAAATTAAAATTCAGTCATCAAACAAAAAAGGAGATATTGTACAAATGTCCAACCTGCTCTGTAACTGCACAGCACCAAAAAAGCCTTCTGAAGCGAAGCGTTTCTGTAAGGAAAATATCCATATTTAAAACTTTATGAAGTAAAATATCTAGCTGCCGCCGGACCGCCTTCCGTATTCAACTTACGCAGAAAGTGTAGCGCCTCTCGCAGTTCAAAGCGCTTACGCTACGTCCGACGTCATCGTCCCGCCTGTTACGCTTTTTCCGTAAGTTGACAACAGAAGGCGGTCTGGAAGAAGCTAGATATTTTACTTTATAACGTGTTAAATATGGATATTTTTCTTACACAAATGCATCGATTCGCCTGTTTCGTGTGGATTACTTTTATAATGGATGGATGCACTTTTTTGGGCTGCCATTCACTGCCATTATAAAGCTTGGAAGAGCCAGGACATTTTTTAATATAACTCTGATTGTGTTCGTCTGAAAGAAGAATGTCATATACACCTAGGATAACTTGAGGGTGAGTAAATCATGGGGTAATTTTCATTTTTTTGGATGAACTATCCCTTTAACCCCCTGGAGCCGTATGGATTACTTTTATGTTGGATGGACGCACTTTTTTGGGCTTCAAAATCTCAGTTACCATTCACTCCCATTATAAGAGCCAGGATATTTTTTTATATAGCCTAACTATTGTGTTTGGTGAAAGAAGACTCATATACACCTAGGATGGCTTTAGGGTGAGTAAATTAAGGGATAATTTTTGGGTGAACGAACCCTTTAAACTGTGTACCGCCGAGTTCAGCAGATAATAATTCAGATTTAGGTCTACAAATGTGCAGCCAGGACATGGCTTAAGATCTCCTTCTGTTGAGGAAATGAGTTTGGACTGGCATGTTGACAGAATTTTCATTTCTGAGTGTTCCTTTAAGAGCTGCGGTTTAAGAGATAGTATTTTACCACACTTCACATGTTAACTTTTGTTTTACTACTATATAAACTAGATTTAAAGGGATAGTTCACCCAAAAATTAAAATTAGCCCATGATTTACTCACCCTCAAATCATCCTAGGTGTGTATGACATTCTTCTTTCAGACGAGCACAATCAGAGTTATATTAAAAAATGTCCTGGCTAAACCAAGCTTTATAATGGCTGTTTCTGTTTTGAAGCCCAAAGAAGTGCATCCATCCATCATAAAAGTGCTCCACACGGCTCTGGGGGTTAATAAAGGCCTTCTGAAGTGAAGCTTTTGTTTTTTGCGAAGCAGTTTGCGTAAGAAAAATATCCATATGTAAAACTTTACAAACTGTAATCTCTAACTTACGCTAACTATCGTACACGCGTTCACGAGAGACTGCCGTTCCAGCGTTTGACGTAGCTCGCGAGAACCAAGTTTTGTTTTGCTCTATCCTCTGCGCTTCCGCGTTCATCCCCGGAGCTTACGCTACGCCTCGTCCTACATCCAGTCTCGTGAACGCGTGTACGATAGTTGCCGGAAGTTAGAGATTACAGTTAAATATGGATATTTTTCTTACACAAACGCATCACTTCCGAAGGCCTTTATTAACCCCCTGGAGCCACGTAGAGCACTTTTATGATGGATAGATGCACTTTTATAGATTGGATAAACCCAGCCTGATCTGCCGGCGATTTGATTTCGCCTCAGTCTGGAAACCTCTACATTCATTTCTACTGCTTCTGTTACACTTCTGCGGGAACCAATCACAGACTGGCTTATCCACCTGGCGGGTTTAACACGATGACGTAAGAGAAGCGATGGGTCGATGCCCGTTGATCACGCCTCTTGTGGTCTGATTGGTTGAAGGACTATCCAATTGCGTACAGAGTCATTTGAATTATGCCCGTTGATCACGCCTCTTGTGCAGTAGAAAATACAGAGCAGACTCCTCAGACCAGTGTTCACTCTTAAACTGAGCTTGGTCTGGTGATAGCCAGGCAAGCACTTTTATGGACTTTTAACAGAAACAGCCATTATAAAGAGCCATGACATGTTTTAATATAACTCTGATTGTGCTCGTCCTAGGATGGCTTTAGAGTGAGTAAATCATGGGGTGATTTTTTTTTTTTTTTTTTGGTGAAATATGCCTTTAAACATATCTAACAAGTTAACAAACTCTATCAGCAGACGTGACTCAGCTACAGGTCACTTCCGCCACATTTTAGACGCAAGAAGAGCTAGCAAACTAAAATATACGCTAGAGTTTCCAAACACTTAAACCACGTATTGCATCTCTGAAATACGTAGCCTTTATATACATTGAGTTCAAGTTTTACTTCAGCGATTTCTCTCTCTCTCTCTCCATCTTTCTAGCGGATGTGGTGAGGGGTGTGGTTGTTGTGTTTTACGGTTCGGATGAGGTTGAGATTATCGCAATTCGTGAGAATCAACCCGTTTAGCCATTTTCTCGATCTATGAGTTAATAAACGCTTAAAATGTTAAAAATGGCACAATATATAAACCCAACACAGAGGGACGCATTCCTCTGGCTGAAGTCTGTCCACAAATGTTCCTTAATTACTGAATCAAAACCAATGAAAACGCAAATGATATAGACATACCTTGTACTTATGTAGACAGCCTTTTCCCTTCTATTCCAGTTTGTTTCACAAAGGAGACTCGACCCCCTCTCTGTGACACTGCCCAGATGTTCTCTCCTCTCTTCCTTAACGGGACTCACTTCATTCCTCCACGCCCATTTCCTTCCAAATTAGGTACTGCCTTTCTCTTACCGTTTGACCTTCCTGTGCAGTCTAGAGAAGGGGATTTTATGCTAAAATTAGATATATGTTGGTTTTAGCATCCCGTTGAGTCCATTTCCCCCCATTACAAACAGAAAACAAAAACAGACAAATATATTTCTCATACTATTTTGTATGTGAATCATGCTTTGTCTTTTGAGTGGAACTCATTCACTAAGTTGTGTTTTCAGTTCTCCATTTTCTGTGATGAATGATCGAAACCCGTTACTGAGGTTGAGAATGAGCGCATAATCTGAATATTCGGGACAAGACAGTGGCAATAATAGATTGTAATCATAACTAGAAGAAAAAAGTTCAATTAGACAAGCTTATGATATTAAGAGTAGACTTATAAGAGTTAACGTGGTTAATTTTCCGACATCACGAATGAACACGTGGTCCCAACATTAACGCATTACTTCTCTAGCGAGTTTGCACCTATGGTTTGCACGTATAACGTGGACAAAGAAAGTCAGTCATAGTGTAGTTATAGCTCTTTTAGCTTTCTACTTTAATTCCAGCAATCAAGTCAAATATTATACGTGTTGGCCTCTGTACACAGCTCCCTGGTGGTCTAGTGGTTAGGATTCGGCGCTCTCACCGCCGCGGCCCGGGTTCGATTCCCGGTCAGGGAACAGGTTTTTTTTAATGACAGATCCCGTTATATTATTTTGCGTTTACGTTCAGCTATGTGTTGTCATTGTGAGAATTAGAAATGCCAAAATGCGTCAGTGTTTAATGAGGAGGAAAAGTTTTAGTACAGAACATTTTACAAGAAAGAAATGTATTGTACTTCAGAATGCAATTTCGGAGTGAAAATACTTTCTACACCATTTTTTTTTTCAGTTAACCCGGGCTTGTTTTTCCAGTAGATGCGACTCGAATTTTACTCGCAGTACCGGAATCCAGCCGATAGGGGGCGAGCGCGAGTCTGTTTGCCTTCCTAGTAGCCAAACATAAACCCAAGGATGATGGTATTATTCCGGAATGGCGAACGCTCGGACATTGGGATAACACTACATTTAAAGATATGCCGATCACACATCTTTGGGAAACAATGAGAGGATATCAACTTTAAACGTCCGTACAGCAAAAGACGTGACCGGACCAGATTCGAGTCGTTACGGAGCCCTATACGGATCAAATGAATCTCGCTGGCCACCAAACGAGCGTGTGCAAGTCGCCAAAATACGGGCGATAATTGCACCCCAAGAGGAAAGCGATCCGAGGCGGGTTTATCGCCATCAACAGTGCAGAAGATCGCGTCCGGATCGGGTTGCTCCACAACGCGCGCTAGCGTTGTGTTTCACGCGCGTGAAGGTGAACGGCAGAGGCCGTCGGAGTCGCGCTCGCGTGCGGCGCCTGTCCGTACGCGGCGGCGGGGATGCGCGCCGTGCGGCCTCGCGCACACTGGAAGCGGGTCGCTAGCGAATTGGATCGAGCCGAGCGCGCGTCCGCGGTGATTATAGCAACAACAACAAAAAACACACGGGGTTTTATGGGTTCGCGCATTGCACATCTTTGCAGTAGGTGTTTAGTTGAGTCCACTGAGCTGCAGATGCTGCAATCTGACTGTCACTGTGAACCTTGCTGCTTGTAAATCAGTTTAACGCACTTTATTCTTCTCGTATCACTGTGGATGCATGCATAAGCTCCCCTTGCACTGCATTGAGACCAGAGAGGACCAACTGACTGTGAATCACAGCGACCCTTTAAACACTGTAGCCGATCTTGTGCAAATTAGTGAAATCTCCGCAGTCTGTTGATGTTTTTAATGTGACCCTAAAGTATAAAGATGATTCCGTCCTCGGGACACCAACTGGAAGCTTGAGAGATAACATTGATCCATTTGTTTCGACACAAGTCCTGAAGTTATTCTGAAGCCATTTCGAGTTTGTTTATGAAACGGGACGATGCTGGGGAGGGGGACCACTGTGTTGAACTTTGACCCTTGAAAGTGGCGAACGGACTTACCTCAAGGAGCGGAAAGAGGAAATAAAACTAACGTACACTAATGACATGATAACAAACTGACATAAAAGCACTACACAAACAAACGGACAAACCTCTGACGGTTTGCAGCCATGAGTGTCCGACACCCGACCTCCACGCTGGACAGGTGAGATCGTTTTTTACCGGCCGTTAGATGATTTGTTTTTATCTTAAAGGCACACAATGTAAGATATTTTTGGTTAAAAACCACTAGGACAGTGTTGTATATTTTGTTGAATTGTGTTGCATTATCCCAAATGTTTCCGAGAATGTTTAAATCCAGCAATTTTAACCAGGACACGGACCGTGTCCGCGCGTCGCCTATCAATGACATCATACCCGCGTCACCCTCGGTTTTATTTTGTAGAAACCATGGAAACACCAAAGACGTTTTAATATATGACGTGTGTGGATCATTCATCGACAGAAACTAATTATTGTTCTAGAGCTCAACACAGTTAGTCATACTGTTTAAATCAGTTTTTCTTGATTTACTGCGATTAGTCGCTGAGTGAACGCATCATAACATAACACACTCAAATGTGTGTAATATGATAAAACAGCGCGGTGTTACCCCACATACGCATGAGCAGAAGAAGCGGAAGCGCTCGCCTGTGGCAGAATAAAAGCTCAGAGAAATCAAGGCAAAACTATATACACCTGATAACACCGTTTGCGTTTTTGGTAGTAATGTTCATGTATCTCAGCCACAGCTAGGTCCTGGAATCTGATTGGTCGAGTGGCGTTTCAAGAGCGCTAACATACAGTCCAACAAAAAAAAATTGCATTTTTTTTATGATATGTTTTATTAATATGACCGATCTGTTGAAATAATTTTCTGTGATAACTGACATTATTATGCCGCAAATGCATCACGTAAAAATGTGAAAGTAAACGGTGTAGTGACAAATTGGGTCCCCCCTGAAATCGGGTCTCCTTTAGGACCCCGAGCAATCCCATTGGTACTCTCTTTAGCGCCTGATTACAATTCCTACAAAATCATGTTGATGATAAATGCTATATTACGTTAGAATGTCTGTATTAGTTAGCTTATGTGTTAGCATAGCATATACACACATAGTTTATACACACAGTTACCCTACATGTCTTCTCAATCATCTTTAATGTAATTGTGTTAAATTAAGTGTTAAATGTCAGAATATTTCAGTTATAAAAAACAAACAAAATAATGATGTTCAATTACTCACTTAATAGGCTATTATTATTATTTATTAATTAGTTAATTAAGTGTAAGAAATTGTTCAATTGGTATTATTATGCACTAATGTGTTGTACATTTTTATATAGTAAGCTATGCTTATTTTAAATTAATATAATTTGTGTGGTATTAGATACTGAGTGGACCATTAACGTCTATTGATCTGAGAACATTCATTTAAGTGGTAATTATAAATTAATGATTAGGTAGTAAAAAGTTATTGGTAGACTTGATATTAAAGGAAAAAAGTGTGATTTATCGATAAACCTCCAGACTCTAGATTTCGCACATAAGCTAAGTGAAAACACTGGCTAAATCCAAGGTTTTCGTGCGCTCAGAAGGTAACATTAAGTTCCTTCAGATCAGTGTCTCATGTTCTCTGTGTGACAGTACAGGTTTTTTCCATCCGTACAGTGTGCCTTAGTTTCCTTGTTGCTATTTATACCCTCTCGCCTCTCACACAGCATTGTGTGTGTGTGTGTGTGTGTTTACTGATGAATGATGGAGTCGCTCTCTAACATGTTTCACTTCATACAATTATGACCACGTTGTGTATGTCAGCCTTTTCTGTGCTTCTGTTTTGATGTGTGTCTGTGTGTCTTGTTCTGTCTCAAGCTCTTGATTTCTCTTTCCCATTCACTTGTTTTTCCTGTGCGTCCACTTCCTGTTTGTGTCATGTGACTGCAGGGCAGCCATTAAGAAACAAACACACCTGCCCAGGTATGATGAGCCGAAGTGAAACCCAACACATGCCATCTGTCAGTCATTAACCGCAGATGTCTGGTGCTAATTGATATGCGTTTGAGCAAAGCTCATGATTTAACCGTCTCGAGACGTGTCATTGAGGCGTCAGTCACACAAGTGCTTATTTAGGAGGCGTTTCATGGGCCGTAAACTGTGGCTCGTAGCATTTGCACGTCTTTTTACTTTCTCACTCAGTTTTGCTGTCCGTCTCATGTTGTGTATTTGCTCTTTCTCTTCTATAATGCCTTCCTTTTCTCTTTCATGCGTCCTTTTAGTCCTTTTGCTGCTTGGTGAGTTTTTCTGGTTTTATTTGTATGTTGTAATTAGTGGCAGGCCGGGCTCAATGTCCTGTCAATGAATGATGCATGTTTTGTTTTGTTGTTAATGCTTGACATTTTTAGTGAATATTTTGTTAGCTATTACACCCTTTTTTATATCCCCCTGCTCTCAAGACATCAGTATTTGCATTGCACATTGAAAACACGATATCCGTTAAATGCTGCTGTGAAACTCAGGAATATGTCTAAGGTCCTTTCTCTTTTGGTTCGGTGTCATTCTCCTTAAATTCACAGACTTTCAGTTTTATTTTGCATTGTGCATCAATAATGTCCAATGCACTTCCTTCCCTGTTTCGGATTTCCTTTATTATTTTTCTAGTTGTCCTGCTCCCTGGTGCCCTAGATGTGTGTTTCCCCTCGAGCTTGTATTCATTTTGTGTCTCTTTCTTTAGGTTAAGCAGTTTGACATTAGGAGACTCGGAGCGCAGGTCTTCTCCTGGCCAGCAGAGGGAGGCACTGTCTGATCTCCCCTCAGACAACACAGGTAATGCAAGATAAGCATATACTTACAAAATTCAGGCATAATTACATGATTATTTAACCGAAAATTCCTCTTTGTTTCATAGGGACGGGTTTAGTCCAAAGATGTGTGGTTGTGCAGAGGGACAATCTGGGGTTTGGCTTCACCGTCTGTGGCGAGAGAATCAAACTAGTGCAAAATGTTCGGCCAGGTAACGCATACTCACTTACACTAATGTATAAATGTTTGCAGTCAGCAAGATTTTTTTTTTTTTTTTTTAATGAATGCTTCTATTCAGCAAGGATGCATTAAAGTGCCCCTATTATGCTGTGTGAAAGGTTCCTAATGTTGTTTTGGAGTCTCCTACAACAGGTTTACTTTCTCTGATTGGTCAGATGGCCCAGTCTGCTGTGATTGGTCTGCTCTGCTCTGATTGGTCAGATGGCCCAGTCTGCTGTGATTGGTCTACTCTGCTCTGATTGGTCAGATGGCCCAGTCTGTTGTGATTGATCTACTCTGCTCTGATTGGTCAGATGGCCCAGTCTGTTGTGATTGGTCTACTCTGTTCTGATTGGTCAGATGGCCCAGACTGGTGCGATTGGTCTACTCTGTTCTGATTGGTCAGATGGCCCAGTCTGCTGTGATTGGTCTACTCTGCTCTGATTGGTCAGATGGCCCAGTCTGTTGTGATTGGTCTACTCTGCTCTGATTGGTCAGATGGCCCAGTCTGTTGTGATTGGTCTACTCTGTTCTGATTGGTCAGATGGTCCAGTCTGTTGTGATTGGTCTACTCTGCTCTGATTGGTCAGATGGCCTAGTCTGCTGTGATTGGTCTACTCTGCTCTGATTGGTCAGATGGCCCAGTCTGTTGTGATTGGTCTACTCTGCTCTGATTGGTCAGATGGCCTAGTCTGCTGTGATTGGTTTACCTTGTTCTAATTGATCAGATGGCCTAGTCTGCTGTGATTGGTTTACCTTGCTCTAATTGATCAGATGGCCCAGTCTGTTGTGATTGGGTATCGCTTACAGCGCGTGTTGGAAACTAAACGCCTTATCGTATCTGAATTTCAGTTCTTCAGAATTAAACCGCTCTTTTCAGAGTTCAGAATCAATTATTTCTTTTAGGAGACAAAAACTTGTGCACTTTAAACTTTGCAGACCTTTTACATTTCACAAACCGCTATATGACACACTGTATGAAAGGTTATATTCGAAAAAGCATAATAGGAGCATTTTAAATTGATCTGTGACAGTAAAGACATAATTATGACAATCAAGCCTGCCTCCTTTGGCCTCACAGGTGGAGCAGCGGTCAAAGCTGGAGTTCAGGAAGGAGACCGAATCATTAAGGTATTCTCAACTACAACACACTTTGGCATTGTAAAGCATTAGTGATACTAATTTAATTAATAACTAACCTCCTATTTGTCCTCTCTGTTTGCTTTTCAGGTCAATGGTTCGGTGGTTTCGTCCATGTCTCATCAGGAAGTAGTAAAGATGATCAAATGTGAGTGTTGTGGTTGGGCGTCTTGTTTTTGATGTTTTAAGCGTTTCATTGCTGACGTGTGTTCTCTTCCTCTGATAGCTGGGACGTATGTGGCGTTGACTCTTCAGGGCCCGCCCCCTTCAGTCGCGTCTGTCCCGCTTCAGCCCCTCCCTACTGACCTCTTGCCCAATCACAGGACAGCACTGGGTGGCGAAGCCCCGCCCCCTCCGCTTACCCCACCCACAGGAAGCAGTACCCCCACTCAGAGAATCACAGGACCCAAACCATTACAGGTGCATCATGGTTTTAAGACTTTTGAAGGCTAAAATATATAGAAGTAGGGCTGTACACTTGCGATATGGACTAGTGGCTGTGAATATTAAAAATGCAAATAGACATGTCTGCATGTTCCGTGTGTCTCTCTGTGAATAGAGATCTTCACTTTAATGTCATTCTCCATCATTCTCAGGACCCCGAGGTGCAGAAACACGCCACAGAAATCCTCAGAAAGATGTTGGAGCAGGAAGAGGCAGAGCTACAGGTATGAGTTCAGTGTTCCTCTAATGTGTGTGTGCTGTCATGTCAAATCAAACCCAATAATGAATGACATTCGCTGCCCTCACTGTGCAGAACCTTTTGGAGGAACAGTCTCGAAACCCCTCCCCTTCACTAGAGGAGCGAATAGAGAGTGCCAAACGACGAGCCAATCAAGTCAGAGTGAAGATCCAGCAGGATGTGGTGAGATTTGCGCTTGACTTATTTCACTGTTCCTTGTTTATTTTTCATTACTCTTATTTTGCTTATTTTAGTGATAGCATATGACCTAGTCCATTTTGGCTTGTCACTAAAATAAGGGTATATATATATATATACATTTTAGTGGTTTAGTCCACATAAAATCAAAATTGACTGATTTTTTTTACTGTGTATATACTAGGGTTGCATGATAATCTCAAAATTATTGAAATATTGCAAATGTGCATTATGCATAACGCAAAGGCTTACGATAACTGCATGATTTTTATTCTCCAAGTTTTGGGTCGACTGCGACCGCAGAGAATAAACCGGACACATGACTCTTACATACGTGTGCTTAATGTCAATCAAACAACAAAAGACAAAGAGAAAATCACTCACTGCTCTTGACTGAATATCACATATTGAATGTGAATCGCATGTGAACCCCAATCCAGCCTAACTATTCAGGGCTTCTTTAAAGCAAAGTAGTCGACAAGTTGGTTTTAAAAATACGTAGTTTAGCACATGGTCAGTTAATGTGTGCTTCGATCACTTCTTCTCTCTTCCAGGACGGCACTCGATCTGAAGCTGTTGCTAACTATCTCACCGCTGGAGAAGGTCAGTGGCGTTCAGTCTGTTAATACTGAAGACTGAGCTCATATGACTGATGTTGTGTCTGTTGTGTTTCCTGTTTGAGCAGGTCGCTTATCGATGGACTCCAGTGAAGATGTCGTCGAGGTGAGTTTCACTTGCTAGTTTTATTTGCCTCAGAATCAAACGTCCCCTTCCATCTGCCCAACCGTTTCCCGTCCTCCGTCTCCCTGTTTAGGCGTGTGAGAGCCCCTTCTCCTCCCCCTCCACCTTCCTCAGGAATCCCCTGCTCCGCCGGCAGGGATCCGACACGCACCCCTCGGACCCGGTGAGACACACACTTGTTTCCCGTAGCGTGTTTGGTGTTGAGCCTCGAGTCTGATCATCTTGTGTCTCTTCAGGGAGGAAAGACGCAGATCATTGGACCAGAGGAAGAAGAAGAGGAGGATGATGGGTACACGATCAATGAGGTGAGAGAGTCAGTACTAGTGCACTGAGGGTTGGTAAAACTACAACTCCCAAAGTGCATCAACACTAAACAACAGTTATGTTTCCTAGTGCGATTTTTATTTAAAACATTCGGTAACACTTTACAATAAGGTTTCATTAGTTAACATGAACTAATAATGAACTGCACTTCTACAGCATTTGTTCATCTTAGTTAGTTAATTTCAACATTTACTAATACATTATTTAAATCAAAAGATGTATTTGTTAACATTAGTTAATGTAATGTGAACTAACAATGAATGACTGTATTTTTATTAACAAACATTAACATTAATAAATACTGTAGCAAATGCATTGTTTATGTTAATTAATACATTAACTAATGTTAACAAGTGAGACCTTATTGGAAAGTGTTACCAAGCTGCATTAAACAGTGTCTAAATGTGTCTGTAAATGTGTCTAAGTGCCACTTCTGCGGTGCAAAGATGGATATTTTGATGCTGATTTCATTTGATTGATGTCTTATTGTTCTAACTGAATTGATTGTTTAAATTAACATTTAAAAACAAATTTTCTATTTTAATTTATTGACAACAGATGATGCATACGATTAGAAAATAATGCTCTTATAATGGTAAAAAGGCCCCTGGAAATTAATTTAAAGGGGAAAATATCACCCTGTAATGGGAAAGTTTCTGTTATTGATCAGAAAGTGCTCCTCAATTTGCTTTATTAGGTGCACAAGTGCTCCTAAAGAAAAATGTTAGCGTAGAGCCCTGAGATGAATGGATGAGATTAATCTTGATCTCTTTCCCACTCTTCATTATCAGATGGACGGGCCGTTTCAGGACATCGAGCTGCTAAAAAGTCGTCCGGCACACATGACGGTGTTCATGAGATACGTCTTCAGTCAGCTACTGGATCCCAACCCTCTGGTCAGTGCGGCTTCAGAAATATTAAACGTGCGGTATGAATCAGTCATCATTCTCACGTGTGTGTTTGTGTCTGCAGTTGTTTTACCTGTGTGTGGAGGCGTATCTGGGCTCCAGCCCGAAAGACGCCCGCTCGCTCGCCCCTCAGATCTGCTCACATTTCCTGGACCACGATGCCGTGAGTGTCTGATCTACACCCGTAATCCCGCAGGTTCAGATGCCCATTCTGATTATGAACTGTCAATTTCTGATGCTTTTCAGCCGCTGAAGATGAAAGTCCGCGAGGAGTTTCTGACTGATATAGGTGAGGTTCAGTCTTTCAGCTCTTGTTCAGAGAGCGATGGCAGTGTGATGGAGCTGTGTGTGTTTGGGTTCCCGTAGAGAATCGTCTCCACGCACAGGAGGACATTCGAGGGCCGCTTTCTGAGCTCCAGCAGCAGGTGCTCCCAGACATTCAAGACCAGCTTCAGGACTACAGGTGCGTCTCTTTTTGTGGTCTAATGGCCGATTCTCGCTTTTCATATTTGATGTGTCAACTTTATTTTAAGGTGTTAAATGTCCAGCTGAAACAATATTATGCCCCTATTATGCTATTTTAAAGGCTCCTGATTTAGTTTTGGAGTCTCCTACAACAGGTTTACATCAATCAACAAACAGTTTCATTTTCTCATAATATACATTATCACCACATCACCACAATGTTCAATGATTTTCAAACGACTCGATGGATGAATCATTCTCTCTAAATCCCTCCTTTCCATGAGCTACTCTGCTCTGATTGGTCAGATGGCCCAGTCTGTTGTGATTGGTCTACTCTGCTCTGATTGGTCAGATGGCCCAGTCTGCTGTGATTGGTCTACTCTGCTCTGATTGGTCAGATGGCCCAGTCTGCTGTGATTGGTCTACTCTGCTCTGATTGGTCAGATGGCCCAGTCTGCTGTGATTGGTCTACTCTGCTCTGATTGGTCAGATGGCCCAGTCTGCTGTGATTTGGTCTGCTCTGCTCTGATTGGTCAGATGGCCCAGTCTGTTGTGATTGGTCTACTCTGCTCTGATTGGTCAGATGGCCCAGTCTGCTGTGATTGGTCTACTCTGCTCTGATTGGTCAGATGGCCCAGTCTGTTGTGATTGGTCTACTCTGCTCTGATTGGTCAGATGGCCCAGTCTGCTGTGATTGGTTTACTCTGCTCTGATTGGTCAGATGGCCCAGTCTGCTGTGATTGGTCTACTCTGCTCTGATTGGTCAGATGGCCCAGTCTGCTGTGATTGGTCTACTCTGCTCTGATTGGTCAGATGGCCCAGTCTGCTGTGATTGGTCTACTCTGCTCTGATTGGTCAGATGGCCCAGTCTGCTGTGATTGGTCTACTCTGCTCTGATTGGTCAGATGGCCCAGTCTGCTGTGATTGGTCTACTCTGCTCTGATTGGTCAGATGGCCCAGTCTGTTGTGATTGGTCTACTCTGCTCTGATTGGTCAGATGGCCCAGTCTGCTGTGATTGGTCTACTCTGCTTTGATTGGTCAGATGGCCCAGTCTGTTGTGATTGGTCTACTCTGCTCTGATTGGTCAGATGGCCCAGTCTGCTGTGATTGGTCTACTCTGCTTTGATTGGTCAGATGGCCCAGTCTGTTGTGATTGGTCTACTCTGCTTTGATTGGTCAGATGGCCCAGTCTGTTGTGATTGGTCTACTGCGTACAGCGCACCTCGGAAACAAACATCCATTACCATAACTGAGTACTGATCTTTCCAGAGCAAGCGTTTTGCGAATCCGTATTGAACTCCGAGATTTGAGAAGCAGTCGTCAGTAAAGTGATGTGTTGGAGGGCGGGACAAGTTGTTCGTTGGCAGACAATGTACAACATATGCGAATGTCTGTTCTAGTGACTTAGAACCATCACGCAAAAGGGTTTGAAAAACAAACGAGTCGTTTAGTCGGTTCAGAGTCGATTCTTTCTTTTGGGAGACTGTAACTTTATTCATCGTGCACTTTCGACTTTACAGCTGCAGAACGTTTGCATTCACAGACAGCGATATTACACACTGCATGAAAGGGATTATTGGAAAAACATAATAAGGGCACTTTAATACTCTTTTCACAGTGTTGTTAAACCATTGCTTGTTTATGGGATGTGTTGTGTTCTGCTGCAGGAGTAAGCAGACGATGGGTCTGGGATCTCTGTTTGGGGAGAGCGACCTGCAGCAGTTAGACGGAGACCCTGTGAAAGAGAGACAGGTGGTGGACAGACAGGTGGTGGCGCTCTGGGAGATCCTGTGAGTTACTCTTGAAAATGACCTCAACACTGACACTGACTTTATATGTGCTAATACAGTGGTTCCCAACCTTTTTGACTCGAAGGCCCCTCTCCTCTCCAAATCAATACTGCAAGGACCCCCCCAACCCCTGCTTTTTTTATTCACAAAAACATTTGTGAACATGTATTCTAGTGTTACTACTTTTCAACTCCATGTTGTTAACTTTTAAACAAAAGAAATTCAAGATAGATTTAAACCTTCAGTGGTTTTTTTTGCAAACATACTACCATAGAGAGATGCCAAAGGACTGCATATAACTCCATTCATAATTAATAAACACGCTAAAATACAAATGAAAAATAAAATAATTCTGAATGTGTGGAAACTTAGCGATCTGAAGGTGGGTCGATGTCATCAGTGAACAGTTCCTCTGTCAGAACAAGCAATCGTGTCTGATAATTATTTTGTCGATTAATCGAGTATTCTGCTCATGGTTTTGTCGATTAATCGAGTATTCTGATAATTGTTTTGTCGATTAATCGAGTAATCTGATCATTATTTTGACAATCAAATAATCTGATCATTATTTTGGCAATTAATTGAGTAATCTGATCATTTTTGGAGGTAATAAAAATAGACCTATGGTGAACAATAGCCTTTAAAATTGCTTAAAATACATAACAACGAGGCAATAATAATTGGTTCAAATAAAGTATCAAAAGCAATGAATCGGCTTTGTTAAACACTGCTAAAATACATAATATAATATACATAATATTAACAATCAACCTATGTCCATTATGTATTACAACAAATGCCTGATTGTAGTTGTTGTCACACTTTATCAAATCCTTGTTTAATATTGTCCAAACAACATTTTATTCAAATTTCCACTTAATCTTTCATCTTTGGCCACTCCTTTACGACAGAAATGCTACAGCCACTGTAATTTCTTGAACAAGAACATGTGGACATCAAAACATGAAAACTCAGAGCGAGGGTTTAAACTTTTATTTTGAAATCGCGATGAACAGTTGTATATTTAGAAACACACTGCCCCAGTGTTGGCGTAGGTTTATAAATTATTTACCTTACAAATCTGATGAAATGGCGCACATTTCGTTCCGAGATGAACGTTATAAGTAACCCGAACTCACAGCAAATGCAGAGATGAGACGCGCTCCACGCGTGTTAATGATAGCATTGCAACACCAAACGAAGCTTGTTGTCAGACTTTATATGCTTTACCAAATGCACGTTATTGGAAACCCGAAAAACCCCAATACTACAGACACTGATTTCATGTGGAGAAGCATTTACTGTGAACGGAGCCACTCTGAGACGCACGTAACCTGCACGCATTAATTAAAGTGCATATATAGACTATTAAACCCGGAGCGCATATGTAACATTTAATCGCAGCCTTTGTGAATTCACAACAGCACTATGCTATGTTATGATTTTAAATGGTTTTAATACATCGTGCAGGCTTAGAAAACTGTCTACTAATGCTGTTCATGGATTCTCATTCTTGGAATGCGCCACTTCCAGTATTTTTCTACTCGACACAGGCAAATTGCAATCAAGGATTTTTTTTAAATCGAGTACTCAAATTTATTTGAGGAATCGTGACAGCCCTAATAAACACACAAACAAAGATAATCCAAACAAGAAGGACATGAGCAAAACAAGAAATGTAGATCCAAACAGGGAACAGAAACACAACAGCTTTACCAAAAAACATGTAAAGACAACGACCGACCTCATACTACTGAAACTCAGGTGTGTATATATAGAGGGTATGCATCGACGCCACTTTCCCGCCGGAACACGGCCCCTCAGCCGGACCGAGTAGCAGAAGAGCTGCTGCGTGACTGGAGTTTAAACTGAAGGTTGGACTCGATATAGTGTTCCTTACACCTTACCGAAGATCCAGTGATCCATGGATATTGACATGCAGCCAGGAATCGTGTTTCCTGACATTTATATGAGCCTGATTATAAATATTTATCACTGTCAGTCATCGTAATTTCGAGAGTGAATCCCGCATTAATATGCGGATATGGGTCTATGTGTTGAAGCATGTATGTGGCCGCTTGTCAAAAATGGAAAACAGACGTTTTTTTCAAATTCTGAATACATTATAGGCCTATTAATAATTTTTTTATATCGCCTAGACGGCACACAAAGAGTGCTCCCTTTATAATCACTAAAAGCTGTCACTCATTCAATGAACGGATCTCACACAGTCCCATTATATTAATCAGTGAAGCTGACGACACAAGGAATCTCTTATTTACATAATGTCTACACTTACAGAGGATTAGCGCGCGTGCAGAGCTCAGCACTGGACAAACACTCGAGCGGTGAGTGGATTCTCACTTAAACACTTGTGATTGGCCATTGCGTTCAAGAGATCAACAAACATGTCTGTGATTGGCTACATTACTCACCGAAGGGAAAACACGTTGGAAATTTAATCATTTGACAAGCGCAAATACAGATATGCAGTGGATCTTTTGTCTACTCTTTTTCACTAATAATATGCGATTTATTACGAAAAAAAAACAGATCCTAGATCAGCAGTTATGGCCAGCTTTTCCCTCTAATAGCAATCAGTAGCAGAAGCAGCAGATGGCAGTGGTTTGAGTGAGAAAATTACACGCTATTATCAAGTCCGTCTCCCTCGGTCTGGAGGGGGGCACAGGGATGTCCATGAGGTCCGTGGCCAAGACCCCAACCCAACTTCCCCCCAATACCCCCCCCCCCCCCCCCCCCCCTCTGGTGCCGGGCCTGGTTTTGTGTTTTTCGATGCATTCACGCTTTAAACCAATGCGGCCTCTCAGTCTTTTTCCCACTCAGTGGGGCGTAACCGCAGTCACTCCGGCTGACGGTGACGTCACGTGCATACCCTCTATACACACACTCAGGGTAACAAGACACACCTGAGGATACAATCAAAGCAAACCAGTGAGCAAAATAACTACAAGTGGACTACAAACAGACACAGGAAGCTAAGGCATGAAACACAATAAAAGTCCTCACAAACACATAGGGGAGCATTATCTACCTGGGGGACGAAAAGGAAAGGGACATATTTTTTGTCTTTTTTTTTATACCTGATGAGTTTGCATCGCTGGCTATAGGAGAATCTGTACACAGTTCATCATGCTCTTTAATATCTGAAGCACAGCAGTCAGGTCACATGGTACGCAAATATAATTACAATGAGCAATGAGTTACAAAGGTCCTGCAAACGCGACACGCCTCGACGTACTGTAGACCTGCTCACATGACCCAGGCAGACGCAGAACAGGAGGTCACATGACAGCTGTACACACGGCATGAGGCGTCCCTCATGGCCGTCTCACGGGACCCTCGCAAATCTCAGTGTAAGACACGCAACTGCTCTGCTTTTATAAATAGAGCGGTGTTTGACACTTCAGGTGTGTGTGTGAGTGTAAATGCAGTTCTGCTAATGTGTTTTCTTTCCTTACAGATCCAAACATGAGGAGGACAGAAGGTATGAAGCTTACAGTGATTCATGTGTAAAGATATAGAATATAAATCAGTATTATATTACATAATATTTACAGTTACGCTTCTCTGTGTGTGTGTGTGTGTGTGTGTGTGTGTGTCAGCTCTCCACTAGCGTCTGCGGTTCATCTGTATCTCAGACACTCGGGCATTAAA
Source organism: Rhinogobio ventralis (assembly GCA_039654625.1). NCBI lineage: Eukaryota > Metazoa > Chordata > Actinopteri > Cypriniformes > Gobionidae > Rhinogobio > Rhinogobio ventralis. The sequence goes on along the minus strand of CM077193.1, from coordinate 51,112,473 downwards.
CTCAGAGACTCTAAAGTGTTTCCCGGCTTGATGTCCGAGAAGGAAAAGTGGCTTCCGTTCTTTCCCAAAGCTAAAAAGGTGAATGTTTTCAAGTGCTACTGATAAATGTGATTGATTAGGCCGAATTAATGTAATGTGTATATATATTAAAGGGATGGTTCACCCAAAACACTTCTATCATTTACTCACCCTGAAGTTACCTATTTGAGTGTCTTTCTTCAGCTGGACACAAAAGAAGAGATTTTGAAGAGTATGGGTATTTAAACAGTTGATGGACCCCATTATTAAAATACTACTATGGAAGTCAATGGGTCCCATCAACCGACATTCTTCACTCTATCTTCTTTTGTGTTCAGCCAAAGAAAGAAACTCATACAGGTTTGTAACTTGAGGGTGAGTATATGATGACAGAATTTTTCATTTTTGGGTGAACTGTCCCTTTAAATGATGTATTATATTTATAGTACTTCTACTACTTCCTGTATTGGCATAACTCACGTCATATGTTCATGCACAGCTGAGCAGCGCAAAAAGAGAGAGGGATGGAGAGGACAGGAAACGAAACCCCATACTGAAGTACATCGGGAAACCCAGGAGCACATCTCAGTCCAGTAAACACACACATACATGCACACACTCACACACATACATGCACACACTCACACACACACTCACTCATACTCACTCATCTCAGTCCAGTAAACACACGCTCACGCTCACACTCACACTCTCTCACACACACACACACTCTCTCTCGTGCTCGCGCTCTCTCTCTCTCAGACACACACATACACACACACTCTCTCAAACGCACACACTTTCATACACTCTCTCAGACACTCACACAGTTTTTTCAGTTGTTTCATCTTTTGTTTGAGCCTGTTCAGTGTGTTTATTTTATATTATTTCCAGTTTGTTTTTCTCATTGTTTGTTTATTTCTCCAGCGTTCCATGTTCCGTTGTCCCCCACTGAAGGTAGACACCCTTCTCTTCTCTTCTCTTCTCCATTTTCATTTACTCTTTGAGTTACAAACCCAGTGAAATCACTTTTAGGGCCAGATTTACTAAACAGGGCAAATTATCGTGAGAGTGCAATTCCACAAAAGCGCCAGCAAAAGGGAGTGGAAAGTTCTGCGTGTGATCTACTGACGACATGTTTAAAGCACACAGACACAGCCGGATCATTTCCGTAATGACCAACACAATCTACCAGTTAGCATCTGGTTTAAGACAAGCTTTTTTAGGCTGTAAATAATGGCGCAAACACCAGTAAATTGACGAGTGCAAACCTTAGTAAATCACCTCGCATGATTCATTTAAATACTCTCCTCATATAAATACTGCGTCTGAAAGGGAAACTCTTACAAATGCAATAAGATCAGCCGCAAAAATAACCCTGTCCACGCCTTTTCAGCGCTAATTTATCACTGCGTGTCTTTAGTAAATCCTGACAGTAGTTTTTTTTACGCCAAAAGAGGGTTTGCACTGGAGCAAGCTGTTAGTAAGTCTGGCCTGTAGTGTCTTTTAGTTTGTTGTGTAACAGATAAACACGTTTGTCATGTAAAATGCTCCTGATGGAGCAGGAATGTTGACGACGACTCTTGGTTTTCGCCCGTAGTTCGTCCCGGCAGCGTGCGAAACATCATTCAGCAGTTTGAGAGTAATTCAGACTCCGTTGAGGACGGAGATGTTGAGGGACAGCGATTGTCTTCCAGCAGCTTTGGAGAGGACAGCATGGAAAGGTTTGTGCTTCATTTATACTGAGAAGGGTGAACCAATGATTCAGCGACTCATTCATAAAGAGAGCCATTTACTTCACTCCTGAATGAATCAGCCGTGTGAACGAATCGAATGACTCAATGATTCAATGACTCATTCATAAAGAGAGCCATTTACTTCACTCCTGAATGAATCAGCCGTGTGAACGAATCGAATGACTCAATGATTCAATGACTCATTCATAAAGAGAGCCATTTACTTCACTCCTGAATGAATCAGCCGTGTGAACGAATCGAATGACTCAATGATTCAATGACTCATTCATAAAGAGAGCCATTTACTTCACTCCTGAATGAATCAGCCGTGTGAACGAATCGAATGACTCAATGATTCAATGACTCATTCATAAAGAGAGCCATTTACCTAATTCCTGAATGAATCAGCCGTGTGAACGAATCGAATGACTCAATGATTCAACAACTTTTTTCTCTCTTTCTCAGTCCGACCATATCGGTGCGTTTGGCTCGCAGTGAGTCTTTGAAAGCTCAGGGGGAGGGGCGTCGGCGAGGAGGTGGGGCGGGGGCGGAGTCTGTCCCGCGTTCCCGTAGCGACGTTGACATGGAGGACTGTGAGGAGCGGGAGGGGCCGGGACTGAGGCCATTACATCACAGCGCCTCGTCTTCAGCGTCCAGCAGCTCCGCACGGTACTAAACAGACAAACGTCACAAACACAGCAGGAACAGAAAGTGTGGTAAGTTTCTAATGTTGTTATCGTTTCAGATCGCTGGAGAACCCGACGCCGCCGTACACGCCCCGCTCTCAGCGCAGGTGCCGTCCCGCAGCACACGCTCTCAGGATGTACACGGGTTCCTCTTTTCCTCTCTCTCACTCTCTGCGGTCTGTCTGTAGGGTCGTGGACACACCGGTGGCTCTGTTACCGGACGCGCCGGCTCTAGAGGAGGACGTGATCGACTCACAAAACTGGCAGGAGACGGTGGAGCCGCATGTACTGACGTCGCTCACCTCGCGAGAAATCGACAGACAGGCCGTCATCTACGGTACACCCCTGCACACACACGCACACAGAAATCAAGGGTCTCAAGCCACTTGCACTGATGCGTGAGCGGTTGGAAACCTGTTTGAAAACAGTAATTTTGCTGTTACATTTGTTGCTGTTTTGGTGCAGAAATGGCACTTCGGAAAGCGTCCATTTTTCCAGGTTCAATGCAACTTCAGGTCCATGTACAGCATTTGTGACATGGCGTCAGTTACCACAGACAGTAATTTAAACTCAATTTTAGGCAGTTATAAAGGGGAATTGTGGTAAGCTTTGGACAAAAGCGTCTGCTGAATTTGCATTGCTGGTTAAATGTAAATGTAGCAAGAATTACAATACGCACTGCCTTGAAATTATATCAACAAGACCTCAGGCCTGTTCACACCAAGAACCATAACTATAAAGATAACCGCAACGATAACTATATTAGCGTCCACACCAGCGCACAATATTGCGCTGTTTATTATAAATGCGCTCTGCAGGTTTGTCGTCTAGCGCTTTAAATGATCGAGCTCTTTAAAAGCTCTGGATTCTGATTGCTAATGTTAATTCCAACATTTACTAATACATTATTAAAATCACATGTTGTATCTGATGGCTTTATTTAATAGACCTGAGTTAACGTGAACGATGAGCAGTTGTGTTTATAATAAATTAATAAATCCTGTTTTTTACTGCATGTTAGTTAATGCATTAACTAATTTGAACCAATGGGACCTTATTGTAAAATGTTACCAAATCATTCAAATGTGTTAAGATAATATCCTATAGTTTGACTTAAATACCACGCCGTGATACATGCAAGGACTTTTTTGAATAGAGAAAAATCTGAACATCAAACAAATGTTTTGTTCAGATCTGAAAATCTAGGTAGATCTTCCACCTGGAAAATTGTCCCTGCATCAAAAGGACAGCTTTAGACAATGTTGTAGCTCGGATAATACACTCCTTTTACAGGAAGAATTGATTAAATGATTCAAGAAAAAATAGAGCAGCACTAGCATGTTGTAGCATTATTTAACATTTTGCTAGCATGTTTTAACACATTGCTAACATGTTTTAGCATGTTGCTAACATTTTAACATTTTGTGTAAATTTTCACCCATTATGTTGTGGACGAGTAAAATAATTGAATCACCAAACAGACTGACCAACAGTAGGTGCTAAACATCTGTAATAAGTGATTTAAGCCTGTGAATGTGTCAAGAATGCTAACGGTGCGTTCACAGATAATCAGTGTGAAATCTCAATACTTCCTCTAATTAATAACCAGCCCAGGATTATTTTCACTCGGATTGCCGGGTCAGGTGTGGCTGTGACTCTGTAATGAGCAGCGTTTCTCCTCAGGCGGGAGAAATGAGCTTCCTGACAGTCCCAGACATGCCTGTCCCATCGCTCTGAGGCTGAGACGTGCCCGTCTGTTTTAAGATGATACGTGTATGGAAACCATGCCAATCAAACAAGTCATTTATGATCTCAGATGGCCTTGAGCCTCAGACTGCAGTGTGTTTTTAGTTGAACATTTATAGGAAATTGTAACCCAAATCTAAGGCATGACATACACGTCATGACAAAACTCAGTGACTGTGTGAACAGACACACAAATTACAATCTTAAAAGAGTCACTGTTTTGTGTGTATTTTATATGCTCCTGGGGGTGAAGCCATGCGTTTCTGTAAGAAAAAGAATATAATCACTGGCTTCCGGTAACGACCGTACACAAGGTCGCTCTTTCGCCAGAACTAGACTCGCGTATGGCCGTTACCAGAGGTCAGTGATGATAGATTTTGGGTGAAATATCCCTTTAACTGGGAAAAAATGGCAGTTATTGGTGCTTAATTACTGCTTTACACTTTCTATGTTTCCACTCATGCATTTTTATGCACATTTTGGGATGTTGCATTAAGAAAAACACAGGATGGAAACGCCAAGATGCGCATAAAAAATGTATGTGATAAGATAATTTTTTTTTAAAGGATAAAAACGGTCCCAAACATCAGGCATCCGATCGCAAGAAAAACATGAACGTTTGTTATTGTTGCATTTCTTCTGCAAGTCATTAATTATACCTAAATATTACTATTATTATTTTATTATACTTAAATACTCTATTTTTTATTTTTAATAATCAGTGTTTATTTTATTTAATATTTTTATTTAGCAATAATAATAATCATTATTATTATTATTATTATTAGTCATATTAATATAAGCACAAAATGTTGGGCCAAATTGTGCAGCCCCACAAACAAGCAAAACAAACCTGGATTTCTTATATGTATATATTTTTTTCCATAAAATTCCAAAATTTATTTTAAATTGCAATTCGATTTTTTTTCCTCAAATCGTGCAGCCCTAATTGACACTTTGCTCTAGTTTCTCATTAAAGTGACAATTGTTCTTTTGGGATGAAAACAGAGCTTTGTTTGCAAATGTTTTATGTGGTATTCAAATGTATATATAGTTGATAATCAAAACACAAACAGAGGTCAATTACAGCCTCATATCACAAATCACATGATATAAGCATGCACACATACATCTTTTGCATTAAGTGTGTAGTTGAGCTGCGTTATTTCAGCCTCAGATGGGTTGCTCAAGCCGTTTGCTCATCCTGACATGCTCTAATATCTGGTGTGTGTTGTTGGTCCTGTAGAGCTGTTCACCACGGAGGCGTCTCACCTGCGCACGCTGAGGGTTCTGGATCAGGTGTTTTATCAGAAGATGCAGAGCGTCCTGAGTCCGGAGGAGCTGTCCTGCATCTTCCTCAACCTGCGTCAGGTGTACGAACTACACGGTCAGTGCTCGCGCGTCTCCACCGCTAATCGCTGGGGCGCTTTTGCTGTCATTTTGGTTGGGAATCTGTTCAGTACAAACAGAATATGGATTTTAGATTTTAGAAGTCAACACACTATAGGCAAAATTTGTCACTATACCGGAAGTATTTTTTCCATTCATTTCTCCCATAGGAGAAGTATTTTTTTAAGTATGTTTTAAAGTGTTATAAGCCATGAACCAAGACAACCAGCGAGGTGAATCATAACACCACAAACTCTGATTTGTAGCAAAAAAAGTATTTGAAAATTGGACAAAAACACAAAGGTGCAGTGTACAGTGCATCCGGAAAGTATTCACAGCGCTTCACTTTTTCCACATTTTATCATGTTACAGCCTTATTACAAAATTGATTAAATTCATTGTTTTCCTCAAAATTCTACAAACAATACCCCATAATGACAACGTGAAAGAAGTTTGTTTGAAATCTTTGCAAATTTATTAAAAATAAAAAATGAAAAAAAATCACATGTCCATAAGTATTCACAGCCTTTGCTCAATACTTTGTTGAAGCACCTTTAGCACCAGTTACAGCCTCAAGTATTTTTGAATATGATTCTAAAGCTTGGCACACCTATATTTGGGCAGTTTCTCCATTCCTCTTTACAGGACCTCTCAAGCTCCATCAGGTTGGATGAGGAGTGTCGGTGCACAGCCATTTTCAGATCTCTCCAGAGATGTTCAAGTCTGGGCTCTGGCTGGGCCACTCAAGGACATTCACAGAGTTGTCCTGTAGCCTCTCCTTTGTTATCTTGGCTGTGTGCTTAGGGTCGTTGTCCTGTTGGAAGATGAACCTTCGCTCCCAGTCTGAGGTCCAGAGCGCTCTGGAGCAGGTTTTCCTCAAGGATGTCTCTGTACATTGCTGCATTCACCTTTCCCTCGATCCTGACTAGTCTCCCAGTTCCTGCCGCTGAAAAACATCCCCACAGCATGATGCTGCCACCACCATGCTTCACTGTAGGGATGGTATTGGCCGGGTGATGAGCGGTGCCTGGTTTCCTCCAGACATGACGCTTGCCATTTAAGCCAAAGAGTTCAGTCTTTGTTTCATCAGACCAGAGAATATTGTTTCTCATGATCTGAGAGTCCTTCAGGTGCCTTTTGGCAAACTCCAGACGGGCTGTCATGTGCCGTCTGGCCACTCTAACATACAGGCCTGATTGGTGGAGTGCTGCAGAGATGGTTGTTCTTCTGGAAGGTTCTCCTCTCTCCAGAGAAACGCTGGAGCTCTTTCAGAGTGACCATCGGGTTCTTGGTCACCTCGCTGACTAAGGCCATTCTCCCCCGATCGCTCAGTTTGGCCGGGCGGTCAGCTCTAGGAAGAGTCCTGGTGGTTCCAAACCTCTTCCATTTATGGATGAACGCCACTGTGCTCATTGGGACCTTCAATACTGCAGAATTTTTTCTGTACCCTTCTCCAGATCTGTGCCTCGATACAATCCTGCCTCGGAGGTCTACAGACAATTCCTTGGACTTCATGGCTTGGTTTGTGCTCTTACATGCACTGTTAACTGTGGGACCTTATATAGACAGGTGTGTGCCTTTCCAAATCATGTCCAATCAACTGAATTTAAAACAGGTGGACTCCAATCAAGTTGTGGAAACAGGAGCACCTGAGCTCAATTTTGAGTGTCATGGCAAAGGCTGTGAAAAAATTTAATAACTTCTTTCACGTTGTCATTATGGGGTATTATTTGTAGAATTGAGGGAAAAAAAAAATTTGGAATAAGGCTGTAACACAACAAAATGTAAAAAAAGTGAAGCGCTGTGAATACTTTCCGGATGCACTGTACTTAATGGCTTTGGTGAGGAAAAGAACTACAATCCCATGAAGCACTGCAAACAGCATAATCGAATTAAAAAACGATAGACATATAAAACTTTGCATATATATATATATATATATATATATATATATATATATATATATATAATTTTGACTTTAAGTGCTTGATGTACTAATGTTGTTTTTCTATCCCAGCGAGCTTGTGTGAGTCCATGAGGAAGCGCAGGGAATCAGCAATCGTTCAGGGCATCGGAGACATCATGCTGGCCAGAGTGAGTGTCTCCTTCCTTACATATGATGCTTTCGTTTGTGTAGAATATAAGACATGCAGCGTGTGTGTGTGTGTGTTAGTTCGAGGGAGAGGCTGGAGATCAGTTTGAGGAGCAGGTGTCTCATCTGTGCAGTCAGCAGAGTCAAGCGCTGGAGCTCATCAAGAACAAGCAGCGCAAAGACCCTCGGTTCACACACCTCATACAGGTAACGCACGCAGCGCATCCCTGCCCTGCTTCTCCACATCATGCACGGACACGGACACACTGACGCTGTGATGTTTGTCAGGAATGCGAGGCCAGTCCTCACTGCCGCCGGTTACAGCTCAAAGATCTGCTGGTGTCTGAGATGCAGCGCTTGACGAAATATCCACTGCTGCTGGACAACATCATCAAATACACCGAGAGTGAGTGAAACACACACACATCGTCATCACATGTACATGTAGGCTAAAGCAAGGTGTCTTAGAAAGCATTGTGTGTGTGTGTGCAGTGTTCTCTCCGGACCTGCTGCCGCTGCAGAGAGCACAGGTCTGTTGCCGTGGGATTCTGCAGGCCGTTAACGAGGACGTCAGGGAGACGGAGCACCGGCATCGGCTCAGCCAATACCAGCGCAGGCTGGACCTCACTCATCTGGAGAGGCAGGCCAATCCCGTCGCAGCGCAGTTCAAGGTACGAGCCCGCTCTGTGTCCTCCACACGTCCGTACGCCTCATTAACCACGGTAACATCGTTCGTCATGCTGTCGCCTCGCTCTCATCCTCACACAGAATCTGGATCTCACCACGAAGAGGATGATCCACGAGGGGCCGCTCACCTGGAAAGTCAGCAAAGACAAAGCCATCGGTAAAACGCAGAAATTAACTAAAAATCACCATGCTAACCATAGTGTCCGCAGTAGTTTTACTATAGTAAACTCTCCTAATGTACAATTTTGTAAAAAGTTGACTTCAAATGTACAGTTTATATTAAAAATATATTATTCAAGGATGTGATTTTTTCCATATTTAAAAATTTTCTTTTTACAATACAATAGTATTATTGCAATAGTAATATATTTATTTTATATAATTTAAATAATACAAATATTATTTTAAATTATTCTTACTTTATAATCATATTCAATTGGGACTTTTTTTTCCAATATATTATTGATTATTATATTTATTGTTATATTGATTATTATTTAATTTTAATATAAAATATATTTTTTTCTATTGTACATTTGAATACATTTTAAAGCAAATGATCTATAAAAATATTTAAAACTATATTTCCATATAATTTCTGTTTTTAAATTTACTGTACAACAATTATACATTAAAATTATATAAAATTCTTTTTTATAATTTAAATATTATTTTCTTATATTATTACTTTATAATCATATTCAATGAGGGAAAACTTATATATTATATATATAAAAAAGTTTTTGAAACTGTACATTTGAATACATTTTAAAGCAAATGATCTGTAAAAAATGTATGTAAAAATAAATTTCCATATAATTTTTCCATATTTTCAGGGTTTTTTTTACAGAACAATTTTATTTTTGCTATTTAAATCATTTTATTTGTATAGTTATAAATAATAAAAAAAAAAGATTATTTAAAATTATTATTATTATGACTTTATTATCATATTTGGGAGGGAGGGCTTTTTAAAATATTATTATTGATTTATTATATTATTATTATATTGATTTACATTTTATTTTAATATTTCTTTTATCCTGTAAATTTGACTACTTTTTAAAGCAAATGATCTATAAAAAAAAAAATTGTAAAAATATATTTCCATATTTTCAGATTTTATTTTACAGTACAATATTGTTAATTTTTACTATAAATGTATAATTTAAACAAATATTATAAAAAAAATAATAATATTAATAAAAAACTTCACTATAAGCTCAAAGCCTAAAGACATGGACTGAACTCTTTTTTTTAAGTTATAAATGGAGTGTGTGTTGTGTGTGAATGTCAGAGATCCAGGCGCTGCTGCTCTCAGATCTGCTGGTGCTGCTTCAGAAGGGTCCAGACGAGCGGCTCATCCTGCGCTGTCCGTCACGCTCGCTGGGTGGAGTCGTGGGCGGAGCTACAGACCTCAAAACACCATTCTGTCCCATCGTTCGCCTCGACTCCTCCCTCGTCCGATCAGTCGCGACAGGTCAGAGTTCAAACCTCATGCATTTATACTTGCACACAGAGACACATTTAACATTGAATCAAGTGCATCTCAGAGCTTTCTTTAAATAAAACACATGCTTGCCAGAGGATATAGAGTCACATTTCATGAAGTGACTTTTATCTTTTATCAGACAATAAAGCGCTGTATGTGATCAGCACGTCAGAGAGACAGATCTATGAGCTGGTGGCCGGGACGTCGTCAGAGAAGAACACGTGAGTCTCGGCTCATTCCTCATTGGCTGCTTGTGTTTGATTGACAGGACTGCAGCCTATCAGGGAGCTTGATTTATTCCTGCGGTCATTATTATGGGCGAAATGGGCTGTTTTTACAAATATGCATCTAAAACCTTTAAGCAATGCTTTTCTATAGCTTTCATGTTAATTTCATTATGTATTTATGTATTTATTTATTTATTTTATATTGCTGTATAGGTTTAATTTATTTTTATTTGTTTCTTTTTTAATTAATTTTAGTTTCTATATATTTCCATCTAATAATTTTAGTGCTTCAACTTAAACTCATTTCAGCCGAGACATAATTTAAAAAAAACATTTATATTTATATTTTATTTTATTTCAATTAACAGAAATGTTTGAATAGTTTCAGTTTTAGTTAACAATAACAACCTTGGTTCTTTTATCAAAATTTGCATGCAGCTTTTATGAATTCATATTAATGAGCAAATACAAAGAAAAAATTTTTTTTTCACAACATAGGAAGTACAAAAAGGTTCAAATAGATGAAAATGCTCAAATATACCCATTTCTGAAATACTGACGTTGAAAAGCTGCTTTGATTGAGAATGAGTTTGAGAGCTGGATTTATTTATAAGTCTTGTAATTCTCTTTCAATTGATGTTTGGTTGCTCTTGTGTCTCAGTTGGAAAGACCAGCTGGAAAAGACAATCGCTTCTGCCACTCAAGGATCAGGATCAACCAAACCAGAATCACCAGCACGGTACGTGAGCGTAGATCGGCACAGAAACACTGAAGACTACAGCCACGGCGTCACTCTGTCTGATCAAACTGTGTCTGCTCTGTTTCAGGTCCTCAGGTGTGCCCACATCTGCCAATCAGCTAGGTAAGAGTGACTGATGAGGGTTTATCTACCTAAAAATATAATGTCAGTATACACTACAGGTCAAAAGTTTGTGCCGGTGCAACTCAATTTCGTTAGCGGTCGCACTGGTTCCATCACCACGTTGCCCAACTGATAAGAGCTGCCTTTTGTTGCGTATGAGAAACATCAAACGGCAAAACGAAACGAAAGTGAAACAAAACCGCGCTACTGGTTTGAGCAGCGCAGCACAGACCGTTATTAGCCCGCAAAGTTTACTCGCGGGACGAATTCGGCGCATAATTCTCTGTTATAAACAATATCAGATCAAACAGCGCTGACGTGCAAACCAGGAGAAACGTGCCACAAACGAACAAGTTATAGAAGGCTTTTCAGTCCACAAATCACCACCATTCACCATGAATTTAAAGGTGCAGTGTGTAGTATTTCTGAGGATCTATTGACAGAAATGCAATATAATATACATAACTATGTTTTCAGTGGAGTATAAAGACCTTACATAATGAACCGTTATGTTTTTATTACCTTAGAATGAGCCGTTTCTATCTACCCACACCGCGGGTCCCCTTACAGGGAAATCGCCATTTTGCCCCGCCATTTTTCTACAGTAGCCCTAAAGGGACAAACTTCTCTACAGAACGCTAGCTACTCTCTGCTCTCTCCGAAGACGTCTTTGTCCTGTGTCGGCCACCGTAGCTTCTCTATGTGCTCCGAAAGGGAGGGGGGAATGCAATTCACAACCTCACCACTAGATGCCGCTAAAATCACACACTGCACCTTTAATGTAGTAATGCTAACTGTAACCATGGTATTGTGGCAGAAATATATGTTTTTACTTTGTTCATCTCAGGGTTTGTACATCCTTTTGAGAGTGAAATTCAGGCACTTTTCAAAGGGATTTCAAGTGATTCACACTTTTTCCAGCACTTAAAAGCTCTAAATATTATCCAACTTAATTTTTTTATGTGATTTGTAAAACTATAAGTTTAAAGATATAGATATTTGTGGCCAAAAAAAAACACTTTTATTAAAAAAAAAAGAAATTTCCACTATAACCAGTAGATGGCGGCAGAGGAGCACTCAGTGACTTATTCCACCTCCTAATATATGAAAAGTTTGGGAACACACCATTGGCAGGGCTCAATCCGAGGGGCAGGATAAACGGTTGTCTTTGAAATTCCCTCCGCATGCAATAGGATAGCGCTACAACCAACCAGAGCAGCGAAGAAGGTCACGTAGTCAGAACGACGGAAATGAGTCCATGGGGGAGTGTTCTGCGTATGGTGTGTTGTGGAAAAGTTTGATGGAGAGATTACTGTAAGCCAACAAATGTAATGGTAATGGAGCCCAACGACTGTTGCCATTTTTGCGAAAAGAATATGAGAATTGCGGGCATGCTTGTGCATTCACGCCGAACCGTCGCGACTCTGCCATCATTATGTTAAGCCCGCCCACCGACTCTATACACGATGTGATTGGCCTGACTAGAGTTTGATTTTTCAAGCTTGCAAGCCAACGGAGAGTTGCAAGACGACCCTGCCTGCAAATTACATTTGCTGCCGCTAGGGTGCGTCTAGATTTCTTGGCTATGAAAAGTCACAAAGTCTCATGAAAAACAAAAACTTTTCTTCAAATTGTGACGTAATGACTCCTTTTATTTTCACTAAAGCTGTCGGTCAGTTCAGTGTGATACTATAGAACAACAGTGGTACATTTAATAAGAGTGGAATATTTAAAATCAGGTTTTTGCACGTACTGTTGTTAATAAAAGTTATTTTTTTCCTGCATATCAATTCAAGCTCAGTGCTTCACTGTCAAATCTCCAATAAACAAACATGTAATATTATTAGTAATTGCACTTATTAATGCAAAACAATAGTATTTTTTTTATTAGATTGACTTTATGATCAAAAATCATAAGCCCTGATTTCATAAACGCTGTTCTTTTCAACTTTATATTTAACAAACAATCCGGGGGTATGACATATATCACAGTTTCCACGAAAATATGACCTTTTTCCACAGATAATCATAAATGTTTGTTGATCATCAAATCCTCATATCAGAATGATTTCTGAAGGATCATGTGGCACTGAAGACTGGAGTAATGATGATAAATTCAGCTTTGATCACAGGAATAAATTACACTTTACTATATATTCACATAGAAAACAGCTGTTATACATTTTTTAAATATTTCACTATTTTTACTGTGGATTTGTTCACATAAATGCAGCTTTGGTGAGCAGAAGATACTTCTTTATAAAGCATTAAAATGAATCTTTTTTGTTTTTCATTATTATTTTTTTTATGTAGTGTGTGTGTGTGTGTGTGTGTGTGTGTGTGTGTGTATATATATGTATATATATATATGTGTATATATATATATATATATATATATATATATATATATATATATATATATATATATATATATATATATATATATATATATATATATATATATATATATATATATATACATACATACACTCACCTAAAGGATTATTAGGAACACCTGTTCAATTTCTCATTAATGCAATTATCTAATCAACCAATCACATGGCAGTTGCTTCAATGCATTTAGGGGTGTGGTCCTGGTCAAGACAATCTCCTGAACTCCAAACTGAATGTCAGAATGGGAAAGAAAGGTGATTTAAGCAATTTTGAGCGTGGCATGGTTGTTGGTGCCAGACGGGCCGGTCTGAGTATTTCACAATCTGCTCAGTTACTGGGATTTTCACGCACAACCATTTCTAGAGTTTACAAAGAATGGTGTGAAAAGGGAAAAACATCCAGTATGCGGCAGTCCTGTGGGCGAAAATGCCTTGTTGATGCTAGAGGTCAGAGGAGAATGGTCCGACTGATTCAAGCTGATAGAAGAGCAACTTTGACTGAAATAACCACTCGTTACAACCGAGGTATGCAGCAAAGCATTTGTGAAGCCACAACACGCACAACCTTGAGGCGGATGGGCTACAACAGCAGAAGACCCCACCGGGTACCACTCATCTCCACTACAAATAGGAAAAAGAGGCTACAATTTGCACGAGCTCAACAAAATTGGACAGTTGAAGACTGGAAAAATGTTGCCTGGTCTGATGAGTCTCTGTTGAGACATTCAGATGGTAGAGTCAGAATTCGGCGTAAACAGAATGAGAACATGGATCCATCATGCCTTGTTACCACTGTGCAGGCTGCTGGTGGTGGTGTAATGGTGTGGGGGATGTTTTCTTGGCACACTTTAGGCCCCTTAGTGCCAATTGGGCATCGTTTAAATGCCACGGCCTACCTGAGCATTGTTTCTGACCATGTCCATCCCTTTATGACCACCATGTACCCATCCTCTGATGGCTACTTCCAGCAGGATAATGCACCATGTCACAAAGCTCGAATCATTTCAAATTGGTTTCTTGAACATGACAATGAGTTCACTGTACTAAAATGGCCCCCACAGTCACCAGATCTCAACCCAATAGAGCATCTTTGGGATGTGGTGGAACGGGAGCTTCGTGCCCTGGATGTGCATCCCACAAATCTCCATCAACTGCAAGATGCTATCCTATCAATATGGGCCAACATTTCTAAAGAATGCTTTCAGCACCTTGTTGAATCAATGCCACGTAGAATTAAGGCAGTTCTGAAGGTGAAAGGGGGTCAAACACAGTATTAGTATGGTGTTCCTAATAATCCTTTAGGTGAGTGTATAATACAATTTAATAACAGCAAATGAATATGAATATTCATGTAATTTTACACAATACTTACTTTGATCAGGAGTGTTATTATTTATCAATCAGGCTGTCTGTAGATTTTTTTTGGTCACACTTTAGGTTAGGGTCCAATTCTCACTATTAACTATGACTTTTGCCTCCATTAACTCTTAATTACTGCTTATTAATAGTAGTGGTTAGGTTTAGATTAAGGCATGTAGAATATGCTCATGCAGAATAAGGCTTTATAAGTACTAATAAACAGACAATATCCTAGTCATATGCATGATGATAAGCAACTAGTAGTAAGAATTGGACCAAATTAAAACTAAAGTGTGACTGAAAGTTGCTTATTGTGAGCATTTCATCACATTATTCTGTGGAAGTAAAATATTAGTTTTTGTGATCAAAATGAAATAAAATTTCAGTGTACAGTTTCACTCAGAAATGTCACATTATGGAGGTTAAAAGAGTGTGGCGTGTTATTTTCCCGCTCTCCTGTAGACGTGTCTCTGTCGGAGTCGTCCGTGTCTCTGGAGAGGGACTCTGCCAGTGATGATGAATGCGCTCTGACGCCCACCACACCCGCCGACCAATCAGAAGCCAGCTGTCGTGAGGACGGGGACGGTTTCCTCCAAACTAAATCTGGTGTTGCAGAAGCTGCTCTTCAGGATGGTGTGTGAACCCTAGTGTCACAGTACGCCCGCTTAGACTGTGGCAAAACATAGGGTAATACAACATATAATAACTCAAAACTCTAAAAGATGAATGTTTCTCGTGTTTTCTCAGTGGAAACCCTGCGGCAGCTGATCTTCAGAGACCTGGAGGATGGGTGGAGTCAAGATTCAGATGACACACCCACAAATGAGACTGCCAATGAAAGGAGCTCTTTTACAGACGGACCGGGGGCGGAGTTCCCTGAGCCCGCCCCCGGCGAGACTCCCAGCCAATGGGGGGAGGAGCCTGTGGAAGCTCCGCCTGCTGTTCAGGTTGTGAGGAAAGGTAAACTCGATCAATCTGCACTGTATTGTATGATGATCAGCCACATGTTCATAGTTTTCTGGAGTGATTAAAGTCATATTTAATGTCCAGGACAGCTTAATGTTGTCAGATACCACAGAGGATCATTTCAACTCGTCCCTCAGTTTATAAAAGCAACAAAATACTGCTCTGCACTTAAGCTCGTCACAAGACCACACATGTCAGCATTAGACGAGTGGGATTAAATGGCTTATTAAGTGTGTGTGCAGAGTTAAATCCAGTATTTCAACTTCTCACATACACGAGGAACATTAGCATGTGATCTAGCCATTCACACAATGCTGAAAAATCATTTGATTTTATTACAGAAGAAACTAGTAGTTGATCCATCGAGAACAGGTCAGTTTAGGACACTTTATGAATCAAATAAAATTCAAATCCAGTCCAGAACGCTGCCTACTGTTATTATAAGTGCATTAATGGACTTTTAGTTTGTTTTTACAAATTGAGGGACATATTTAATATTTATTTTATGTTTTATTTATTTAATATTTACTTATACATATTTTCTATTCTAATTTGATTCAGATGAAATATATTTTATTTTATTTCAGTTTTAGTAAGTCAACTCTTCTCATTTTCATTTAAGTTAAGGTTTTCATTTTATGTCAGCTTAATTTCAATGAATGAAAATGATTGTTTTAATATTTTATATTTGGCTGCTGTTGTGTAATTCTTGAGTTGTCTTTGACTGAACTCTCTTTCAGAGAATTGAGCAGTGTGTGTCTCTTTCCCCTCTGTCTCTCTCTGTCTCTCTCTGTCTCTCTGCATGTGATCAGATCTCACGGTGATGAAGCTTATGTGATTTAACACACTTTTCTCATCTCTCTCTCTCTCTCTCTCTCTCTCTCTCTCTCTCTCTTTTTGCTACTTTTCCACAACACACATGCACACACACTCACTCACTCTCTCTCTCTCTCTCTCTCTCTCTCTCTCTCTCTCTCTCTCTCATGTACGGTGCTTTGGCTTCTTGTATTTGTCTGTTTCTAACTACACACACTATATAAATGCACCTCACGCCATTTTTCTGCACACTCCTATCTCACACACACACGCGCTCACACATGCACTCTTACACACGCACACATACACACTCTCACTCTCACACGCACACTCACACTCACACACACGCACACGCTCACACATGCACTCTTACACACACACTCACTCTCGCACACACACTCTCTCACACACTCACTCTCACACACACACTCACTCTCACTCACACACTTGCACTCACTCTCGCGCACACACACACACACACACACACACACACACACACTCACACATGCACTCTTACACACGCACACATACACACACACTCACTCTCACTTTCTCACACACTCACACTCACTCTCGCACACACACACACACTCACTCACACTCATACTCACACACACACTCTCTCTCGGGCACACACACACACACACACTCGCACACATACACTCATACACACACACACACACACACACACACTCACACACACACCTTCTACCTGTCTTTCACACACAGTCATGGGTGCGGGCTGTTCTCTTCCTGACGACATCACCGATGATGTCACCGCCAGCCAGTCCTCTCAGGACAGAGGTGGGGCTTAATTTTATGGTACAATACCTTTGGCAGATGCATTCTGGGCCGGTTTCCTGCGAACCATTGTGACTCGTCTCAGACTTCAGCGGTTGTTTTCAGTCTCCGTTGACTGTGAAATCTAATCTGGGTCGAGGTTTGGTTTCAGTTTTGGAAACCGGTCCTGAACGCTGAGTCCGTC